>SNQJ01S0004947.1:185291-196576 GCA_010110895.2 Picea sitchensis | reverse complement strand
GAATGATGTCTTGTATGTTCTTGGTTTGACTAAGAATCTTCTTTCAGTTTCTCACATGACAACTCAATAGTGCGTGGTAGAGTTTGATGATTAGCAAGTGATCATTAGAAAACCTAGCCTTGACCTTGGTTGACTTTTGGCTAGAGGAGTGTGTGAAGGTGGCTTTTATAAGCTGCTAGTAGATCTGAGGAAGCATGATGCTTTAGTGCATAAGAGTGACAACATGTGCAAGTTGTGGCACAAGTGGTTTGGTCACCTGCACTATGGAGCACTTCTGCTCTTGAAGCGCATGATGCAAGGATTATCAGACTTCAAGATCGAGAAGGTTAGAGTGTGCAAGGGTTGTGCACTTGGCAGACATGCCAACATTGCTTTCCCAAGTAGTTAGCATAGATCAAGAGATATTTTTGATTTGATCTTGTTATCCCTGATCCTAGGGATAACTAAGGAGATTATGTCTCGAGGCCCATAGGTGCTAGACATGGAGTACCGAGAGCCATACAACTTGAGCTTGGCCCCAGAGGGCCCATCTTTTCTTCAGTGCATCCCATCCATCAACAACAACAACATCCATCCCACCAGCATCGTCCTGAAGTAGCAGTGGGTCTTGCTCCATGAGTTAATGAGTTCGGGTATCATGGTTTGTGTCACTCTGATTTTCGAAGCATTTGAATATGTTGCGCTGAACTCTCCTTTATTTCATAACATTTGTTTGGAAATTATGCTCTTTAACTTGTTCATACTTGGGGGGGGTGACATAATGTCCTAGTAAGTTGGTTCCCTTTAGGATGAGTTGCCACTAGGTGGGTCTATGAAATTTCATCATCCATTCCTTCCACACTTACCATTTTTCATCATTATCCCTCTCATCTTCTCCTACCTTGGTTCGAGCATTGGGGTTGCCACACTAGGAAGGGTTGTACCTTGCCTTGTGGGAAGAAGGGGCTAAAGGCATAGAGGGTAAAAGTATATGGAAAGAGTTAAAATTCAATATAAAACCTTTTAGATTCTTCACCCAAGAATTCCCAAGAAAGAAATAAAAGGATTCTCAGTAAGAAAAGGGACCCGTAAGATAAAATAAAACCCAAGGTCTAGTTGGTGGATGGGAGGTCTCATCATGAGTAGACCTATTAGCTCCATGGGCATGTAGTGGTATGAAACTACCATCTATCTAGACACCAAACCAGGGTAGTGCCTCTTGGTGGCATGGCCAAGAGAAAGGGGGTCTCATCACGAGAGAAAGGGGGTCTCATCACGAGCTAGCCTTCTCATTTCCATGAAATTCTTATGATTAACATTGTCACCTTTGGTCACCAAGCTAGGACAGTGTCCCACAGATTTTCCCTTGAAAATAAAAATAAACAAGACTAAGAATAAAATGAATTGAATGGGATAGGAAGCAATGGCTTCCATGATAAGGTGCATCTCTCCCTCTACAGAGGCACCCATGGGAAATACCTACATTTCCATGTTATCACTGCACCCTCTACCCAAACACTTCACCTACACCATTTCACACACTTACATGACCTATATTGGTTCTCACCTAGGAAACACCCCAAACTTGAGGAGGATTAGCCCAATAGGACATCTTGATACCCTCTCCAAACCTGACTTGTTAAACTGCATAATGTCGTTGAGAATTAGTCTAGGTAAAGGGGGATTTGATGCACATGTTTGGATAATTTGATTATTGGATATGATTGACATTGCTATGATCCCATGGAGAGCTTACTTTTTGTTGTTGCAGGACCATGCGCAGTGGACAGGTACATATCGGGAGATGATTAGCTCAGACCTCCATGGGGTTGAAATCCCACATATGGATGTTGTGACCCCAGCCAGGGGCAGAGATATGTCAGAGACTTGCACCAGGAAAAGGGATGAACATTTCACTAGAGACACTTTGGAAAGCCTAAACCTAGGGGGGTCTTTCTCTTCCACCTGGACGTTGGTCTTGGGAGGCCCATGACATCAGCATTGTGACCCTATACGTCACCCAACGTTGGGATTGGCATTATGGAGGATATTTTGTGCTAATTGGCACGTGTGGCATCATCTAGAGGCTTGGAAAGCATAATGTTTTGCATATGAGGCCCAATGTTTCACCCAAGAGGCTCAATGTCACCCTCGAAGGGCATGATGTCACCTCTAAAGATGATTTTAGGGTTTAATTATTTGAATTTGTGTAAAAAATGGATTGTTCATGTAATTTGGACATGTTGACCTTTTGATGACCTAAAATTAATTAAAGGTCATAATTATTGTATAAATAGAGAGATAAAACTCTCATTTTTTCATAATTGACTCATCACATACGTGATGGTCTGAAATTCGACCCTCTTTAAGGGTTATTGGTTGAAATATAATGGTGCACACTTCTTGGAGGAGGCAATTCTTGGTGTATTTTGGCAAATTTTCATGTCGAGGATATCCAACTAGGGTTTATGCTTGATTATTTTTGGTGAAGTAAGTGGAAAATATGAATTTCTTTATTGTAAATGAATTCTTATGGTGAATTTACATGTTTCGTGTCTAAGATTGTGAAATTGTTTGCTTAAAACCCTAGGACAAAGACATATGTTACTATATTTTTCTCTATAGTCTTCCACTTGCTAAAATTTATTGAAAGTAACCTATCTAGAAGTGGATACTAGAGCCCTACCATTGTATAACTCTAGTAATCTTACTTCCTTTCTCACTGCATATTTTATTCCAATTTGTCTAAGGAAAAGAGAAATCGTTGGGGCCTAATTTTTGTTACTTTCTAGCAATTATCTCTAGGATTTGGATTTTTGAGGCCTTGGGCTACCAACACCTCTCTCATCCTCTCCATCCCCTTTGAATAAACATTATAATTTTTATTTTCCTCTAAGATTTGTTTCTTCCATCATTGACTCCAATACCCTAGAAAGGCACTAGTCTACCATTTACAAGTGTTGATTGATCAAACAATTTTCAAAACCTCTTCTCTTGAACACCTACTAACTTCTACTAACCTTAGATTAGCCTAAATCATTAACATACTCGTTGATGTTGAAAAATATTTCTACAAACATCTAACAACATCAAATTAACCCTAAAAGTGACATGTTATGCTAGATATATGTTTCTAAATCTGCTTGTGACTATTTTTTATCAAATTGCCTAGTTAAAGCTATTATTCCAAGTCTTTATTCAAGCATTTTAGAGAATAAATATTGTGGTTGTTACAAAAAACTCATTTTTGTTATAAAATGTTACATTTCTGAAACTTTACATCAACTAGTACATTTCTTAAGAGTTCATTGTCTTATGAAGCACTAATATCATTTTGGTACTTGGAAAGTGCCCCTTTTTTTGCATTGTTGTCTTGTTCTGGGCAGGTACACAATATTACTTATTTTCTTCATCTTCAATAAGACTTAAAGAACCTTTTAACTTAAGTGATGTGTGAGAGGGGAAGGATTTCCTTGTATCATTTAACTTAGCCTTCTTAAACCCCTAGGTCACTAGGGACGTCTCCCCTGGGGTACTGCAACATACTCCTAAATAGAAAGGGATTTCCTATTACTATGATAGTGATAGGTCATTCCCAGTTAATCCAATTTTGTATCCACTTGCCTTGGGATTTGGGCAAGTACAAATTGTGTGATAACATGTTGGCACCATTTTCGAGGAACACTGAGTCAACATTCCTCAAGACGACACTTTTTTGGTAATCTATTTCCTCAAAAGCCTTTATCTTACAAAGATTATATGGTGACTCCACTGAGGGTGATCCCATCATCCCTTTGATATTTTCAATAAAATTATCTGGCCACTCCATAAAGCTCAGGGAGGTATACCAACCCTCCCAAGTCCTTTATAAGAAAACCTCCCCAAAACTATCATGTAGTGAAATCATTATTTGGAGGCAATATTCCTTTAAACACAATGTCTAACGCAGGGACTCAGACTATTAATCCAAACCAAGCTAATAACCAAAAAAAATGGTCATCCAATATTTTCAGTTTGTTAGACATGACAAACATACCAGGATACCCTAGGCAAATTCCCCCTAGGTATAAGAAATGGTTACCCAAATTCATTGGTAATGATATAGTTAGTGTTGAGGATGATATGAGAAACTTCTAGACATTCTTTCAGTTTCATCCTATCAGTGATGACATTGACTATTTAGCTATGAAATTTTTCTCTGCTACCCTCCATGATGGCGCTAGACAATGGTACAATAGTCTCCCTGATTCTAGTATTAGAACCATGGATAAGTTGTAGGAAATGTTCCTCAATCGATTTAGTGTAAAGGAAGACCCCAACGTGTTTATAATAAGGCTAAATAACATTACAAGACAAGAGAATGAAAATTTTAGGGAATTTCACGATAAATTTGAAAACTTAGTGAAAAAGATCTCAGTGAGCCATCACCCTTCATAAAATTTCCTTCTCTTTATTTACACTAAAGCCTTTACAAGAAAGATGGGCTTTGTCCTCAGAGATAAAGCCCCTAAAACAATCCAAGAGGCCCAAGAGGTGGCCACAAGAATTGAATACAATCTATCATCATGTAGAGTTGAACCCTTCTCTGCCTCGAGAGTTAAAATAGATGTTAAACCTAAAATAGTTCATAATATTGAGCCTACCTCAGATATTGGTGCTAGCTTGGAAAATATACAATTGAATATAGATGGCATGGTAAAAACCAAAGAATTAATGATGAATAGGATTCTCAACTTGGAAAGAGCTCAACAACAAGCTCCTAGGGCTCCTTACAAAGGGAAATTCCATAAAGGAACTCAAGTTTTCAGACCGAAAAATTATCAAGAATTCCTTAATACTTTAGCCCCCACAAACATGGTAGATGAAAACCCTTGGTGCTTTCAATGTAGAGACTCACATTGGGAGCATGAATTCCCCCTGAACAATATTGAACATGACCAAGTGAATATTATTAATCATACCATTGAGGGTCCTCAATGTTTCCTTAATGTCACACTTGAAGAACATCAAGAAGGCATAAAGGAAGTAGCCAATAAGGCTAGGATGGAGGTGATAAATAATTTTGATCAAGAGTCGAGAGAAAAGTTAAAGAAACAATAATTCCAAGTGTATACTAGGAAAAAACAAATGAACCAACCTCTCTCTACTAGACCTATAACTTCACAACCAAGACCTCCACCTATGAACATACGTCTTCCTAAAAATACTCCCAAAACCGACAAGGTTGATTTGAATTTTGACTTTGAAGGTGCATTGGAAAAAATGCACATAACCATTCCACTAAGGGAATTCATCAAGGTTCCATCTGTAAAAGAAAGGTTCGAAAGTTTTTTTCAAAGTATGAGATGACCCAATGGAACCTCATATTATGTTACAAGAAGACCATTTTAGGGTTCAATATGATGGACACCCACCTTTCTTCATGAAATTATTAGTTAATAACAAATGTATTAACAATTGTATGCTTGATTCAGAAGCATTTGCTAACATGATGTCTTTGAAGGTCATGGAGAAACTAGGCCTAAAGGCCACAAGGCCTTATAGGAATATGTGTGGTTTTGAATACAGGGCCATACCCACTCATGGGGTAGTTGAAAATGTTGAAGTATTCATTGGTAAATATCCTGAGAGAGTGATCCATGTGGATATTGTGGTCGTGGATGTCCCTGATGTATGGAGAATTCTTTTGTACAGGAAGTTTGTTGCAATGTTGGGAGGTACCTTAGAAATGGATATAACTTACATAAATGTGCCTATGAATGATGGGACAACAGAGAGCCTCCCAAATGTGCCAATGGCCAAGGTCCATGTGCAATAAATTGACAATGATGTTGAAACTCATGAGATACATGACCCAATCAAGGAAAACCTTCATGTATTTTCTCCGGAGGATTTGCCTTTCGCTTCAAAGGAATATTTTGATAAAATACAAAGGCCAAAGACGGAATAATATCAACAAATCCTAGACAAATACAAGGACAAAGAAGTTGGACCTGTCAAGATATTAAAGAAAGGGGGTGATGAAATACTGATCAAACCAACCCAACAAGAAGTCTTAACACCAGAATCCCACCCTCCTCCCTCAAAAAAATAAACTAGAGTTATATAAGAAACATAAAAATTCAAAGCAAAGGAGTACCAAGAGGGAGATACGGTCTGGATGTGGGATACAAAAAAGGGAGAGCCTACTAATATTAAGGGGAATGTGCAGTTTTGGCTTGGACCTTTTAGAGTCAAGATGATATTAGTCAACGATGTATACTATCTATCCACGTTGGAAGGATGAAGATGTCCATTATCGATTAGTGGACACCTCCTTAAACCCCATCATGGGGAAAATACATGACTTCACAGGTAAGTACAGGTAAGTTAGGTAGGTATCTGCATTCATTGTATATACCATCTTCATATCATGCTAGTGTAGTATAGTTGTAGCTTCATTTTCATTTTGTATATATATATGCATGATTACTTGTATTCCATTATATCATATATGAGAGAGGGGTGATATCACCACCCTAAAGATTATTGATTCCTTTTGTTGAGATCTATAAGATACATGTCATGCCATAGATGATGAGGCTCTCATGTGCTCTACAGTGAGAAAATGTCCCCTAGTTTGAGCCAAATGTTATCCCCTATCCTATGGATAACTAAGGACATCATGTCTTGAGGCCCATAGGTCCTAGACATGGAGTGTCGAGATCTAGCCAACTTGAGCTTGGCCCTGGAGGGTCCATATTTTCTTCAGTGCAGCCAGTCTATCAACAACAACAACATCCATTCCACCAGCCTAGTCTTGAAGTAGAAGTGGGTCTTTCTCCATGAGGTAATGAGTCTAGGTATCATGGTATGTCTCAATCTGATTTTCGAAGCATTTGAATATGTTGCACTGAACTCTTCTTCATTTCATAATGTTTTCTTGGAAATTGTGATCTTTAACTTGTTCATACCTAGGGGGGGTGATAGAATTCCCTAGTATCGGTTCCCTTTAGTATGATTTTCCACTAGGTGGGTCTAAAAAGGTAATCTTCCATTCCTTCCATACTTATCGTTTTTCATCATTATCCCTCTCATATTCCCCTACCTTGGTTCGAGCATTGGGTTTCCCACACTAGGAAGGGTTGTACCTTGCCTTGTGGGAAGAAGGGGGTAAAGGCCCAAAGGGTAAAATTAGCTGGAAAAAGTTAAAAGCCAATATAAAAAATTTGAGATGCTTCTCCCAGGGATTCCCGAGAAAGAAATAAAAGGATTCTTAGTAAGAAAAGGGGACTCGTAAGATAAAATAAAACTCAAGGTCTAGTTGGTGTATGGGAGGTCTCATCATGAGTCGGACTATTAGGTCCATGGGAATGTAGCGGTATGACATTACCATCTATCTGGTCACCAAACCAGGGTAGTACCTCTTGGTGGCATGGCCAAGAGAAAGGGGGTCTCATCAAGAGCTAGCCTTCTCATTTCCATGAAGTTCTTGTGGGTAACATTGTCACCTCTAGTCACCACACCAGGATAGTGTCCCCCAAATTTTCCCTTGAAAATAAAAAGCAATAAGACTAAGAATAAAAGGAATTAAATGGGCTAGGAAACAATGGAATCCATGATAAGGTGCAACTCACCCTCTACAGAGGCACCCACGGGAAAGACCTACATTTCCTTTTTATCATTGCACCCTCTGCCCAAACACTTTCCCTACACCATTTCATACATGTACATGGCCTAGATTGGTTCTCACCTGGGAAACACCTCAAATTTGAGGAGGATTGTCCCAATAGGACATCCTGAAACCCTCTCCAAACCTAAATTGTTAAACTGCATAACGTCTTTGAGCATTTGTCTAGGTAAAGGGGGGTTGGATGCACATGTTTGGGTAATTTGATTATTGCATGTGATTTACATTACTATGATCCTTGTGACTTATGAGCCCATGGAGGGCTTACTTGTTATTGTTGTAGGACCATGCCCAGTGGAAAGGTACATATGGGGAGATGATTAGCTTGGACCTCCATGGGGATGAAATCCCACATATGGATGATGCGACCCCATCCAGGGGAAGAGAGATGTCAGAGACTTGCACCAGGAAAAAGGAAGGACATTTCACCGGAGACACTTTGGAAGACCTAGACCCAAGGGGTTCTTTCTCTTCCACCTAGATGTTGGCCTTGGGAGGCCCATGACATCACCATTGTGACCCTATACGTCACCCAACGTTAGTATTGGCGTTATGCAGGAAGTTGTGTGTTAATTCGCATGTGTGGCATCATCTAGGGGTTTGGAAAGCCTAACGTTTTGTAGATGAGGCCCAACATTTCATCCAGGAGGCTCAATGTCACCCTCAAAGGGCATGATGTCACCTCTAAAGATGATTTTAGGGTTTAATTATTTGAATTTTTGTAAAATCTGGATTTTTCATGTAATTTGGCCATTTTGGCCTTTTGATGACCTAAAATTAATTAAAGGTCATAATTATTGTATAAAAAGAGAGATAAAAATATCATTTTTTCATAATTGACTCATCACACAAGTGGTGGTCTGAAATTTGGCCCTTTGTAAGGGTTATTGGCTAAAATCTAGTGGTGCACACTTCTTGGAGGAGGCAATTCTTGGTGTATTTTGGTAGATTTGCATGTGGAGGATCTTCAACTAGGGTTTATGCTTGATTATTCTTGGTGATGTAAGTGGAAAATATGAATTTATTTATTGTGAACTAATTCTTATGGTGAATTTACTTGGATCATTTATAATATTATGAAATTGCTTTCTCAAAACCCTAGGAGAAAGACATATGTTACTATATTTTTCTCTATAGTCTTCCACTTGCTAAAACTTCTTGAAAGGAACCTATCTAGAAGTGGATACTAGAGCCCTAGAATTTTATCACTCTAGTAATCCTACTTCCTTTCGCATTGAATATTTTATTCCAATTTGTCTAAGGAAAAGAGAAATCGCTAGGGCCTTATTTTTGTTACCTTATAGCAATTATCTCTAGGAGTTTGATTTTTGAGGCCTTGGGCTACCAAAACCTCTCTCATCCTCTCCATCCCCTTTGACTAAACATTATCATTGATGTTTTCCTTTAAGATTTTTTGCTGCCATCATTGACTCCATTACCCTAGAAAGGCACTAGTCTACCATTTACAAGTGTTTATTGATCAAACAATTTTCAGAACCTCTTCTCTTGAACACCTACTAACTTCTACTAACCTTAGATTTGTTGGGCATGTTTACAAGAAGGTGTGCTTGTCATTGATGGCTAGATCAGAGTATGCAACGATGGTGAAGCAGGGACAACGTAAGCTCATGAGGATTAGCGCAGAGTCGCACACAGTGCAAGAGTGTGCTTGTCTATTTGATGGCAAACAGGCAGGCAAGGAAGATCAGCAGCGCAGGGATAATGGCATGGAAAGATCAGAAGTGTAAACTCCATTTTGGAGTTTCAGATACCAGGAGATTGAGAATTCAAGAGTCGACAATCTTCAACACAGGAGTCCCGAAGTCGCGAAATGTAAAACGCCGAAATCTCGAAATAGGCACACCAACAAAGAGTTTCGCAGACAGGGAAATAACTCCATTTCAGAGTTCCAGATACTGGGAGTTGAAGTGTCGAAACACTTCACCACAGGAGTGTCAAAATGTCGAATCACCGAAATGAGAAATGAAGAAATGCCGGACCATTGATCTGACTCCATTTCAGAGTTCCGAATACCGGGAGTTGAAGTGTCGAAACACTTCACCACAGGAGTGTCGAAATGCTGAATCACCGAAATGTGAAATGATGAAATAACAGACCATTGATCTGACTCCATTTCAGAGTTTTGGATATCGGGAGATGGAGGAGACAAGACCCGAGACTCTTCATCACAAGGGTCCCGAAGTGCCAAAACGTGAAATTGCGAAATACAGTTTTGAATAAGGCCTGGTCACCGTCGGTGGTCACATCATCGAAGAGTTGTAGAGAAGATCTCAAAAATATAAGCTATGTATTCGGAGTTTTGGGGATCAGGAATTGGAAGAAACAGAGTGACTTGCAACAGGAGTTCGCGACATGCAAAATCGCGAAATAGAGAAATCCGAAATGTCGAAATGTCGATGTAGCCAGTGGTCACCGTTGGTGGTCACGTAAGTGGAAGGAGCTAGCATAGCTAGGATCCATTTCAAGGTTTTCACTATAACTGCTAGAAACCACTGATGATTTCTACCAGAGGACTCGAAGATACTTCTATGTAAGTGCCAGAGGAATCGAAGATACTTCTATGTAAGTGCCAGAGGAGCTGAAGAGTCTCAAGGAATCTGCCAGTGGAATGAAGACTTGTCATAGAGGTGATTGATAGATGGAAGATCGTTGAAGCCTATAACAGCAACAGAGAGGTTGAGCTCAACTGTAACAGAGTAGACAAAGATTCTTGACTATTGGAGAGGTGAAGGAATCTCGGCATAACACCCAGTGATGATGGATGCATGGGTTGAACGGCCAGACAAGATGACGAGCTGCAGGGATGATCAGGAGAGCACTCGACAAGGGGAGAGGAGGCAAAATCATGGTGAGAGAGCATGCACAAGGTGTACAGAGACTATAAGTATGCTAAAAAAATAAGATATGGGTGTGGTTGGGGAGAGAATTTCATGCGTGGAGAAGGAGGAGTGTGCAACAGCTGAAATACAGAGAAGAGGAATGGTGCATTGAATGGAAATGGCGCACATAGCATAAAAGGAAGAAGCACAGAAAGCACAAGGATGTGGGAAGCAAGATAGTAAGATAGTAAAGGAAGGCTGAGGTGCTCTTGTAGACAGAGAGACACTGATACGGGAGAGCAGAGAAACATAGCAGAACAGTGATAAGTCTGGTAAGCCAATGATAAATAGTGTATCACTGTGTTAAATTTACATATAGAAAATATTTATATTCCAGGGTGGTAGGGAGGTGCTAGGGAGGACTATTGTCCTCAAAGGTTCAAGTGGGTGCTTGAACATAGGGATTTGTAGCTTCCATCTGGTTGTAGCCAGAGAAACCAGAGTGGCATGGTGGCGCAAGGGAGAACTGTTGTTCTCTATTGTACAGGTTGGTGCATGTGTGACTGGAAGTTGGTGCTTCCATCCAGTTGGATCTGGAACATTTAGGGAGTTGGTGCTTCCTTTTAGTGGGTGCTAGAGAAACCAGGGAGTTGGTGCTTCCTTCTAGTAGGTGCTAGAGAAAACAGAGAGTTGGTGCTCTCGGCAAGTTACATCTTGCAATACAGAGGTATTAGCCTCACAATGAGTTGGAGCTCATATGTATGATAATGTACAGAATGTAAAGATTACTTATCATA
>SNQJ01S0004947.1:93972-185241 GCA_010110895.2 Picea sitchensis | reverse complement strand
GCACCTAAACAAAGTCATTTGCTAGCTGTCAAAAGGATATTCAGATATTTGAAAGAAACAATGAACTATGGCCTATGGTATCCTAAGAATTAGAATTTTCAATTATCACTCTACTCAGATGTTGATTGGGATAACTGTGTGGATGAAAGGAAAAGCACAAGTGGAGGTGCATTCTTCTTACGAGATTCTCTAGTAGCATGGTTGAGTAAAAAGAAAGGTTCCATTTCTTTATCAACTAGAGATGCGGAGTACATTGCTACTGCTACCTGTTGCACTCAGGTATTATGGATGATTCATACACTTGTAGACTTGGAGGTAAAATATGTTGCACCGATCCCAATTCATTGTGATAACACTAGTGCCATCAGTGTTTCTAAGAATCATGTATTCCACTCCAAGACCAAGCATATTCCCATAAAATACCATTTTCTGAGAGAGAAGGTCACCAATCAGGTTGTTCAGGTCCATTACATTCCAACCACGGAACAAATTGCAGACATATTTACTAAACCACTAGCCAAGAAACCATTTGAATATCTCTGACAGAAGTTGGGTGTGATCCCATCTCACACCTAAGAGTGTCTATCATGTTAGGGGGAGTATTGTATTGATTGAATATCTAATACCTCCTAAAAATACTGCAATAGCCCAGGGGGAGCATGTTTTATTTGACATTGATGTCAAAGAGGGAGAAGAAGAGTGGTCAAGACCAGATGCTACAGTTGGAGGTCCAAACAGATTAGTGCAGCTGTTCAGGGTTGCCATCAATGCCAAAGGGGGAGATTGTTGGCATGTTTACAGGCATGTTTACAGGCTTCTCATTGATGGCAACTTTAGAGTATGCAACAATGGAAAAACAAGGACAGGTTAGGATACCAGGAGTTGGAGGAGTGAAGAGTAGAGACTCTCCATCACAGGAGTCCTGAAATCGCGAAATGTGAAACCCCAAAAACCCAAAACAAGCACATCGACCGGAGGTTCGGATACAGGGAGTTGGAGGAGTCAAGAGTCGAGACTCTCCATCATAGGAGTCTCTAAATAATGAAATGTGAAACCCCGAAAACCCGAAATAGGCACATCGACCGAAGGTTTAGATACTGGGAGTTGGAGGAGTCAAGAGTCGAGACTCTCAAGCATAAGAGTCCCAAAATCGTGAAATGTGAAACCCCGAAAACCCAAAACAAGAACTTCAACCAGGATTTCGGATACCAGGAGTTGGAGATGTCAAGGAACCTCACGACAGGAGTCTGGAAGTGGTGAAATGCGAAACACCAAAATATGTTGGTCCGACTCCATTTCAAAGTTTCAGATACCGGGATTTCGCAAACCAGGATTTGGAGATGTCAAGGAGTTTCAGATACCGGGATTTCACAGACCGGGAAATCAAAGAACAAAGGAAGTTTAACCTTTGAAGTCGCGATATGCAAAATCGTGAAATAATCCTAACCGTTGGATCGAGGATTGATCTGGACCATTGATCAGACATGATGAAGGCCCATGAAGTATTGAAATCATGACAAGAACTGGACCGTTGGGTCCATAGGACACGTGGCGAAAGATCATCATTTTGCTGACTGGAAATTCGAGGAACGAGGTTCCCTAACCTCTTGAACTCTTGATATGCCAAATTGTGAAAAGCTAAAATGAGAAATTGCGACATGGAGGATATATCGGATATCACAACTTGGAGAGTCGAGATGCCTCACAACAGGATTGCCAAAATGCCGAAATGAAAAACACGTTTTGGCTCAGCCTATGGTCACAGCCATTGGTCACATCGACGGAAGATGGAGGAAGGAGCTAGTGCAACCAAGCTCAATTTCGGAGTTTCGGGGATCAGTACATGAAGTGTAAAGAAACCTTAACCACAGGAATCCCGAAATGCCGAAATGCGAAATGGAAAATTAAACGCAAGACCCTACGAACTCCATCCAATGGTGCAGGTGAACTGGAATATGATCGGAGGGCTACTGTTGCACTTCACAGTGTAACTACTAGAAATGACTGAGGGTTTCTGCCAAAGGACTTGAAGAGGCCTCAATATGATCACCAGAGAAGAGGAAGAGGTTGCAGGCATCTTCCAGTGATTGAAGACTATTCTTAGAGGCGATTGACAGATGGATGGGCATTGATGCCTGTAACTGTAGCAGAGAGGATTAGCTCGACTATGATAGATAAGACGAAGAGTCTCAACTACCAGACAGGATGAGAAATCTCAAAATAACACCCAGTGATGTTGGATGCATGGGTTGAACCACCAGAGAAGCTGAAGAGTTGCAATGATGATCAGGTAGAGTACTTGACATGAGAAGAATGTAGAATAGGGAGAGCGGGTTGAGGCTGGAGCAGGAGCGGTGGCAGATGGAAGTGCGAGTAAACACCCTGATGTGGAGAACAATGGCAGGGTGAGAGAATGCAAGAGCTTGGTGCATATTGCATGCATAAGGAGCACAGAGATGATAATAATGCATAACAAAAAAGAGATCTGTGTGGTTGCTATTGGGTGTGATTGAGGTGTGAAGAAGGAGGCAGAGCACAGTAGCAGAAATGTACAGAAGGGGAATGGTGCATTGAAGGTACATGGCATAGAGAGAATAAAAGGCAACAGAACAGAAAGCACAAGGAGTGTGCAAAAGACACTGATGTAGACAGAGTGGAGCAACATAGCAGAATAGTGATAAGCCTGGTAAGACAATGATAAATATTGTATTGTTGTGATAAATTTATATATAGAAAACTTTATATGTCAGGGTTGTAGGGAGGTGCTAGGCAGGAATGTTGTCCTTAGAGGTTCAAGTGGGTGCTTGAACTCAGGGAGTTGTAGCTTCCATCTAGTTGCAGCCAGAGAAACCAGGGTGGCAGGGTGGTGCAAGGGAGAACTATTGTTCTCTGTTATACAGGTTGGTTCCTGTGTGACTGGAAGTTGGTGCTGGAACACTTAAGGAGTTGGTGCTTCCTTATAGTGGGTGCGAGAGAAACTAAGGAGTTGGTGCTTCCTTCTAGTAGGTGCTAGAGAAAATAGAGAGTCGATTCTCTCAGCAAGTTGCAACTTGCAATAGAGAGGTTGTAGCCTCACAATGAGTTGGATCTCATATGTATGATAATGTACAGAATGTAAAGATTACTTATCATATAAAGAATAAGAGGTTTTTACCCTTTATGGGTTTCCTCAGGAAATATTTGTCTCTGTATATTTCATATGTGATAATGATGTTGAATGTTCTATTGCTTACTTCCCTGCATTATTGTGATTGTCATTAAAGTGCTCTGCAAATAATTTAAAATAAGAATAATTGTTTAAGCATGGTAACAACTGATTCACCCCCCCTCTTAGTTGTCCAACAAAAGGTAAGGAGAAGAGAGATTTTTTTTTGTGTACATTATGCAGAATAGAAGGACATCATAAGAATGAGTTCCCAACATTTGCACAGTACTGGGAATCAGGAATTCCAAATACTTTACGTACATGAGTACCATGGTGTGAGATATGTAGAACACATGGACATGATCCTTATAATTTTCCCACAATGAAAAGTATCAAACGATACCCAAGAGTACATTTTGTAATTTTTTCAAGTCAGTGGGACATGAAGACAAGGACTATAGAACTTTGGAAATGATGAAGTAGAAGACTTCATATACTTATAGGGTGCATGCTGAATCAATGATGGGACAACCTACACAAAATTTTGCAGTGCCACCGCACTATAATAATGTGCATTAGTTTGGACCACCACCACAGTATAATAATAAGCAACTGCAATATAAACAGGTACCACAATACAATACACCGTGCATAGACAATTAAGGTAATAGAGGAGGTTTTTGAGGAGGAGGTCATGGAGGAAGAGTATTTGGAGGAGGTAGAGGACTGGTAACATGCCACAATATCCATAACCTCGATACTACATGAGGTGTTTTCCACTGCCACCAACGACATGTATGTATTTTTGCGCAACACATCATGATACAAAAGATTTTACAACACTTTTGATAAATATACAGGAAAAGAGGAATCAGAACAATCAAAATGTTCAATGGATTTTTGTGGAAACCAAAGAAGATTATGGGAAGAAGATAAATAGAATTAGTCGAGGTGGAGTGAAGACATGAGTAGATGCAACAAAGAAAAATTAGGATCTGCACTAGTGGGTCAGAAATAATTTAACACTTGAAGAATATTTGGATGCATGCAAAGAAAATGATACCTTCAAGAAGGATAGACACGAGATTTTGATTTAGATTATAACATCTACTTTAGGAACAAAGCCACGAGATGATGTACAATTATATGATATGCCTCACCTATTTGATCAGACCAGCAGAGATCAACCTTAAAAACAGGTAAGTAATCTTAGAAACTTTTTGGGGTCTTGTGTGAATTTGTTGAATGATAAAACCTCTCTACAAGTATTACAAAGTCTGTTGGAAAAGTGCAATTGTGGAGAAGAGATGAAACTTGAACAAAAGATAGTTAATCAGGTTTGTAAGAAGAGAATAACAAGTAGGAAGTTCAGGTTGAATGCAAACATTAGAGACTTCAATTTGGGGGATATCACACTAGACATAGGATCTGAAGTAATTGTTATTACCAAATAAGACATGGGAAGCTATGGGGGAACCTACACTAGGGTATTGATCCATTAAGATCCATGGATGTTCATAGAAGAGATTCAAATATCTAGAACATTCAATGAAGGTTCAATCTAGAACATTTATAGAGGTCCAGGAGGATCTAAGGAACGTTCACAGAAGATCCAGAAATATCTAAAACGTCCACAGAGGTCCCAGAGCATCCATAAATGCTCAAAATTAAATTATACAAAAATATATCCAAAATGGCATCCATGCGTAGAGCTCATTTCCAACTTTCCAATGGCATAAACAACACTTCAATTGGAGCTCATATGCAAAATTTATAAGAGGTCAAAGTTTACATCAAACTTGGGAAAAAATCAAAGGTCAAAGCCAGATGATGACATCAACATGTGATGTGGAAGCACCATAGGCTTCCATGTGTCACACAAATTTGAAATTTTCAGGCTTACATGTGGACCAATAAAAATATGCCATGTGTGATATGTACAATGATGTGGAAAGTCTAGTTAGCGGATGATGTGTGCAGACACATGAAAGGTGGAAGAGGTGACATGTGTCACCACTAAAAGGGTGACACGTGGAACGGTCCACATGCATATAGGTGGCATCATTCGTTGGTTGACCAGTGGAAAAGAGAATCCAATGAGAGGATTCCACTTGGTAACCTCCCACTGGCTAATAATGGTTGAATTCATTTAAAATATGGTTGATCCTGGATGGAATCAAACCTAGGCATCTCATAGAACATCCCAATGAGATACCAATATACTCACGCATCTGAGTTAACCTCCATATGGCATATATTTATGATAAAGTTTTTATTTCATTGTTATTGGTGAAAAAAGGGTCGAGGGATTAGCCCTCGAACCTTGGTTTTATTAACATGCACGAAATGCACTCCTACATTCACGCGCATGGGGATTAACCAAATGCCATATTAAAACAAACATACAACTCAATATTTGATGGTTGGTGGGATTTAATCCCCTAACCTATTTATTAAAAGGAAATGTTCCTTACCAATTATGCTAGAGATATGGCTGGGATATTCAGTCAACAACTTCTATTAATAGTATATGTTGGTAACCATATATTAAAAGGGGGTATGTCCGCAGGTTAGAACCCACGACCTACCACTCTATATTTTATCTTTCCTACCAATGCGCCCATACCAATATGTTAAATGGGCATCAAAATTTATGAATTTGTTATGTAATTTAATATATTTGTAACCAAAATATGCCATTAAAGGGGTATAAAAAGGCCCTTTCCTCCATGTAAAAAAAGATGGGAATTTGAGGAGAAAATTCTAGTGAGGATTTGGAGAAAGTTAGTGTTATGAGAGAATAACGAAAGTTGGAGTTCAAATTTTCCTTTTGGGAGAGATTTAGCACATTTTGTATGTCATTTTATGAAGAACGATTTGAGGTATATTTAGTGTGATGAAGGAGTTCTTGAACATTTTGAAGAAAACATAGGTTTATATATAGTCAAATTTTCTAGTTTTTCCACAAGAAATTCATTGGGGAAGTTAATTTGAGCATCTAATCTATGGAATTTAATAAATTCTTATAAATTTGTAAGAATGTTCTTTTAAAATTGATTTTCATGTATATGACTTCTTCATCAGTTATCCAATAATGCACATCATAATTTTTTACAAACCACCTCAATAGATCCTAAACAATCAATATTGAATCCAGTTAGATATTACATGTAAATAATTAAAGAATAAGTAATATCTAAAGAGCATTTTCAAATCAACTGGTACCAGAGAAAGTTTTTGACGTGTGTTTGCAAGGTTAGTGTGTTAATGTTTTCAAGGTTTCTTGGTGAATATTTTTGGAAGGTTCTTATTCAAAAGACAATATGAGCAAAAGTCTCATGAAATTGACACTACAAAAGGACCTGAATTGCTAGATACAACAAGAGAATTTTGTCTTAAGGATGCATATTCAAACTCTTGAGATGGAAAAAAAGGAACTTCAAGACCAAATGGATAGTCATGGAGAACTTCTTATTGACATCATCCGAGAATTGGAGAGTGAGTTACAAGACAAACATCAAATTTTGACTCAACTCCATCAAGCAAAACATGAGAAGTCACCTTCTAGTAAAAGTATCCATTGTGAGATACCTTCAGAAGAAGAATGCTCCAAGGAAAAGACAAAACTAGTTCCTACATGTGATATTGGCATGACACAAATTGTACATTTAAATTCATCCCAAAACATTATAGGTCACTCCTCAAGTCAGGAGAAAAATGGTAAAAACGGATCACATTATCCAAGAAAAAATATGTTATGTTGCTTTTGTTGTGGTACAACTGGACATAAGATCAAGAATTGTTGGAATCTTTACCCACATTCAAAGAAGAGCCAAAGAGATGAGAAGACACTAGAAACATGTCCATATGAAGATATTTGTAAAAAATACTTCCTGATGGTTGGGATTGTAAAGATAATCTATGAAGACATTGAAGTTTGGTTCATGGATAGTGGCTCATCTATCCAAATGACCATATTGAGATCAATATTCATTACCTTCAAAGAAGTCAACTCATAATATAACTTTGTGGGATCTAGTTTTAACATCATGTGAGTCATAAGAGGACATGGATATGTTAGATTCCAACTTGAATCAGGAGGATTCATGGGAATAGACAACATGTAGTATGTTCCAAAATTACCAATAAACCTTCCTCGCAGTATCATCTTTTGAATATGATGTCTATGACATCACGTTTAATAATGGTCAAGCATTAGCATATCTAAACAAAGATAATTTGGTTTCAGCAGTGGTACGTGGTACCTGTTATGAGAAGTTGTGAAGGTTGTTGGGAAGACCTATTATTAGCTTTGGTGATTTCTTGGACTATTCTACATTAGACTCTACACCAGATTCATTTCCAGATTCAGGATCATCGTCAGAGGAATTGTCAAATATGGGAAGTTGTGAGACTCATTCCAGTGTAATTGGAAGGATAGGTCCATGAAGAAAGAAAATCATCTATCGATCATTGTAAATATGCATATTTGTAAATCAGTAAATCAATATGCATATATGTACATTATTTGTATCATATGTATATGTAAATATTTTGTAAATTCTATTTAAGTCTTTTAAGCCACTCATTGTAAATTATAAGAGTGAGAGAAATCTTGAAGAAATTTCTAAGCCTTTTTCAACAGTAGTAAATACAATTGTATTGTCCCGTCATCAACAAAACTACATATGGATCGAATTTTATGGTCAACAATCTTGCTTCTGAAAAACTATAAGTGAATGAACAAAAGTATGTAGGCAGTTGGAAAATGTATATCAAGATCTCAAAAATAGTAATTGTCAGCGAAACTACATATAGATCGAATTGTCTGGTCAACATTCTGGATTCTAAAGAACTATAAGGGAAGGAACAAAATGATGTAAATAGTTGGAGCATGTATATCAAGAATAGGAAGAGAATCGAAGTAATGAAAAAAATACTAGAGGTGATAAGAGGTATATACTTAAATATATATACTCATTCTATGTCATGTTCATGGATGTATACCTTGAGCAAAAAAAATCAAGGCAGGTACAATGATAACAATACAAGAAGAATTGTTATTCAAGGTAGGAGTGGCAATGGAAAAAGTATTCATTCAGGTATTTCTACATATACATCAGTAATACAAGAACAATGAGTCCAAAAAAGAAAGGCATAGATCAACATTCGACTTGGTTTCAAATTGGCCGAGATAGACTATCTTCAACAAAGAAGATGGAAGGGAATGTTGAAATACAAGATTCATATATTATAGAGATTCAGTGAATGAAAGATTTGATTATGTAGGAATCTATAAGATAGAAATAGAGCTACATATATTAGCTACAGCTCCATAGGTCAGAGTCAGAGCTATGTTCCAGATAAGTAAATAAAGGTACATTGATCCAATACCCAATATATGAGGTCAAACCAAGATGAGAAAATGAGTACAGAATGTTCAACACGATGGAAGAGTGAGTAGCTTCATCACTAAGTTATTGATCAGATAATTTAACTAAGATGGAAGAGTGAGTTGGAGTTATCATCACTAAGTTATTGAATATTAATAATTTTCTAGGTCCAAAAGTTATTCAGTGGGAAGGAAAAATTCAGGAGGATCTAGGGATGTTCAGAGAAGAGATTCAGAGATCTAGAAAATTCATCAAAGGTCAAAAGATGAAAAACACTTATAGAGGTTCAGGAGAATCAAAGGAACATTCACAAAATATCTAGAAATATCCAAAACATCCACAAAGGTCTCAGAGGATCCATAAATGCTCAAAATTCAAGTATCACAAAATCTATAAAAAAATTCCATCAATGCGTATAGCTCATCATCAGCTTTGCAATGGCATGAACGACGCCTCAAACAGAGCTTGTATGCAAAAGTTATAAGTGGCCAAAGTTCAGGTCAAACTTGGGCAAAATTCAAAGGTCAAAGTCAGATGATGAAGTCAACATGTGACATGGCAGCACCAGAGGCTACCACATGTCACATGGATTTGACATTTTTAGTCTTACATGTGGACTAATAAAAACATGTCATGTTTCATTCGTACAATGATGTGGCAAGTCTTGTTAGTGGATGGCATGTGCATACATGTGAAAGGTGACAGAGGTGACACGTATCACCACTCAAAGAGTGACACATGGCATAATACACAGGTGTATAGGTGGCACCATTCATTGGTTGATAAGTGGCAAGGAGCCGCCAATGAGAGGCTTCCACATGGAAGCCTCTCATTAGCCAATAATGGTTTAAGTCATCCAAAATATGGTTGATCTAGGACAAAATAAAACATGGGAATCTTGCATTATAGCCCAACGACTTACCAATATACTCATGCATGTGACTTAACCTCCATATGGTATATATTTATGATAAATTTTTTATATGGTTGTAACCAACGAAAAAAGGGTCGGGGGTGTTATCCACAATTTTGGTCATTGTGATGATGTCATGATGATGTTATGATAATGGAAAATCAATCTCTTTACTAAGAACATTTCCATGAGAAAAGTTACAGTTGTCTTCTTCTAGAATTCACACTTTGAAGGATGTTCGCAGGCTACTTATATATTCACCTGCGAGAATGTCTGATTCTCACAGGCTACCTTAAGTTGGGGTGCGAACTTCTCGCACTGTACTCATTGCTAGGGTGCGAACATGTTCTTAAAGAAGGAAAAGGATAAAGTTCTCGAACCTTCTAGAAGGGTGAGTTGGCATTCGAATGGTTAGCAAATACTGGTTTTCTAGATATCTTGGGATCATTTCCTATCCAAGTAACTAATCTATCTTCTCCTATATATTGAAGGGTGCTCATGGAAATGGTTAATAAGAATAAGTTAAGCAAGCTAGCAAGATATTGATTAGAGAGGTAGTGCAAGACTGTATGGAGGGACTGATGCTACAGCAGCAAGAGACAATAGCAAAGGTCATCACAAGTGGTTGAATTTCTTCATGCATGTGAGCAAGTGTTATCAGAGCTAGGAGCCATCGAAGGAGACCTATGACATCAAGGCTCAGGTTGGTTTCTCTTTCAATTAATACAATACAGTAATATGTCCCTTTCCCATAAAGATGATGTCATTTTATTCCTTAATTCCTTGATCATATGTATAGACTAGCCCTTGAATATATTAATCTACTGCTGGCACGATTGGTTTGCTCTGTTCTGATTCAGACGTCTGGGCGAATCTTGGAACAACAGAGATATAAGGAAAGCGTTCATAAGGTATGCGCATGACCTGTATCTCTTAGTTCATTCAATATAGGTTAAATCTAGGAAAGTGTATTATTCTGTCATGATTTGTTTTCTAGATCAGGTGGATCTAATAAGTTAAGCAAGCTAGCAAGATATTGATTAGAGAATTAGTGCAAGACTGTATGGAGGACTGATGCTACAGCAGCAAGAGACAATAGCAAGGTCATCACAAGTGGTTGAATTTCTTCATGCATGAGCAAGTGTGTGTATCAGAGCTAGGAGCCATCGAAAGGAGACCTATGACATCAAGGCTCAGGTTGTAAGTTTCTCTTTCAATTAATACAATACAGTAATATGTCCCTTTCCCATAAAGATGATGTCATTTTATTACATAATTCCTTGATCATATGTATAGACTAGCCCTTGAATATATTAATCTACCTTTGCTTTGATTGGTTTGCTCTGTTCTGATTCAGACGTCACAAGAGAGTTGGAGCGAATCTTGGAACAACAGAGATATAAGGAAAGCGTTCATAAGGTATGCGCATGACCTGTATCTCTTAGTTCATTCAATAGGTTAAATCTAGGGAAAGTGTATTATTCTGTCATGATTTGTTCTAGATCCAGGTGGATCTAGGGAGATCAGTTAGTGTCCGCACCTACGGATTTATCCTATAACATGGGGCTTAGCTATCACCCCTTGCTTTTATTACCATGCATGAAACCCATGCCTACATTTGCGCACACAGGGATTAACCAATTTACATATTAAAAAATCTTACAACACAATATTCTATGGTTTGTGGGATTCGATCCCCTAACCTATTAATTAAAAGAATCATTCCTTAAAAATTGTGCTAGAGATCCAAATGGGATATTCAGTGAGCACCTTCTATTAATAGTATCTATTGGTAACCATATATTAAAAGGGGGCAGGTCCACAGGTTCGAACCCATGACCTACCACCCTATATTCTAGCCTTCCTACCAATGCACCCATGCCAATTTGTTAAATGGGCATCAAAACTTATGGATTTGGTTATGTAATTTAATTTGTAACCAAAATATGCCATTAAAGGGATATAAAAATACCCTTTCCTTGATGTAAAAAAAGAGGGGAGTTTGAGGAGAGAATTCTAGTGACGATTTGGAGAGAACTAGTTGTATGAGCGCATAAGGAAAGTTAGAGTTCAACTTATCCTTTTGGGACAGATTTTGTTGGAACAGGGGAAGACCCGAGGTTCAACGCTACAAGAGTGCACCAACAAAACCCTAACTACCATCCCTTTTGGCAACACCTGAGAAGCAGATGAAGTCTCACCCGAGGTAGAGACAGGGGTGGTTGCAATACTCAGGTGTCTGCAACCTTAGCTGGGACATAGGTCTGTGATTATATCTCTTACAGAGAACTTAGCATCGATCATTCTTCAATATTCAACCCTTATTATACTTCACAAATAGCACAGAGCATCGCATCATTCACTTAGATATAAGGTATTTCAACACTTAGCAACAATAAACTAGATCAGATCTGGTAGATCAGCACTAAGCATCTTCATACATGTCAGATCTAACATTCACACACCTCTAAGATGCACAGAGCATACATAGATCTATCTAAATATATCAAATAACTTAGCAAAATAAGGGATAAACACATTAAGTCGAAGCACAAAGAATAACACACAGATATACATGGTTCACCCCCACCCTGGGGATACATCCACCAAATCTTCTTCTTTATTAGCGTCTTCAATCGGTTACATCATAGAGCCACCAAAAACCTTCTTCGCATAGGACAGAAGATATGCGCAGATCACTAGATCCTTCATCCTTGTGCTACAACACAAAGCCTTCCACAACTCCTTACAATGTCTTGCACTTAGCTCTGCAAGCCTCTTACAATCATGCACAGAGAACTTACAAAATCTATTAGCACTTATCTTACATCACATACATATCTATCTATTCCAATAGATGCGTAGATATCTATTTATACATTACAAAAGTGGGCCTAAGCGTGGGTAAATGCATGGGCTAACATCCCTTTCCCATTACATATTCCCAAAAACCCAAAAGGGACCCGAAAGTGGGTCAAGATCTGTGATCACCGCTTCGCCTTGTGATCTTCCTTCGACTGGCTGTCGAAGTCCCAAAATAGGTCAAAGTGACCAATATTATCCCAAAACTTGGTCGAGGGCCAACAGGCCCCCAACACTCACCTGTGACTCATCCTGATTCACTCTGATATGATCAATTCTACCTCGAATTCCTTGAGCTTGGCTCGAGCTGCTTCAACCTGCTCTTGTGCTACGACCTCTTTCTCAGAAAATGCCTGGATGAGTGCGTTATTGATGGGTCCCTCTAGGCATTGTTCTATTGTACTCACAACCTATTCTAGCTCTGCTCCTCAGCTTTCAACCTCTGTCAACAACTGACATGCCTTATCTTGCACCGGTTGAAGGCATTGAGTCACATCCATCACTTTTCTCTGGATCGTATGGATCTTTTGTTGGGCCGTGCACTGCTCATGAGATCTCTTCATTCTTTCTATGAGTGATAGGGCCTTCAGTTGGTCTATAGATTTTTAGCTTCATACTTCACCTCCTGGAGCTGCGACTCCAATTTAAATAACTCTGGGTTCTCGGTGAGGTTCTCATATGTCTGGGCACTACGGCTACTTAGCTGCTTGCATTCCAAGGTAAGATATTTCAGTCTGTCAACTGCGTTGTGGGTAGTTATTTCTCTTTGGTCTCTGATCTCCTATGGGGTCTCAGGTACTACATGAAGCTCTAGATCTGAAATGCGCTACTGGAGCTTCTGGATCACTTCTTCGAGTTGTGCCACCTGCTATGGGATTATTTCTTCGGTATTTACCTCAATGATTGTTAGAGATTGAAGTGCTCAGTTGACTGCTTCCTTTACCTCCAGTTGCTCCACCAACATCTGTTCCTTTCCTTGTTGTAGTTGTTCTTTCTCATCATTCCACTTTGCTTGGAGAGAACTCTTTTCTTGTTCTGCAGCACTGTGTTGTTCTAAAAGTACTCCTTGTACCTGTGTTAAAGCCTGAGTGTCTTGCGCTGCTTCATATTGTCCTTTTCAAAGTCTAGCCTCGAATGAATCCATGATTTGGTGGAGTTGAGCTGGCTCATCTCCTACTTTTGGTGTTTCGACTGACAGGGGCATAGTGGGGACTGTGAGCTTTGATTGAAGTGCCTGCTAGTCTCCTTGGAGATCTATCTCGATCCGACTATACATATCCTCTTGTTTAGTCTCTTGCTTCTATACTATATCGATCGCAGCATCATTCTGAGCTGCGATGATGAAGTTGAAGTCATCTGGGGTCAGTGTGGTCTGCAGCTTAGTCACGAGAGCTTTGGACTTCTTCCGGGAAGAATGTTTTTGAGGTGGACCTTCCTCTTCTTCAAAATATTTTCTTCATCTCTATGCTTTTGTTCAACTTATTCTAACTCTTCACCATCACCCTCTTTCTCTGGCATGATGGAAGTAGTCTTCAACGAGGCACTGCTTAAGTCTTGCACTTCATTGATCTTTTTTCGCATGCTAGGTTCAAGTATATCCTGCGCAGTTTCTGGACTGTCTACATCAGATATCTCTGCAGTGTCAGCTGGAACAAGGAGGTCCGTCGACCATTCCTTTGTGATCTCCTCCAGATATTCTTCTATTAATTTATAATAGGACTATAACTACTGATTGTGCTCTTCAACATCCGTTGTGATGTAGATAAAGTGGTTGTCTGTGATGAACTTCATTAGGGGACGAAACCTGTGGAGGGTGTTTGGAGTGATGCGTGGTGTAGACTGGATAGATACTTTCAACTGATTATAATATGAATGAAAAATGTCATTTGACTACCATTTCTTATTCATGGCGTTCGAGTACAATAGGGTATTGAACTTTACAACCAACAATTCAAATGGCTCAATGTCTAGGAAGGTCGCACCTTTCGACATCTCCCATGCAATGAAAGCAATCAGGAACAGGAGCCAACTGAAATGGAACTCATATCCTTGGTCCTGGGATTCTCTGCAGTCAAGCTCCATCTGGTTTACCAAGTACTGCGCCCAATTCATTTGTAGGCCCTCCGTGCACTTTCCTGTGAGGTCTACTACGAATCTAGTGACTTGGGTGGGCCAGTTCTTGCAAACTAATTTCCTAGCAATTAGTTGATAGGCGAGGCATACTGTGTCATTATGAATAGAGGCTACCTTGTAGCCTCACATTCCCTTCTTGACATTGCCATAAGTCTCTTTTATCTTCTATGCTAAGGCTCAGTCTGTGGTCTTTCCAGTATAAAAATCATGTTGGTCAGCGCCTTGTATGCTCATCTCAGTGATCCAATGGATCAAGGTCGGGTCCACTATGATACGTCGGTTCAACCATAAATATCCTCCATGGTAACAAGATAACAATAAATTAACACATGCGTTCACTTATTGATGTCATCCGAAGTGTGGGATATTCATAACATTAAGCAGGGTAGAATGCATGAGGTTATGGGTCCAAGGCTGGGGGATAATCTTTGAATTATTTTCTTTTGTCCTGGTCACAGACTTATGCAGAGCGAGCATACTGTAAGATTTACGGTCTCCAAGGTTGAAGTGACTAAACTTCATCGCTGCTATCTTATCCTATTCTATACGAACTTCACGTATCCCTTTCAGGAGGTATGCAGTGACCATGGCATAGTCAAAATGTCTAGGCACACTATCTCTTTTCACTGTGTTGCTTAGAGGAGGTATATACACAGGTAAGATGCTTGGAATCAACTTAGCATTCACAAGATCATCTCTATGCTCCATTCTCGTCTCTGTCTCAATTCTGGAAGTTCCTGCTCCGTGAGCATTTGATGGAGAAGCTTGGATGCCTCTTGTCATTGATTCTTGCACACCTACAAATGTCCTTCTTTCCGACATGACTTTCTCGGTCCTGAGATCAATGAGTACTTCCTTCGCATATTCTTCAAGTGCACTAAGATCTTCAGACATACACAATCAGGGTTAATAATATCAGATTCATGAAGTAATGTAGACATGACAATGAAATTAAGGGCATAATGATCACTGGACAATCTTAACCAAGGTTGCGAGCTCAAATTATCGATTTGGAAAAAGTGTTCTTCGTGCATGGTGCAACGGGGTAAATAGGAAACTCAACAATGAATTTCTTGCAACGGGTATGAGGCTTCATTGACTCTTGTTATATCCATTATGGCATGGTACAATGGTTAGGTGGCGAGCCATAAATGTTTTTCCAGCTGTTTTGAGCATCAATCGAATGGATATATCATCCCCAACGGCTATATTTCTTCACCATGACGAAGTGACCTAGGTCACTATTTTGATATCCCAACGAAGCTCCCATTTTGCAAGTTTTCTTTCTGCGATGCCCCCTCAGGGACCTTCTGTAACTTTTCAATCTTATCCCTCTTCTTACTTATCTTTCTAGCCTTCTTTCCAGTAATCTTTAACTTGGTCTGTCTTTTTTCGTTCTAATTCCTATCTTCTTTTAGCATAGTCACTGCGCGTTGTTGAGGTTCTCTCCTAAGACTCAGGGGTAATATTTATTCTTTGTCTGGGATAGGTACTTCATTCTTATATGGGTCTTCCAATGTTCTTTTAGCTTCGACATTAGGGTCTCTAGTGCGAAATAGCTTCGATATGTTCTCCTGTTCTTCAATCAACTGTGCGATCCTTCTGGTCATGAATTCTTGTAACTCTTGTTTCTGTTGTTCCAAAACTTCTTCTTCCTCCTTTCATATAGATTGATCTCTATCAATCCAGGGCTTTCCCAGTAACATGGTAAACAGGGCAATGTCCTCAATAAATTTAATAATCTCAAAATCTTCTTCAGTCGAAGTTCCATTGGCATTCATAGGCATCTGAGTGAGATTTCCACATAGGTTTACCAATTTTCCTCTGAATAGTCCTATTCCTCCTAATGAAGGAATCATAGCAACAGGGATGATTTTAAGGATGGAAATTTATTTTAAAATGTAGAAACCTTAGTGAATCTTACTAATCCTCCATATGTCAACTATAATTGTTTGGCGATATTTTTGTAAAAATATTCAAATTTCTAAGTATTTTATAGAGTTTTTATAAAATTTTGGCTATTTTTAAGGAAAAATAATTTTATCCTATAGAATTTGGGCGAATCATTTTTAAAATAGCGAATCTAATTTTTGGAAAAACCATGGAAAATTAGCCCATGAATGAAATTTAGCCCCTAAAATCATCCCTGCATAGCAAGCCCCCCTATAGCTTCCCAAGTTCTCTCTGTCATGATATTCATCTGTGTTTCCTTATCCAAAACACAATTAATGTCGAAGTCCCCTATTCTTACTTGGATGCATTCTTTTTCTGTAAATATATCTGATAACCTAACATGTCAGTGGTCATTCAAGGTTTGTTTCATTTGTAGCGATACTTTCACTAATTCGTTCTGGGGTTCTTCTATTTATGGATCTGCCTCTTGGTTCAGATTCATTCCTTCAATCTTAGCAATCATTCTGGGGCAATCCAATACTTCATGGTCTAGATATTTACAACAAAGACAACTAGGCCTTTCAACAGGGCATTCCTTAGCTATATGTCTTGGTTTTCTGCAATTGTAATAGAGGGTTAACCGTCTGTTTCTTTTAAATGATTCCCAACCTCTTATGTACTTTGCACTAGGATCATAGGAGATAACCTGCAACAAATTCTTTCTAGGATCTTGCATCCATTTTTTAGTCCAAACATTCTTTCTATGCATAGGTATAACATATCTATCACTATTCTTATCAGATCTATTCATATCAAACCTTCTTTCAACTATTAATGCCCTAGTTTTTAAGCTAGGACAAAATCTATCAAACATACCTAGATCCATGATTTAGAAACAAAAATTTCCACTTATCTTACTTTTACAAAGTACAAAGCTTTCAGATCTAGATTTTTTAACTATTCTTACCTTTATCAAAGCACAGAGCCTACTGATCTTACCTCTTTTAATCAAAAAATTCCACTTTTACCTTTCTTAGAGAAAAAAGCCTTTATATCTTGCTTCTTTTCTTTAGTATCAACCTCTTTTATTGAAGATATGACCTTTATTTCTTGGCACAAAGCTTCATAGGTCAAGTAGGATGCTACGCACTAGGGCAATAGATCTATGCACAAAGCTTCCATGGTTTCAAATCGAATATTTGCACAACGCTTCTTCTTCTTTAATTCCTAGCAATCACAGTTTCAGGTCCTAGCAATGCAACCATTTGTTGGCACAGGGGTAGACCCAGGGTTCAACGCTACAACAGAACACCAACAAAACCCTAACTACCGGCCCTTTCAGCAACACCTACGAAGCAGATGAAGTCTCACCCGAGGTAGAGGAAGGGGTGGTTGCAAGACTCAGGTGTATGCAACCTTAGCTGGGACATAGGTATGTGATTATATCACTTAAAGAGCACTTAGCATCGATCATTCATCAATATTCAACCCTTATTATACTTCATAGATAGAAAAAAGCATCGCAACATTCACTTAGATCTAATGTATTTCAACACTTAGCAATAGTAAAATAGATCAGATCTGGTAGATCAGCACTAAGCATCTTCATACATGTCATATCTAACATTCACACACCTCTAATAAGTATAGATCATAAGTAGATCTATCTAAATATATCAAAGCACTTAGAAAAAGAAGGGATAAACACATTAAGTCGAAGCACAAATCATAACACACAGATATACGTGGTTCACCCCCACCCTAGGGCTACGTCCACCAACTCTTCTTCTTTATTAGTGTCTTCAATCGGTTACAGCATAGAGCCACCAAAAACCTTCTTCACATAGGACATAAGATCTGCACAGCTCGTTAGATCCTTCTTCTTGCGCTACAACACAAAGCCTTCCAGAACTCCTTACAACGAATTTCACTTAGCTCTGCAAGCCTCTTATAGGCATGCACATAACACTTACAAAATCTATTAGAACTTATCTTACATCACATACATCTCTATCTATTCTGATAGATGCCTAGATATCTATTTATACATTACAAAAGTGGGCCTAAGCATGGGTAAACCCATGGGCCGACATCCCTTTCCCATTACATATTCCCAAAAAACCAAAAGGGACCTGAAAGTGGGCTGAGATTCTGTGATCTCCACTTCACCTTGCACTCTTCCTTCGACTGGCTGTCAAAGTCCCAAAATAGGTCAACGTGACCAAGATTATCCCAAAACTTGGTTGAGGGCCAACAGGTTTACCACATTTTGTATGTCATTTTATGAAGAGATATTTGAGCTATGTTTAGTGTGTTGAAGGAGTTCTTCAGCATTTTGAAGAAAAAAATGGCTTATATATAGTCAAATTTTCTCATTTTTCACAAGCAATTCATTGGTGAAGTCACTTTGAGCATATGAGCTATGGAATTGAAGAAAGTTTAATAAATGTGTAAGAATGTTATTTTAAAAATGATTTTCATGTATATGAATTTTTCATAAGTTATCGAATAATTCATATCATCATTATTTATAAACCACCTCAATAGATCCCAATCAATCAATACTGAAGCCAATTAGATATTTCATGTAAATAATTAAAGAATAAGTGATATCTAAGGAGCATGTTCAGATCGGTTATTCACCTATTCAGTTGAAGCTAAAAAATTAACATATAATGGTACCAATTGGTACATTGAAAGTCATAGCAATGGATCTAGATGGTGTGCGCACTATGGCATACTTTAAATTGATTGAAATAGTGGATAACACTACACCCTATACAACATTGTTGGGACTAGATTGGGAATTTGATAATCAGACTATCATTAATTTGAAAAATAGGAAAATGATCTTTGAATCAAGAGAGTACATATTCATTATGCCATCGTATCCCTCAGAAGGTGGAAGATATGTTGAACCTGTGACATCAAATTTCATCACAGAATACATAAACCAATTGTCTAGAACTACTGTGAAAGAAGAAGATTTTATTAACCCCAATGCAGATGGTATGCTTAGTTCTTTTTCATGAGACTCTGACACAGTACTGGACAATTGGCAGCAACGATTACATGATATCTCTACAAGAAGATGAGAAAGGATGACATGTGCACTGAGATGGATTGGCTCAGAGGTAAGAGAACCTCCTGCTTTTCATGGTCAAAATCATTTGGAATACTTTTTAAGAAATTTTGAGCTAGATGTTATAGAAAATCTAAGACCATTAATTTTAGATATGGAATTGAAAGAAACACTTGCACATTGGTGCGGTGCTCATAAACAAAAGATCAATAATTGGTATAAATGCAATAGGTTACTGCGCATTAGATTCAGTTCAGAGCATGAGAATAAGTGCTTGGAGAAGTATGATGGGATCGGACAACCCATAGAACATATAGACATGTACATGGTTCAATGGAGATTGGTACCACCATAGGAATGGACACATTATTTTATTCATACATTGGAAGGAATCCCGAGGAACTAGTATACAAAACTATAACTGCGCAGAGGAACTCCCAGTTGGAAGGAAATGCAGCAGAACTTTATTATTATATTTTCATTTGCGCATGAGAACCCAATGGTAAATACAACACTAAAGGTAATAAGATACAATATCTTTGAAGAACCTAAATGTGAAATTTTCATAGCTTATCATAATCATAATCAATAGAAAGTCGGGAAGTTATTACATTGTTATGACGTTGCAGAAGAGGATCTAGCAGAAGAAAGCCCACACAATATCTAGATAACCAAAGTTGAAGGAGAAAGAGAAGTAAAAGGACCAAAGTTAGAGTCAGAAGAGTTTGTTGCACCATTGAAGATAAATTAGGAAAATATTGGAATAGAGGAGAGCTCGAAGATTGCAAGTATTGGTGATTATTGAGATAACCAGATAATGGGGAGCATAAAAAATCTATTGTGGGAGTATAGTGATCTATTTACAGAAACATTTTCAGAGATGAAAGGGGTAGCAGGAGAAATTGGAGAAATGAATATCCCTTTGAAACCAGATGCCAGACCAATTAAACAAAGACCTTATAGGTTGAATCCACTATATAAACAGAACGTTAAGACAGATATTGATAAACATGACTGAAAGAGGCATATATCAAGAAATAGGTCCATCTCAAGGAAGAGGCACAACTCAATAAATATTGGCTCAACTTATGGAACATAAAGCATACATGATTATAGTTGGTTTCCATCAGGAAGTACATGAAGAAAAGGACAAATCTTGGCATGATAGGCACATTAAGAAGAATAAATTCAAGGAAGGAGATATGGTTCTCATCTATGACAACAAGTACTTACAACACCCAGGAAAATTCAGGATGCATTGGCTAGGATCTTATGAGATCAAGTCTATCACAGATGGAGGTGTTGTGAAACTCCAAGATTTAACATGCAAGGGGATTCAAGGATTGGTGAATGGTAGTTCACTGAAATTGTATAGGGATAGTTGACCTAATAATACTTAGTAGTTGCAACAAAAAAAAGTAGAATTGTACATAGTGTGTATAGTAGGAGCTAAAAGAAGAAAAAGGAAGAAAAAAATGGAAAACAAAAGAAAAAGACAAAAAGATGAAGTAGATAGATAAGTGGCAGAAAGACAGTTGGAGGATACAATACCTAGGATATAGTAAGTAGCACAGAAGAATAGGAATATAGTGTGTGCCAAAGAAAGATGACTAGACAAAAAACAAAGCGCAACGGGACAACAAGCAGACAAAAAAAGGAAAAAGGTGGTGAATGGAAAAGTCGTATATGACACATAATTTATGATAGAAGATATAAAAGGAGGAAAATTATATAGCAAGACTCATTGTGAAATAGATAAATCAATAGATAGGGACCAAAAACTAAGTTTGAGTAGATATTTTCAGATCCTTCAACGAATATTCAGAGCAATATTTTCAGGATTTTGTAGTCTGGAGCCGCCGAAAGTTGGATCTCCCAACCACACGACAAGAAATAATCGCAACACAAGATTTTTGCAAGAGAAAGAACCATAAGTTCAAACCGCTATTCAACAGGAAGGATTTGTGGACATCGGTGTGATCCCATCACCTGAACCAGTTAGTGCAATAGTTATCGAAGCAAAATCCCCAATGGCTGAAAAAATGGATGTTGATCGAAGATTCGAAGAATGGAACATGATAGCAGAAGAAAACCCTACACAACAACTGGGTTTGGGAGCACCAGAAAAAATGAATGGGAAAGATGATGAAATAATAGAGTCAGCTGATCCTAGGGAATAGGAGGAATGATTCCAGAAACTTGTCACAGAGACAGATCATCAAACAAAAGAACATGTATAGGTCGAGGATGTCATAGGAAAATAGAATTTCGATGCAGAGGAATAAGAAGAAGCGAATCAACAAGTTGGACCATCCATCGCAATAGAAAAGAGAAAGGGGAAACAACTGGTGCAGAGATCAATGCACAATCGTACAAGAGTTAAAATAGCACTACTGCACATACCTCAAGGAGTTACAAGCATGCCCTCTAATTTAGGACATGTGGAGAAATTTAAATACGTGCACCATGAAATTGGAGATGACAAAAAATTCCCTAAGTTTATGCTGCATGTTTTTATGGAGAGGAAGGGGACAGGTTAATTAGGTGTTCCAATATTAGAGCCAAAGAAATGGATTATAGCGTGGCACAACACAAGGGTAATGAACTTATTGGAAATCCCTGATTTTGGAAGGGGTAAAGATGTGAACAAATGTGCCAAATAACTAGTATCCTTGGTACATGGAGGAGTTCTATGGATGGACAAACCAATTTCGATAAATGTAAACGTGATTGCAGAAATAATAGGTCTACCAACTAATGGAGAAAATACAGAACAATACCTAGATGAAAATACTAAGGAGAAGGCTCTAGCAGAAGAAATGAAGAACAATTTTAGCACTGATAGGGAACAAGAGGATTAATGATCAACTGGATCAAAGAACCTGTGACAAGATTGGAAACTAAGTTAATGGCATGTAAATTGTTGAGGAAGTGTCGCAAAGAAGAAACATCGGTAGGTGTCATAGCAATAGTTGTGTACTGCGTGAAAGAAAGCTTATTGGGTTGGGATCCATATTTATTGAACTTATTTTTGGATGAATGCCAAGATGCACAACACTTTGGAACATAGTTCCACTATTCATGGTTGATCATACTCATAGCATTGGTGGGTTGGGGACACCCCAAATACAGTGCATTTTTCCAAAGGAGTGGAAAGTGTCATGCAACACAATATACAAATTTATGGAATAGATTAGATTCAAATACAAGGAAGGCTAATGCTATCACATTTGCAATGTATTTTAATGAAATACAAGAAAACGTGGCTGAGACATGGAGGATAACACCATAAGTTGTGGAGGAACATAAACACATAGCCAAATTTCAAGTGTCTAGACACAACATATGGAGTCATGCCAAAAGGAACCCAAAGAAGAATTGGTTGCAGATGAGGTACTTTGTCAAAGGAGAGGAAGTCCAATGGGCCATAAAATGCTAGTCATATGAATGGAAAGTACCATTATCCATTAAGAAGGGAAAAAAATGGAATCAACCAGTAGAAGCTGACACGTTGCAGAAATCCAATAATCTAGCAATACTAGGAATGTTGTTGAGCGCGCAAAGGATAAAAGAGGGAGTGTGGTTGTTAGGAAACCTAGAAAGAAGAATATTCAAAATCTCTCAATCCAGGAGAAGGATCGCACTGATGTAAATAATAGAGGAGTACAAAAGGATAACAATGTTCCTGCGTAAGAGGAACTAGGAGGAGGAGATGTACCTGACATAGAAGTACCAAAAATTATAGCACATATAGACACTCTACCTATGAATGGTAAATTCTTGTAGGAAATAGGCCAGAGAAAGAAGATGAAGGAATACAAGAGCGTCCATGAGTTGAGATTGGCAGAAGATGATGCAGACTTAGTCACTGAGAAGGTGCAGGATCGCGCAACCGAGGTGCGTTACGACACTAAGAGTAAATGAAAGGATATCATTAAGAATATGATATAAGTTAAGGACACATTGGCACACCTGTAATTAAATATATAGCACCATAAGTAAAATGCACAACCAAAGAAGACTAATAAATAAAAGGCAATGCCTAAGTAGTAGATGGTCCATATTATAGCATCGGGTAGTGAAATGTTTTGCATTTCTTGTGATATGTTGCATATGGAAAGGAGATAGCGCAAAAATATTTGAAGGACCTAGACCACTTGGACTTGGAACTGGCCAAGTTCCCAACCAAATCTTTGTATAAACTTCAAGTAAGCTTCGCACATGAGATCCAATCAAGAGAACTCATAGATGCAACATAGTTATAACTAGTTAAGTGCATAAGGGAAACACTAAATATAAACATCTATGAGGTACATGTTGAGAAGGAGGAAGTGAAATAATGCAATGTCCAGATAGAGAATCGTGTAGAAGAAGTGTTCAAGACAATTCCAGACAATGCACAAGGGAAACATTCACAAAAAAAAGAGAAAATTGGGAAGATAATGCAGGTGATGGAAAATTATAAAGTCCACATTACAGAGTTGATGGCACTCTTGAAACCAAGCACACCGCCATAAGTTAGATCACAAATGGAATAGGAGGTGACATTCCACACGAATAATGTTGCGTAGAGCTTCAAGGAAATTGTATCGAACGAAAGGAAGAAGGAGTGAAAATTGCTATGTAGGAATCGAAAAGAAAAGTAGAAGGAAATTAAAATAGAGGAGAGGTTGAGGATCACGTAGGATATGAAGAACTTACAAGAATAATTGAATAATGTTGAAGCATAGAAACAGTTCAGGTAGGCCTAGTTGGAGCCACTGCAGGAAGGGGCATAGTATATTTTGATAGAAATTGATGTAGCCAAGGGTTATATGGAGAATTGTGGAGTGGGGGATGAATAAATGTTGAAGGAACATATCACAATGCAGACTGTGGATTCCGTTGCAAAGAAGAGTGCACATGTCAATACTAGAATTGAAGAGATTTTAGGAGAATTCTAGGAGTTGAAGAAGTCAGTAACAATTGCAAACACTGCCAAAGTGGCTTAGGACGAGCCACATGTAAGTGTTGGGGGCCTTTTGGCATAGGGCCCTATTTTGGGGAATAGCGTAGCAATCATTGAATTTGTTGAGAAAGAAACTAGAATAGGAGCACGCATCAGAATATAAGGAAAATAAGTGCACGAGAAGGTAGGAAAAACAATGAGGAAAAGAAATGAAGAAAATAAATGCAAGGAAAAGGAAATCCAAAGGAAGAAAGAAGGACAGAGCGACAAGTAAAAAGTTGAATCATGGACCATCTGCATGCATGAGGTTGTAATGTTGAAAAACCTAATCCACTTGGCTTTAGGGTTTTGGTCATGATGTAATGGGTTTAACCCACTTTTTGTTGTATAAATATGTATTGTGAAATCTGAGGAGATATATCTAAGTTTTGTGTGTGGAAATATTCTAGTTTTTTAGTTGCAGTTACTAGTTTTTTTCTAAAGGTATGGAGATAATGTTGAATCAATTTTGAATACTTACGGATTGTAATTGAGGGTTAGGTTGCAAGATGTGGATATTGGTGAGACACTGGTCAACCTCACCTATAGATGTACATTCATGAATTTCTGATGTAATGCATGCAACACAATGAATTGATGAAGAATAATAAAGAAGAAGATAATGTCATATCTTTGTGGATGTAGCCCAGGGGGCGTGAACAACGGTAAAACATTGTTTCATTGTGTGGATTTTTTTTTTATGATTTTAAATGGTTTATGATGAATGAATGAATGAATGAATCTATAGTAGTAAAATGTAGCACGCACTAGATTAGACATGTTATTTATTGTAGAATGAATGTTAATGAATGAATATGGTTACAAAATTGTATATCTATTATATATGAGGTAGAAATAAATGTCTAACATCCTCATGAGCACCATCTCTTCCATGCTTGCGGACATCTGGGTCTTGCAGTCACCGATAAGCCATATTGAGTGAGACTTCATTATGCACTATGTGTGCAATGTTTCCTTCTGGTCTCCATAAGGGTTGATGGTTTGTAGGGATTTTTTGGAAACCTAAGGTAGAAATCGGGTCAACCCAAAAATTCCAACAAAAGGATAAATTACTTCAGCATTTTGTAGCTAACTATCCCTATATAACTAAGGTTTTCATGCGTCTCTTGAAAAAGGACACTTCGTTCATATGGGATGAGTGAGCCCAGGAGTCCTTTGATTTTGCTAATAAATCCCTAGCGTTGGAACCTCTGTTGAAGCCCCCCAGAATACAGAAGAGGTTTCCTACTTTATATTTCCATGTCCAAAGGGACGGTTGGTAGGGTTCTTTTTCAAGAATATGACGAGATCCACGATCACGTTATCTATTACCTTATCCGAAATCTAATTGGTCCTCAACTTAAGTAATCTTACGTAGAGAAGTTATCCTTAGTAGATGTGCATGCAGTTCAAATATTACGTTAGTATATATTACTCCGCAATACTACTATGGTTGTGGATATCAATCCATTTAAATAGTCCTTACAAGGAATATCATAGGGGGGGAAACACAATAAATGGATTGTGGTTTTGCAGGAATTTGATCTTGATTTTTCCTCAATGAAATCCAAGAAATTGTTATATTTTGCGAAACTCGTGTAAGACTTCCCTAGGGATGATGAGGATATTTTTCAAAACAATTCATTCATTGATGAACACATATTCCTTATCTCATCTTTGAACCCTTGGTTTGGATATATTCTAATATACCTTCAAACTTTGAATCTTCCCCAACATATTTCGAGAGACGAGCGATGGCATATATGCCAAATGTTAGGCCAAAACTACCTCATTATCGGTGAAATTTTGTATCATCGAGGGGTAGATTCTATTTTGTGTCATTGTTCGACTCATGAGGAGGATAAATTAGTTCTCAATGATTGTCATAGTGGGTCATGTGGCGGTCACCTACCCGGTCTTGTGACTACCCCAAACATATTGTGAGCTAGTTATTTTTGGTCGTTAGTTTTTAAATATTGTTAATAAGCGATCAAAAGGTGTCACCCTTGCCATGTGATTTCTTGTAAGATGCACTCGCACACTACCCCTCTTTACCCAGTCATCACTGTTGGTCCCTTCACCAACTGAGGGGTGGACTTCATGAACTGAAACCCAACCTCTACTAAGGGGAATCCATCATATTATTGTGGTCATGGATTATTTTACTAAATGGGTTGAGGCCATGCCTACCATTAAATCCAATGGTGAGACTGAAACACTTTTTGTATTCAATAAAATTATAGCTTAGTTCATAATCATGAAGGATATCATAACTAATAATGGACGTAACTTCGAAAATGAAATAACAATAGAGTTAGAATAAAAACTGGGGTTTAAACATGATCATTTGTCCCCCTATTATCCCCAGAAAAATGGACAACTAGAGGTCGTGAATAAATATCTAAAATCCATTTTGCAAAAAATATTCAGGTAGAGTAAATATAATTGGCACGTGATGCTTTACCCTTCACTATGGAAATGCCAAAACATAGTATGGACTTCCACCAATTTATCACCATTTTATTTAGTCCACTGAGTGGAGTTAGTCCTTCTTATTGAATGTGAAATCCCTTCCCTTAAATTTGCAATCAAGATCCTAACTAACATGACTCATCTTGAATAATGCCTCATACACTTTGAGCAATGTTGAGATGTTGCTATAAGTAGCAAGGAAAATAAATGATATTTTAAGGTATAGTACGATAAGTCTATATGTCCTCGACAGTATGTTGAGGGTGACCTGGTTCTTATTTATGACCAAGCTAAGGAACAACTAAGGGAAGGAAAGTTCAATCCTGTGTGGCATGGTCCTTATATCGTGAGACGTGTTCTCAAAAAATGAGCCTATGAATTAGACAATTATGAAGGGAATGTGATAGAAGAGCCCAAAAATGGGCTCTACCTAAAAAGGTATTATTCTTGATCCTTCAATATCGAGCGTGACCTTTGTCTACTAGTGTATGCTATTCTATATATTTTTCTCTTTATTCTTTTGTGTCGTCAAATTTCTTATTGAGTTTTCCCATGGTTAGCAGATGTCAATAGGATGTTCGACATTATTAGAATTCACAGATGGTGTCATTCGTCATACTCGGGACACAGTCTCTGATGCTTGGGTTATATATTCACCTGAGGGACAATTGGTGTCTTTAGGAAGTGTTTGTCTAGAGCCATCAACGAACAATGTGGTTAAGTATAGCGCCATTATAGAGCTATTATGCAATGTCATTTTACATGGTTTTCAATATTTAAAAGTTCTGTTGGATTCCCAGTTAGTTGTATGTCAATTGAACAATAGGTACGAGGTAAGAGATCCTACATTACTCCGACTTTTCCTTTGGGTATAAATTTTGGAAGGACATTTTGATTTATTACTTATAATCATATCCATAGAATTTCTAATCAAGTATCTTGATGCATATGCTAATTAGATTCGAATCTATCACATAAATAAGTAAATAAGACACACAAACATCCATTGTAATATATGAAAGTAAAGTCGAAGACGAAAATATTTTTATATATTTCATCTATTCAGTCTAAACAATATGGTGTCATAGTAAAAAATTGGGCTTGTAGCCCTCAAAAATACATATACGACCGATACTTCACATAACCATGGCATCTAATCCTAAGGTATCGGATGCATTTCATGATAACACATTATGGAATTTGCGATATGATGAAATAGTCTCACCCATGCACGGGGTACACCCACAACCTGCCTTTGCATAGCCTCTGGCAGATCATCCACCTAGAGAATGAAAATCTTATGTGTCATATGAGATAGATTTCCATGCATACTCTTAAGGACTATCTCTACATCCTCGTCAACCATCTCCTCTTCTTGGCCACTGTATCAATGTCATGGGTATCCTTCCAATCGTCGTGGACCTATATATGCATAAAATAAATAAATGTTAATATATGATACCATAAAAAAATATTTGTTTTTGTGTTTGTATTTATCAAATCGAAAAAAAAAAAAGAATATTCAAAAATCAAAATTCTCACCAATTTCTCCAAAGGATAGTGGTGGTAATGGCATGTTACGATCCCCTTAGTTTTCTATTCCATCATAGGAATAGGGATCAACGGAAATTATATTTCATAGCCATCAGTGGAAGAACTCATCGTTCTAGGGGGTTGGCACACTACCACCTCCCAAATGCCTCATCAACTCGGTCCATCAGGACATGGCTGGATCATATAGACCATGTAAAGGAATTTCCACTCTAGTGATAAGATACATAACCCTCTCAAAGAAAAAACTACATAAAATGGATGCAAATGTGAAGCTCCTCATCCTCCCAAGTTTGTAGTCAGTCAACTAGCTCTTCATGTTGTCTAGTAGTGAGATGCACCAATCATAAATTGTCGATGTCAAACACTCCACAAAATATAACATAAGGTTCATTAACACCTAATGTGATGAGGTCAATATTTATATCCATGTGGGTACTAATACAATGATCTTCAGACTCAAGTTCTCAATCACCCTAATAGGGAGTTGGATCCCCACTTTTTATGTGTCTTCAATGTAGTAAGTGATGATGTACTCCTCCATAGTCCTTCCACCTCTATCCCATCAGGCCATCATATTTACCATCTCATATTGATGAGACAACTCTCTGATAAAATAGATATCATCCACCTCAATTCACAATGGTTTCCCTTCGATATTGAAGGCCTCGGTCTCCAGATGCCAGTAGTTTATCAATGTTTGGAGAAACCTCACTTGGGCCCTCATTCCTTTTATGGCCCAAAATTTATAGAGCCCACATATTTGAAAATATTTTTGGGCCTTCATATATCTTTCTACTGTAGCATTAACCTCCTTGTGCTCCCTCTCTCTCTCAATTTGATCACCATCCTACAAAGGAAACATCAAATTTTGATTCACATTTTATTAAAAAACTTATTCAGAGAGTTGTATGCGGGATACAATTATAAACGTTGCATAGAAGGATCAATATATGTGGTAAATATTCACTTTTCCCACATACATGGTATCGTATATGTGGACCTATGAACTATAGCCCGCATACACCCTATTTTTGACATTGCGACATCCAAATATATAAAAATTGAACACTTAATCTAAAAATTAAACCATGGAAATGTACGAGTACATGATGATCACTTACTTGATCCAGATGGTTTCCAATTACGTTGATCGTAGCTCCCATAATCATCATTGGAAGATTGTGGGTGAAATGGCCTCAAAAGCACTATGTCAGTAAAAAACAAAAATTACATGGTAACACTTCTTATTTTTATTATTTGTAGAAAGTTGTTACCTTCTTTATATAGTTTTTACCCTATCTTTCCTATTTTTGAGACCATATGATCTAATTGTCCAGCGTAAGATCTGGTTTGAAATAGTTTTTTCCAGGATTTTTTTGGATTTTCAGCATTATTGAGCATGTGTGTGCCTCTGATAGGTATACATCATCACTCGCATATAGGATAGGTTCTCACCCCACTTTTCTTTTTTTCATCGTCCTATAACTATGGTTCATATGCTCTATGTACAAAACCATTTTAGCAACATAGAACATTCTCGATGTCACTATAAGTGTTGTTATTAAGTGGTAGAGACTTACAAAACATGGGTACCCTAGTTAGAACACTTTTTCCATTTTGTGCCCAAGTAGAAGTTACTCCATAGGTCCGGGAGTCCCTTATATTCCTGATATGACTTTGTGTTTGAACCTTATTACTCTTATCTATTCTCATTTTGACCACTACCCATGGGACTCTCGTCAAGTCTTAGTTAAGCTCTTTTCTGACTACTGAAAAAATGAAACGATTGCTGAGTAAAATTGTCTCTTTCACACTCATTTAATATCTTTGAGAGTATGTCTATTTTGGTATTAGTGTAACCCTTTTCCATATGAAATACACTACTTATGAAAAAGAAATACTCTAGTCACCATTGGCTAGAAGAGTTCTCCTTGGTATTGTTTTATTCCTTTTCAGGCCTTGGAGACTAAATTTATGAGAAAGGAAACATTTGAAGTTAAGTCGTGATTGCATCCCATTATCCTGCTTGCATTGTTGAACCTAATGTCAGCTCCCTCTTTCTCATTATAAGCCTTTTTTCCCAACAATTCTTAGCATTAGCCTAGCAATTCCTTCCATATATCCTTTTCAACTTAACACCCTTTACCTGAAGAGAAAACATCCCATCAAGTGGTCATGTCCCACATGCATTCCCTTGCATTAAACATAGGTATGTTACACTTCTTTGAACTATTTTCTTACTCTTGACACTCTTTCCTCTCTTTTATCATAACATTTATTTTACTATGAAAAAACAAAAAAAAACGGGAAGGAAAAGAATATTATCTCTTATCAGGAACATTCATGTCGCCTTTGAACAAACCAAAAATTATTGAGTCCATTCATCCAATATTTGGATTTATCATGACCTTGGTAATATAATCTTCTTACTTAGATCTTAATCCTCATACTAGTTATTCTTCCAGTCCCTATGGAGAGTTTCTTTGTGCATCCTGTGTCACAAATGTTTGTCAATGATTAGTGTTAAGTTTGTGATGCCTAGGTCATCCATCCATCTCACGCTCTTATTCAAAGGAAGTGTAAGCATGTGTTGACCATTCGTTATAACTCTTGACTTTTCATTTCGGTCATTCCTTTACAAGTGAATCTCAGAATCACATGAAGTTGTTTTCCTACCTTTCACCCTAGGCCTACTTTCATAATTGGTGGGGACCTTGAACCCAACATATGACATCTCTCCACTAATCACTGATTATTGGGTTTCCCTTTTGTTCAATGGTAAGAAATATATTCACACATTGGGATTCGTTCAATGTCTTGGTTTCCATTAGATCCTATTGGTGGTTTCCTCACCTTTGTCGACATTTTTCATTATTGGTTTCTAGTTAAAGGGTCTCTTTCGTATACTACTTTCATCTGGTGCATCTGAGATATGCACATGGACATTGGTTCATGAACATCCTATTCATATGAGTTCTTCCCAATCATTAATATATTGATTTGTACCTTTCGTTGGATGATTAGAGATGCCTTGTTGGCACAGGGGAAGACCCAGGGTTCAGCTCCAAGAGCACACCAACAAGCCCTAGCTACTGGCCCTTTCGGCAACACCTGCAAAGTAGATGCAATTTCACCTGAAGAATCTATGAGGGGGTTGCAGGACAGAGATGTCTACAACCAAGGGAATATTAGGTGGATCTAGTACAATAATAGCACAACATGCATCTATCACTTATCAAGCTAGATCTATCCTTCCCAGCTATGTATATGATCTAACACAATAATGCAGATAACAATATAACAATGACAGAGATCAAAGAAAGAATCACACACACAACACAAGATATACGTGGTTCACCCTCTATCTAGGGATACGTCCACAGAACTGTGCTTAGGATTTATTAAGGTAAAGCATACAGTTCTTGTCTGCGCTCTCAGCTAGTAGATCTTATTTCTTCTCTCTCTTTCCCTTCACTTCCTGCACACCCAGTTGCAGAACTTGACCTTCACACATAACTGAAGATATTACAATAGCAACAAGCTCTCTCTCTCAGCACTTCTCTCTCACAATACAATTATCTCTTACTACAACAATATAGATAAATCAATAGCAATATCGTACCAAGATGACCCTGGTCCTCTTGACCTTTATTTATACATTACAATACCCCACCAACAGCCTTAGGATGAAACCTAGGTGCCAAAACCCTAGATACTAAAACCCTAGGTGTCTAAAACCCAAGGTCAACATGACCCACTTTTTTCGGGCTTCGCCAGCCTGTCTTTCCTTCCTTCTCGCGCAGTGCTCCAAAGCATCCAACGGTGGCTTTTTTTGCTTGTTGAGTTGTCCATGATCCATATTCCTTGCTGATTTTTCATCCTTGATCTCCTCATCCAATGACTTGCATTTCCTCGCTTCGCTCCATCTTATCTCCTCTTTTTCTCACTTCGACCCAGTGATAGTCACTATGTCTACCGCAAAGTTCACTTTTCACCTTTTATTCCTTATTCTTCACTTCCTTCTATAACCAAGGGACAACAGGCACCCAACACTCACCAATGAGTCATCCTAAGGCACTTCAGATCTGATCCTTCTTTTTTTTCTTTGACTTTGGACTGTGCAGTGAAACCCTTTCTTTCTGCTTCTTGCCTCCTCCCCGTCCTTATGCAAACTGTCTTTTTTGTGGTTGGTGCCCAGTTTCAACTGCACCTAGTACCTAGACCCTTTTCTTCATGCTTTTACTGAGAGTTGTGAGGCAGTTGGTTGTCATAGTACAAATTCAACTGACTCCCATTCACCAATCCTTCTTTCCATTCTCCATTCAATGTCTTTAGTTGCGCAGCTCCTCCTTCGGTAACATAGGTGGTCTCATATGGTCTGAGCCAATACATTCTTAACTTCCCTGGGTGTTTTATAAACTTGTTTTCATACATCATCACTAAGTCACCTCACTTGAATGCCTTCTTCTTGATGTGTCTATCATGATAAGCCTTCTCTCGTTCTTTTTGTACTTGTTGGTGGAATCCTGCAATGAATATGTCTTCTTCCAGTTCAACCAACTATGCGAGCCTTTCCTGAACAACACCATTGTCATCCATACCTATAAAAGCAACAATTCTTAAGCTTGGTACCAATTATTCCATCGGGACAACAACTTCGAGACCATAAACCAACTTGAAAGGGGTCTGCATTGTTAATTTATTGCAAGTGGTTCGATAGGCCCATAGTACTGCATCTACTCTTAAGTCCTAGTGATCCCTATTCACACTGCAAATATTTGTTAATGTTGTCTTCAAGATCTTGTTGAATGATTCAACTGTTCCATTTGCTTATGGATAGTAAGGTGTACTCTTCTAATGGTGGACTGCAAATTCTTCAGTCAGGGCTTCAACTGTCTTATTGATGAAGTGTGTACCTTGATCACTCATAAGGATCTCGGGGCATCCAAACCTGGTTATTATGTCATCAAATATAAAATGTGCAGTTGTAGTTGCACTACAGTCTTTAACTGCTCTGGCTTCGGCCCATCTAGTTAAGTATTTTGTCACAGTAATGATATACCTTGCTCCTGTATGCTTTCCTCATGGGTTTATAGGTCCCACAAAGTCAATGGCCCACTTTTAAAATGCTTGTAGGGTCATCTGTGGTGCTAATGGAATTTCATCATTTCTGGACGATTCCCAACACTCTGGCATAATCTTTAGCATCTCTATATAAGGTGGGCCACCAAAGGCCAGCTCTCAGAACCTTCTACGTAGTTTCTATCCCTGCGTAATGTCCTCCTTCGATGACTTCATGAGCTTCTGTGAGGATTAGTGGTCTCTTTGTATCCATAACACATCTCCTTAGTATCTCATCAGGTCCCATCTTGTATAGATGACCAGCTATAAGTGAAAATTTTGCAGCGCGCACCACTAGTTGTTTCTTCTAGGGAATTTTATACTCACTAGGTGTCATTCCTGTTGACAGGAACTGGACTATGTCTATGAAGTGGTCATCATTCTTTCTAATGGAGAGAAACTATGCATTCGACAGTGTATCCTTCAAACTGGTGGGTTCTTCGCCATGTTCCATCCCCGACAAGTGGTCAGGACCTTTGTTCATCCTTCCTGGTTTTACTATGATTTCAAAGTCATATTCTTGAAATAGGAGAATCCATATGCATATTCTTCCCCCAACACTGGCTTTTTGACTAGATATTTCACTGCGGAGTGATCTGTAAACATTTTAAATTTTCCTCCCAACAAGTAGTGGCAGAATTGTTGTAGCGCATACACCATGGCTAGTCCTTCTCTCTCTGTAGTGGTGTAAGTAATTTCAGCTGTAGATAGCTTCCTGCTAGAAAAATCTAATGGATGGTCGATATCCCCTTCTCCAGGTTGTGCCAATACTGCTCCTAATTCAATAGAAGATGCATCGACATGCACATGAAATTCTTTTCTCCAATCTAGAAAAACCAGATTGGGCATTGTACCATCTTGTGTTTCAGCTCGTCAAAGCTCTGTTGGCATTCGTCTGTCCAACCAAACTTACAATCTTTCTTCAACAGCTTATCCATCAGTGTTGTAATTTGGGCATAGACTTTAATGAATTTCCTGTAATATCCAGTATGTCCTAGCGTAGTGCGTAGTTGTTTGAATGAAGTGGGAGGTGGAAAATTAACTATAATTGCAATTTTAGATGGATCAACTAGCAATCCCTGCTTGCATACAATATAGCCTAATAGCACTCCAAATGGTGAGAAGAAGATGAACTTATTCAGATTTAAATCAATTTGACACTGCCTGCATTTATCCAACATTGTCCTTAAACATTCAATATGGTTTTTCAACAAACTAAACACCGACCAATCATCAAAATATTCTTCTAAAACTTTATGCAAAAAATCTTTGAATGCTTCGACCACCACCCTGGAAAAGATGGCTGGGGAATTATTCAATCCAAATGGCATCATTGTATATTGGTAGGACAACCACTTTTTGGCAAACATGGTCTTGTGGCGGTCCTCCTTGGCAATCCGGATCTGATGGTATCTTGAAAATCCATCTGTAAAATAATATGCCTGCTTCCCTCCCATGTTATCTAATACTTCATCAGTGAATGGTGTAGGGAAAGGGTCATGCAGACATGCATCATTCAACTTCCTGAGGTCTACACATATCCTAATTTCTCCTGTCTTCCTGTCTTGTACCACCATAGGGTTGATCCACTCTGACTCTTCGACAGGTTCAATAATCCCTGCTTCCAACATTCTGTCAAGTTCTATCTTCACTTTTTCCTTATATTTTGGGTTCAATCTGTAGGGTATTTTCTTGACTAGCTTCGCATATAGTTTCAAACGTATTCTCATCTCTCCCATAGGTCCTTTGATTCCCTTCATGTCAGTGAACTTGGTCGGAAACAATTCATGATATTCGTGCAACAACTCTGTAATCTTATCAATGGTAGCAGCATCCTAATAATCTCTGACATTGGCAAGATTCGGGGTCTCCTATGTTCCACTATTGACCTTTTTAATCTTGAATGGCTAACCAATAAATGGTAGCTCAACTCCTGGTCCTTCCACATTTCTTTGGCCTTTTGTTTCAGTGATTTGTACCTTCCTAGGATCATCGTCGTCATCGGCATTGATGTTGTAACAACTCTGCAATTTTTGGAGAGGGGCAGTCCATTCGTCCTATTCTTGTTCTATAGGGAGGCTATATGCTTCCTTGAATACCTTCTTTATCACAATCTGTAATGCTTGATCTACTGAAGGATATTTTCTTTCAAGTAAAAAGGTGGTTACAAATCTCTGAATCATACCTTCCCAATCTATAGTGATAAGGCGCAGCTCCTCTTGAAGGTACCAGTTGATAGGGATCGTGTCCAGTGTGTTAATGAATCTATGCACCCATTGTTCTCAAGGAATGTCACTCTAGGCCTCTTCACAACTTCACACGTGGTCCTTTGGGAAACTTCGACTGGTATATCTTACTTCACAACTTACTGCTTGTGTTGAGAATCACGTTGTCATCAAGGTTCGGAATTGGGTCTAGTATGTGATATTTCTTTTATGTGTCCCCCACCATCTTGTTGGTGTGGCTTTCATGGCCTCATCCATTTCCAACAATCTATGTTGTATTGGTACACTTGTTTCAAAATATGATAGGAAGGATTCTAAAGGGTTCAGACCATCAAATGTGGGTAAGTTACTCACTGTTGTGCCGATCCCGTGAACTTCTCTAGTTAATCTAGCACATCTTCTGGTAGATACTTCATACATCTGGTTCTTCCAGTTCTCTAGTGCTTCTTCTAAATCTAATGAGCACGCACTATCACTTCGCCAACTTAGATTCCCATCAACTTTAGGGTTGATGTAATATTGTTGTCTGGCTATTAGTTTGTAGATATTTTCCAATTCATATGCGTGGTCTTCTTCTCTCATGGGATCTGTGTATCGTGGACCTTCATCTGGATATAAGGGTGCAATGACCCAAAGTCCATCTCTTTCAAAGGTCATACGTCTTTTCTTCAGATCAACTACAGTGGAATTGTTAAAGGCCTAGTCAATTCCTAACAACGTAGGGTAAGGGCAACTGTCATCAACAATTTCAATAACCTCAAAATATGCAAAGGTTCTAACTCCGTCGATGTCCACAGGGACATGCTCTAATCATCCAAATGGGCTGACATCTTGTTGATTAGCCATCCTATGTCTGATAAGGGAATAGATCAACCTCATTTTTCCCATTAGTGCCCAAGTTTTCTTTTTCGTGACATTGACCTCCAATCCTAAGTCAAGGACCACATAGTCTATATCATATTCTCTTATTTGAGCATTCAAATGTAATTCTTTATTTGTCCTTCTCTTCTTACCAATTTGGTGTATTTCCCTATTCAGTAAGGGGTCTATCTTTCCTAGTTCATACTGTCAGATTAAGTTCTGTAGCTCTTGCACATCATTTTCATCCTGAATCAATTTAATACAAGTGTATAAAAAATCGATGATCTTACTAACCTCTTTTCCTCCTTTTGGTGAAGTCGACTGATCAAATGCCTGAGGCATCCCATATTCTCTGATTTTTGGTCTTGTCTTTGAGGAAGAGCCTTGATCTGTTTTGAACTCTTGCCTTGCTTCCTCGAAGATTTGTCTTTCTTTCTTCGCATCAAAATGTTGGGTCTTCTATGCATCTTTCCTGATACCTGAGTATTTTGTGACCTTTCGTTGGGTTAATCTATCCTCTCTTGTAGCAGCGCCTCCTCGAGTGATAACAACAACTCTAGGGTCTGCTCTACGAGGTTCAACATAGATCAATTGCACTTGTGGGTTTTGTTGGGGTCCTCATCTTTCCTGAAGCTTGGCTAGTACATAGGGTAGTCCTCAATTACATGCTCGAAGGAGTTGCAACAACTGCAAGTGGTACAAGGGTTCTGACAGTCCCTTGCTAGATGTCCTGGTTGTGCGCAATTGTAACAGATTATTTTCCCTCAGCCTTGGCCCATTCCTCCTCCCCGTCCTCATCCTATGTATCCACCGCAAGGATTGAAATTTCCTCTTCCTGGGGATTTATACTGTGCATTGTTTCCTTCTTGTTGTAATTCACCTTGGATCTTATATATCTCTCTCAATATTTCGTGTATGAGATCATAAGCTCTAAAATCTCTATCATCATGGCCTACTGATTTACAGAATGTGCAGTACAAGTTTGTGGGTATCTGAACATACTTCTGCATATAATATCACTCACCAGGGCGATGTCAATTTCTTCATACTTCGCACCAAGGTAAGGTGACTTGCTTCAAGGGTCTCGGAGCTCTAGAAGCCAAGTATTCATTGAATAAAGGGTAGTATTCCTTGTCATTTCCTTATGATCTGCATCTTACACACCAGATATCTTCTCTTTTTTCCTTCCCCTTGTCCTTCTTCATATCCTTGACCAACACAGACAAACTAGTCAGCTAGCTCAAGATCTGGCTCATACCTGAGCTAGATTCCCCCATAGGGGATGATTCAAGCTTCATGGCGATCTCCAATGCTTCTTCCTGTGAAGAAATTTTATTCTGCATGAGAGGAAATATGATGTGTGGTAAAAGGGAAATGATGAACCACTCTTTATTCTATTCATCTGGGATCTTAAAATTCAATCTTCCTATTAGGGTCTTGAATCTTTGATCGAACTCCCAAACAGGTTTAGCTACCTTTTGCTTGATCTCTTTCAGCTCTGTAATACATTGTGACTCTAACTTAGGTTTCTTAAACTCTATATTCATCACATTCTTGATCTCATTCAATGGTTTAGGTTGTGCAAGTCCTTGGACAAGATTCATATACCAGCTCAATGCGTGATCCCTCAGTGTAGTGCTAAACTGGTTTCTTTTAACATCTTCATCGGTAACATTCTTAATGTTACATATGTCCTCACACAGGAACCGGTGTTGATCAAGGTCTTCTGATCCATATCCTCTAAATATAAGGAGCCTCATCTCAACTTCCATGGAGATGCCTAGGTTTCCTGTCTGAGTAGATGTTGAACTGCAAGTAATAGTGCTCTAAGGACTCTGGTGCTTCTAACTATTCTAATTACTTAGCATTTTTTAATGAACAGGGGGATTGATATTACTTATTTCAGTGGTCTGTGCAGTTCCTGATGTTTCTGGCTCGTCCCAACAAAGTTCTTCAATGACTTCTTCCTCTTCCCTAATGGGTTCTAAGTGCTCTTCATCTTTCAGATCTGCCTCTTCTCCACTGTAGAAACCCTCTTCCCTGTAGTTTTACTTAAACAGGTTCTCAAGATGAACCCCTTATAATACTATCCCACTGCGCATATGTCTAGATTTTTTGTTGTTGTCACTATTTGAATTCTCGAACATTAGCCTTTCCAAATCCACCCGATCTAATGTATCTTCAAGAAATTCTTTTCATGCAACAACATCTTGATTCTCAGCTTCAAAAAGTGTAAAACTTTTCCTCTGGTTCCTTTGAAAAAGTATCTCTCGGATTGGATATACGATTCTACTCTGTCAACAACAAATTCTGTGATATACCCTCTAATGGTACTATCAAACCAGTGATCTACTGCTCTGGATACAACATTGTCGACTCTTTTGATCTTCTGGATCAACACCAACATCTAAACCACATGAGGTCTATATCTGATCTCGAACTATGTATTAGCTAACCTAGCCAACCACTCAAACAACTCCTGGTGGATTCCTCCAAATAAGATCTCCTGAATGTCGGTGAAGATGTATCTTTGTAGCTAATCTCTAGTACTCAACTTAGGGTTCTTGTTTTGGGCTTCGACGAAGTCCCTTTCTTGATTCTCTATCCACTTTTGAATCTCTATCTTCAATGGGAACCACCTTGACATTCCCTCAATAAGATTCATGTACTGGCAATGGAACCATTTGTTGCCACAAGGGCAGACCCAGGGTTTAGCTCCAAGAGTGCACAAACAAGCCCTAGCTACTGGCCCTTTCAGCAGCACCTGCAAAGCATATGCAGTCTCATCCGAAGCAGCTATGAGTGGGTTGCAGGACAAAGATGTCTACAACCAGGGGAATATCAGGTGGATCTAGTACAATAACAACACAACATGCATCTATCACTTATCAAGATAGATCTATCCTTCCCAACTATAGATCTGATCTAACACAACAATGCAGATAACAATATTACAATCACACACACAACACAATATATACGTGGTTCACCCTTTCTCTAGGGATACGTCCACATAACTGTGCTTAGGATTTATTAAGGTAAAGCATACAATTCTTGTCTGCACTCTCAGCTAGTAGATCTTATTTCTTTTCTCTCTTTCCCTTCTCTTCATGTGCACCTAGCTGCAGGACTTGACCTTCACACACAACTGAATATCTTGCAATACCAAAAGGCTCTCTCTCTCAGCACTTCTCTCTCACAATACAATGATCTCTCACTACAAAAATAGAGCTAGATCAACAAAAATATCGTACCAACCCAACCCAGGTCCTCTTGACCTTTATTTATACATTACAATACCCCACCGACAACCTTAGGCCGAAACCTATGTGCCAAAACCCAAGATACTAAAACCCTAGGTGTCTAAAACCCTAGGTCAACATGACCCGCGTTTTCTGGGCTTCGCCAACCTGTCTTTCTTTCTTTCTCGTGCGATGTTCCAAAGCATCCAACGATGGATTTTTATGCTTGCTAAGTTTTCCACGATCCATATTCCTTGCTGATCTATCATCCTTGATCTCCTCATCCAATGGCTTGCATTTCCTTGCTTTGCTCCATCTTTTCTTCTCTTTTCCTCACTTCGACCTAGTGACAGTCACTGTGTCTCCCGTGAAGTTCGCTTTTCACCTTTTCTTCCTTGTTCTTCGCTTCCTTTCATAACCAAGGGCCAACATGCCTCAATGTTGTCTTTTTAGTGGGTTGCATTCCATCGACTTGAGTTGATCTATTATGGAATCAAGATCTAGAGTCATAAGAGTACCTAGAGGCTCGCAGTCATTAGTGGTAGGTTCTCCCGCTATCGATATTTGGGAATACATCAATGTCCTCTAATCGATGGATTATTCAAGTGTTCAATGTCAAAACCTTTATTCACGCATGTTGAATGAAATTGGTTTCTTGAAACCTACTTTCATTATCGATGGGTTGTCTCATGTTTGTTAATGGTTTACCTCAATGACTGATAATGGAATGAGGCCTCATTTTGTTCAACATCAACATGTTTATTCACACCCGTTGAATGTACGTGGTTCCTTGAAACCTACTTTCATTATCAATGGTCTTTCTCATGTTTGTTAATGGTTTACCTTAATGACTGATAATGAAACGAAGCCTCATTTTGTTCGACTTCAACTCCTTTATTCACATGATGTAGATTTGCACCTTTGATGGATAGTCTAGACCTCTACTTCACAGTACCATCATCCCATATATGGTGTTGTCTTCCATTGGACTAGGACCTATATTGCTAGTGGGAAAAACCCCCCTTAAGACTACACTAGGGTTCAAAATGTAGCCAGATCACAACCATATAAAATTCAACTACTTCTCTAACTACCCCAAACATACCCAATACTCATACAAGAAAATAAAATATGAGAAGGATCATGTAACTATACCTCTACTCCACGTCCGGTGATGATCCTCTCGTGCTTGAAAACTTTATTGACTGCACGCCTCCTCCCAAGGCTAGCTTGCATTCAAAGATAGACAAACAAAAAATCTACGAGCATGCAATTCATATAAAAATAAGGTTTATATGTTAGAAAATAAAATAAAAAAAACCATTAAAGACATTCAATACACCATGATTTGGGACAAGAAAAGTACTTATTTTATTGATAACTCAATGATTATGCCTTTTACAACCAAAGCTAGCTACTTCTCCATGAACCTGGTCTAGGCTCCTCTTCACCAAGATCCAAGTGCACCTTTGTTTGGCTTCTCCTCTCAACCATCGGATCTCTTCTTGGGAAGTGAATGGGTTTCTTATGGGGGAAGAAGGGCTAATTATGAAATGCAGGAACAAATCTCACAAAAGGGTTGCAATTACTTGGGGCAAGGAGGGGATGTGAAAAGAGTAGAGTTTCACTGTTTTTATGTCTATATGTGGAATGATACCCCAACACCTCCTTTTATATGGGAAAAGGATGGTTATTCGGTTGGGTGACGGGCTATAGGCGGTGGATTAGTTGGGAAACCACCCAAAAGCCCATAATCTCAACAAATTCCTTACAAATTTTTATTTTTTGAAACTTTTGCAAGTATACACGAGCTGTAGGGGTGCAGCATGCATATGTACATGAGTTGTAGTGGTGCAACAAGCATATGTATGTGGGAAATAGTGGAGCAGGGCATGTACATCCTCAAAAAAAAAAAATTTTAGAGGAACAACTCAATGATGGCTTGGAAAAAAATGCAAGTAAGAGGGCCAAAGTCCAGGTATGGATATGTAGAGAAATTTAGGGTTATAACAGATGCCCCCTAATTTGTGAGGTCAAAAGAGAATCTGATGGTACGAAGCAAGTGAGCCCGAGACCAGAGTTCGGGAGGTGCCATCTGCAAAAATAACAATTGTCTCTCTGAGGTGGGAATACCCATGCTCGGGATGAAATGAATCATGGCTTCCAATCAAATACACTGTAGATCCATGTCATATAACTACATAAAGTGTATCCGTGAGAAATACACAACGGATCTACATCTCAAAATTAAAGATATACAAGTATAGTATCCATCTTCAAGAAGCCAATAATGCCTGATGGTTGGAGATGAGATCTTCAGAGATTGAGAAACAACTTCAAGATATTCAAAAATTGGGTAGGAGAGCAATGTGACTATATGAATTCACTACCGAGAGGTCTTCCACGGCTTGTCGGGAAAAGACAAGAGGATCTCAATGATCAGGCAGAGAACTTCATTGATTTTGAACAAGGACTTGATTGGACTTTTGGGATGGTCGGGCATGAGGTCAAGAGACAAACTGCAGAAAGGCCGACTCAGGTTGGGTGAAACTTGCCTTGGACAAGAGCATGAAATATGATCAGACTCAGGTAGAATGACATTGACATAAGTTCACGATGATGGAGGCAACACAAACTCTCCATGTGTTTGAAAGAGTAACCAAATGGAGGAGGACACAACTCTATGTAGCGAGAACAACTTCCTAAGTTCATACTAGATCCCAAATCTTGAAGAACAAACAAAAGGATGTGCTTTGTCCAAGGGCGGCTCATTGTTCTTCCAAAAGAGAATATATATTTCACGTCCCCTCTTTTTGGGTTTTTTTTATTTTTTTTGTCTTTTTCAATTTTTTAAAGAGATTGAAAAAAAATAAAATGATGCTACATTACAAAGGAGGAGTGAGTGTCGCACGCAAGAATACTAGTTCCAAGCACAAGGAACACACTAATTCTCAGAGCGAGGAGACATGTGTAAGAAAATCTGTCAAGGTGTCAAGTTGCAGAGGCAAAATGATACAAGGCTTGTGTATAAGGCATGCTTCAAAGGTTCAATTAGGAACAACATGGAGCCGGTATTAGGCCAAAGACGCATATATGAAAATGCGATTAGCAAGACACAATGAAACCCCCTTCAATGTAACTTTAACGATCCGAGAGAAGGTAAGATCGGTAGTATTTCATTTTTAGAGAGTCTAAAAAAATGTAAAAGAGGACTCCACTGGGTACCTTTTTCATAAATAGTCTAGTCGATTCAAAAAAGGGGTAAACTAGCACCGAAAATACATCTATTCAAAACCATTTTAATGAGTGTGACAAGGACAAGATCACTCAGAAATATTTTCAATTTTAAGGAGTCTAAAAAGAGATTAACTATGGACTCACTGCCTTTTTCTGGATTTAGTCTCCTTAGCCCAAAAAATTATAAAAATTACAGAGGAGAACTCTCCTGACGAGACGAATCTCCTGAGGTGTACCCTTTTCCTCCATAATCCACAGGCCGGATAAAGGGGTAAATTCATGCCAACAGATGTTCTTTTGGACCAATTTAACGAGCGTGAAGGAACAGGGTCACTCGATGATCTTTTCAATTTTAGGGAGTCTGAAAAGAGCTTAACTATGGACTCCGTGGGGGTTCCTTTTTCATAAGTAATTTCCAAGGCCCAAAAAAGGTGATAAACCAAAACAAAGGAGAATGTTCCTTTTTCATAAATTTAGTCCCTTAGGCCTAAAAAAGGGTTAAAATTATACCTGAGAATACTCTTCTAGCTAACTGAAGCTCATAGAGTATACCTTTGTTCGTAAAATTGACCATCCGGACCGAACAAGGTGTAAACTACCGTCGGACAGACGTGCCTTCAAATTTGAGTTTGGTGAACCTGAATGACAACAAGATCGCTCGAAAATATTTTCATGTTTAGAGATTTGAAAAAGGGCTTAAAGAAGACTTCGGGAGGTTACTTTTCTCAGTTAATCTAGACAAGATTGAAAAACATAAATGTAGTCTTGTCAGATGTTTCTTTCGGATTTCAAGGAGAGCTTGAAAGACAACAAAGCATGCTCATTTTTGGGAGTCCCTAGGGTGAGTCCAAGAGTGATGGTGCATCAAAAGCATGAGGCTCAATCTCGTAATAATGATAAGACTAACAAGGAGTATCGAGCCTAAAGTCATTCATAGACAGCATGGACACCAAAATGTAACAAGGATATATCTAGGGAATCCATGTAGAGGTAGGCTCTACCACCTAATCACAACACTTCTAAAGCAGAAATGATGGTTCCGTCTCTCTCTTCAGTGGGATCGATCCTATGGCAAAGTGGAAAATACAACAAGATGTAGAAAGTGGAGGTGGAATCCTAACTTATATGCAAAAAGTTGGAAAAAATGTCTTTTTACCAAAGGACCTTTTAAAAGTGACCCATCTCCCCAAAAGTTACCAAACCAAAAGGAAAAGTGCATCATAACATCCAATAAGAAACTCAAGAACCAAATTAAATGATTTCCAAGCCAGAAAAAATGACAAAAGGGTTCAAAAAAGTGGCAAAAATGGCCAAAAAAGTCTATAAATAGAAGCTGACAACTCATTTTCACCATTGCAATTGGAAAATTAACCAGAAGGTAAAAAATACCCCTTTTCTAAAGAAGTTGATTATGGGAGCTTCAAAGGACAAAACAAACTTCTACTTGGACCAATTAAGTACAAACTCATCCCTCTTTCATTTCCACTCCTACTTTATGCATTGTTTTTTGTTTTTGGGGGGGCGCACCCTACTAAGAAAGGGCTACCTACATGTACGCGGGTTGTCCAAGGACATACCGCATATGTACTCAGGAATAAGATAGTTTTCCATCGTACATATGTGACTGTGTCCAAGACATCCCGCGTACACCCTCAAAAGCATGGAAAAATAAAGAGTGTAAGAGATAACTCCCCTTTGAACTATCATGGAATAGGATGTATGTCCACTGGAGGGCGAGGGAACATGAGGATATCGATATCTTGGTCGATAAGGACCCTGCTGCCATTTTTGCATTGAAACAATGTGGGCTATGGAAGTTCTTTCAGTGTCCATTTATGAGGGCACAACCTAGATTACTAAAGACCCTGGTGGATTACTCACAACTAGACACAGAGGCTTTTATGATTGAGGGGCAGTCGTTGACTCCAACGACTGAGGAAATATACTTTTTGACTGAACTCTCAAGGAGAGGGGAACCATTCAATCTGCACTCTTTTCCCCTTAGGCCCTTCAACATCGTAGACTACATGAGGATTCATTGTGAGGGCGGCACTAAGAAGGTAGGTTCTCAAGTGCCCATCAACAAGATCACCAACTTGTCATTGAAAGTGATCCTATTGCTTATTGGGAAAATAACTAAATCTATGGCCCTACACCAAGCCTCCCAAGCGCACATGTATTGTGAAATGCAGTGCCTAGATACACATATTTTTGACTGGAGTACGACCATGCTCACTTGCATGAAGAGGCAGCTTATAGAGTGTCGAGAGCGTAGCAACAAGAACTTCAGGTTTTGAACCATTCTATGCTTGTTCTTCTTCGAGAGGGTGCCCAGTCTGAGTCCGAGAGAGACAATACAGGGGCATGTGGCCTCCTTCCTAGTGGTATGTAAATGGTCAACACTGTTTCCATGACAGGGTGGAGGAAGGACCATAGAGGCCTTTGACCAAAATAATTTCGACTGGTGGGCATGGAAGATTCCAGTGATAGAGGACTAGCCCTATGCTCGAATCAACTTCTCTAGAGATCTAGACATGCCCGTACCTCTTGGAGAGGAGCAAGGATAGCTAGGTACATATTTTTTAAAGTTATTTAATTTTTTGTTTCTTTTATATATATCATTTTTTATGTATCAGAGTATTGACAACTATGTATCTGTTTTGTACAGATGTGGGACCAGTGTGCCTGACAAACTTCATGAGCACTCGAAGATGTCCTTGACTAGAGGCAGTACCAGCAACATTTGGTGGACCAGCATTCACAGGGGACCTCCAACTGGAGAGACTGATATAGTTTTGAGACAGGTGGAGTGGAAACTCACTGTGCTCACTCATACAATTTCCATGGATGAGATCAAGGATCTCCCGCCATCTATGCAGCCTCATGTATGAGGTGCCACAGAATTGGGTCCAACTTTTCCGGTGTTTGGATAACTCCCTCGCTCACTACGGCAGGGCCAGTAGGCCCCAACCTTAGATAGGCTGGACTCATTATGTGTTGAGGGAACTTTTGTATATTTTTGAGGGCATAAGCCCCGTGGTGTAAACCGGATATTATTTTTTTGAGGCGTTCGCACCCACCTATGTACTCTGACACTTTGACACACACACACACACACACATATATTTACATCTTTATGTATTATGGATCACATGTTTACAAATCTATGTACATGTGTATGTGCATTCTTCTTTTTATGTGTGTGCAACATGCCAATCTAATACTTGATTAGATAGAGTATCTATCATTTGATTTAATCTCCTAGGAACATGGATATACATAATGTAATCAAAGTAACGTTCCAAGAGACGTGCCCTAAGGAAACGTCTGTGTAAAGTAAGATCACAAATGCGGTAAACTCCATTTAACTAGGACACAACCAACTGAGCATCTAAGTAGAACCTAAGGTGAGACATACCACGCGACAAAGCATCATGAAGAAACTCTATCATTGTGTTATGCTTGACGGAATTTTCTGTGGCGTCACCTAGACAGATACCTCCGGAAGTTAGCAACTCGACTTGAGGTGTGAAAATCACTCAAGTTGTAGAAACAGGCCTCCGAGTGTTTTGGATTGCGCCATCTGCGAACCTAAAGAACACCTCTGATTCACTTGACATCTGCCACAGTGAAAAAGATGACATAAATAATGACACTTCCATAGAACAAAAAAACAATTTTTTTTATAATAACTATACATATGTACAAGAAGTCACCTAGATGACCAACTAAGACTAATACTTCTTGAGGTAGAGCCCATTTCTAGGCTCTTCCAAAGCATTTCCCTCAAATTAAACCAGACGATAAGCACCCTTATTTAAGACCTCTTTCACAATGAAAGGTCTGAACCACATGGGTTTGAACTTGCATTCCCCCAGGGGATCCTTGTCTTGGTCATAGACCAAGACAAGATCTCCTTCGGAGAAAATCTGAGGACAAACGGACCGATCATATTGACACTTGACTTGTTGCTTGTGAACCTCGTTGGATAATGCTGCATCACAACGTTTCTCATCGAGTTGATCAAGATATAATAGGTGTTCCTCAAGCAGTGAAGTATCTGTCAATAAATCTACTGACAACTTTAAAGAAGGGATGTGGCACTCAATAGGCAAGACTGTTTTCATCCCATAAATGAGTTGAAAAGGTCAAAAACTGGTGGCATTATTTACAGACGTTCGGTAGGCCCATAATGCCACGTACAACATCAAATGCCAATTTGACTTGACAAAATTGATCGTTCACTGTAGAATAGTCTTGAGGGACTTATTCACAGCTTCCACCTAACCATTCGCTTGTTGGTAGTTGGGTGATGAATGTTCTTTCCTCAACCCAAGATTTTAGGTTAACTCAGACATCATTTTTTTTTGAAAGTGACTACCATGGTGAGTGAAAATCTCCTTCAGGATGCCGAACTTTGCTACTATCTAGTTGAAAATGAAGAGAGTCGTTGTTTCATCATCATTGTTAATTGTTGGCATATCCTCGACCCACTTTCTGAAGTAGTCTACCACTACGATGATATAATGATGGCCCCTGGCTGAAGTCGGGTGGAATGTAGTAAAATCAATTCCCCACTTAGTGAAGGAACCAACAACAATGATGGGAAATATGGGAGTAGGATGTGCCCGCATATTCCAAGAGAAGATCTGACACGGGTGGCACTTCTTGATTGACTCAACACAATCCTTGATTAATGTAGGCCAAAAGTAACCGGCTCATAGAATATTTTGGGTTGTTTACAACCCAGACAAATTACCTCCACATGCTCCTGTGTGGCAGTCGTTAAGAACGAGTCTTTATTCCTCATGTATAAGGCACCGACGGATAATTCAATCTACACCTCGACGATACAAAGTGTCATCGAGTATGAGATAATTTTGTGCTTGATGGCGAATTCGTCGATGCTCATCACAGGAGGCAGAAGCAGGGCACTGCAAAGTCTAGAGATAATCTAGTATATATCCATACCAGGGGTCCGAAGATGTGATAAAAAAAATATCTCCTTTAATAGGCGATTCTTCATGCGTATCATCACTATATTCAACTAGAAGTTCTGAAATAAGTTTCATAAAGACCAATGACTTTTTGGATTTCGTAGAAACAATATCCAAGTCAAATTCTTGGAGGATAAAAATCCATCTACCAATCTTTCCTCGAATGACTTGTCATGTCAACACATATTGAAATGGATTCACAACGGAAATGACGGTGGTATTACAAAGCATAATATAATGATGGAACCGCTAAACAACATGCACTACTACCAACACAAGCTTCTCAACATGGGAATAGTTGAGTTCTGGCCCAAACAGGCCTTGGCTAAGGTAATAAATCACATGCTCCTCAAGCAGATCATTCTCTTGAACCAAGACCATACCGATGGTCGACTCTGCGGTGGCCAAGTACAATAAGAAATATTTATTATAATTGGGAGGTAGGAATAAAGGGGCAGACATAAGGGAACATTTCAACGCTTCAAAAAAGAATTGAGAGGCTTCTTCCCAATAGAAAGGGACTCCCTTTTTCAATAAACGCATGAACCCTTTAGTGATCTCGATGTAGTTTGCGACAAAATGCCGAAGAAAATTTTCTTTCCCCTGTAATATTTGAAGATGGGGTATTGTGCATGGGGGAGGAAACTGAACTATTGCCTCAACCATAAGAGGATCGACCATGATCCCTATTGTCGAAACTATGAAACCTAAAATATGACCCGATGTCACGTAGAAACTGCATTTTTTAGGATTCAATTGAATCTGATAGTAGCAACATCATTCAAAGATTAGTCGAAGGTGCACGTGATGATCAATTGTCTTTCTCGATCATCAAGATAAGCCTCGACTATATTTCTAAGGTTGTGGAAAGAAAAAGACATGGCCCACTGAAAAGTGCCTCCAACATTCTTCAGGCAAAAAGGCATCTTATGATAAGAAAATGTTCCCCACAGATAGATAAAAGTTGTTTTATGTTGGTCTTTGGGTTTGATCTGAATCTGGTTATATCCTGAAAAACCATCCATGAATGAAAAGACCTCACAACCTACACATTCATCGACAATATGATCAATGAATGGAGTGGGAAAATTATCTTTTGGAGAGGCCTTGTTCAAGTCACGAAAGTACATGCACACGCGAATCGTACCTTGTTTTTTGTTAACCGGAATGGGATTTGACACTCATTCCATCAACTACAAGGGGTAGATAAATCCTTCTTTAAGAATTTTATCTACTTCATCCTTAATCGTTTCCTCTTTCCGAGGATTCACTAGACGAAGCTTCTGTCAGACTAGCTTGGTGTTAGGATAAGTCATTATCTCATGTTTGATGACTCTTGGATCAATGCCTGGAATTTCCTCGCAATACCAGGAAAAAATGTCATGAAACTCCTTAAATAAGTTCATATAAATTCAAATATCTTAAGGGGAGCAGTCCTCTCTGATGAAAACATTATCCACGATGCTAGGGATTCTAGAGATATCTATAGGGATTGTTAAAGTGATACTCACCATATTACCCTCGACGTAAACTACATGCGTAGCCATAGGATTAATAGGACAAGACCTATCTCCATTCATAGTCAACAAAGATTCCCCTACCTCTATTCTTCTGAACTCCGAGAGGAAATAAGATATGTGATGGAGATCATCCCAGGGTCTGTCTAAACTAGTAAATGCCTCAAGGATCGCCTCATATGAGGTAAATACCAGGTATACATAATTTGTTTTGGTGAGGGAACCTTGAGCCCAAATAGGGTCGAGAACTGGATCTAACTCCTGTTCGGGAGTCGGATCGGGATCAGTCAAAGCTTGTTGGAAAATATTGTATGCAACTTCTGCCACGGACAAGGGCATGGCCATGCCAGGATGCCATGTCCCTTCCATCGAGGCTAATGGGTAAGGAAGAGTCCATGCATCATGAAAGTAAGTCATTCGAAATCACGAAACTTGAAATATTTAAGCCCTAGGTTGGTCAGGGGCAGCCGATATAAGCTTGACATCGCCAGAAGGAGGAAGGTAATCGAAAGTACCCATAAATGGTGGAAACAAACCAACCCCTACATTGACGGTTTCAGGTTGAGGGTTATCAATCATCGGGATCATGGATGCCCCTGATGAAGGGTCAGGACGGGAGAAGGACAACTAGTCAATGGTTACGATTTGACCCTCATATGGAAGTAACAAGACCCGAAAAACTGTGGAAACCATTGCATGCATTTCATAGGTCCAACTCCTTCCTAACAGAAGGTTTTAGTCGAGAGGTGCATCTACCACTTCAACTTTGACACACACAGTCTTCCCTCCTAACTGCATGGGGAAAGAAGGAATGATTCCATGTGGTATGAAAGAATGACCATCGAAAGAAGTAAGCAGACTAGGAAACAAAGACAAAATGGGTTGTCCAATGGCCTTCCAGCATGCCAATGACATCACACAATTTGAGGCACCCTCATCAAGCACCGTACGTAATATATTCTGAGTAAAACATTTCATGGTGTAAGCCACTACTATCTGAAACACAACGTGGTAAGGGAGACGAGGTTTTAAGTCAGTCGTATCGAGAACGATTGTTACCAGATTACAAGTCTTTATAGATCCCAAGGTGGATAATAGGGCCTTTCTCTGCGAAGATAAGCTCTGGAGGATCTCCAATGCGTACATTGCGTAGGGATTTGTGACAAATACTCCATCATAGTGTAGTTTTGGGCAGCCCTCCCGTTTGGATTATGGAATATTTCTTGAATGTCCCTTTCAGGATGTGTTTCATTGTTTCTCCCATCATCTTCTCGATATGGAGAGGAACAGTTGGGTTTGTGGCTTCTTTACCCTTTTCGGCAAATTATGGCATTCTGTAATCCTGTGCCGTGGTCTCTATATAAGTGTCAGCTTTCATCATGTAAATTTTCACGGCTGAGGTATTACTAGTAGACGTGGGGGGTCCCTGACTGCCCCCATCCGCGCTCAAAGAAGTAGAGGCTTGAATCATGTTTTTCCCATGTGGAAATGGGTTCGTCAGTAGAGCAGGTTTTTGTTGTGCCAATAACTTGTTCGCCTCCACAAGTCAAGGGAATAGGTGAGTCGGATGGTCCTCCATGCAAAGGTTACACAAATACTTTGACTTTATCTTATTTGTGTTTCCCCTGCTAGCACTGTTATTAAGTTTCTTATCTCGTTTACCCTTATTGTTTCGTTGTTTTTTCTTTCCTTCAGGCTACTAGTTGGCCTTCGAGTTCGTTGAATGCACACTGTGTACATCTGACGTGTGGGTAGGGGGAACAGTTGAACCAAAGGTCTAGCTGGCCATTTTCTACTGTATCGATAGTTGTTGCAATTGATTTGACAACATATTAGTGGAATTTACTTGTGTTGAACCAACTATACCATCACCATGTGGTCCAGATTTTTTTCTGGCCTTGTCGAGGATGGACCGTGGTGCATCTAGAAAAATATCATAGAGTAAGCGAGATTGATGTTGAACAACTGAGAGGGAGGGGTAAATCAGTTGTTACTGTGCTTAAACAATTATGACAATTTTAAAATCTTTATAGAGCACTCAATGATGATCACAATAATGCAGGGAAGTAAGGAATATAATATTCAACATCAATCACACACATGAAATATACAGAGACAAATATTTCCTAAGGAAACACATAAAGGGAAAAACCTCTTCTTATTGATATGATAAGTATTCTTTATTTTTTGTACACTATCATTATTATGAGCTCCAACTCCTCTTGAGGCTACAACCTTTGTTTTACAATAAACAACTTGCTGAGAGCACCAACTCTCTCGTTTCTCTAGCACCAACTAGAAGGAAGAACCAACTCCCTGAATGTTCCAGCACCAACTGGATGGAAGCACCAAATTCCAGTCACACTGGAACCAACCTGTATAACAGAGAACAATAGTTCTCCCTCCCACCACTCTACCACCCTGGTTTGACTGGCTGCAACTAGATGGAACCTACAAATCCCTGTGTTCAAGCACCCACTTAAAACTTCTGAGTATAATAGTCCTCCCTAGCACCTCCCTACCACCCTGAGATATAAATATTTTCTTACTGAAATTTATTAGAGTGATACAGTGTATATCAATGGCTTACCGGTCTCATCATTGTTCTACTACACTACTCTTCTCTACCTGCATCAATGTCCTCCTGCTCACATACCTTGCGCTTTTTGTTCTTCTTCCTTTTATGCTATGTGTGCCATGTTCATTCCATGCGCTATGCCTACACATGCTCTTCACTGCGACATTGTTCTACACTCCGGGTTGTTCACTGCGTCTCCTCTTTCCCACAACATATCTCACAAGAGAATCAACTCCCTCTTCTCTTTTCTACATATCTTTTACATGCTGAGTCCTTTGCATGATCATCATGGCAACTCTTCATCTTCTATGGTGGTTATGCTGAATGTTTTCATCATTAGTGAGCGTTATCCTGAGATTCCTTAGCTTCTCTGGAAGTCGAGACTCTTCAGATTCTATGTCATTTATAGTCAGTCGTCTTTGGCTTCTAATCCTCTTCCTTCAGATGACCACCGTAAGTGATAAATTTCTTATTAAAATGGCACTTCCTGATTTCTGTATAGTGAGATCTGGTTCGATTTCACGATACGAACTAGGGCTATGAGATTCATGTGACAACGTGATTGCAGGCTCGTCCATAGGCAATTTGGGGGAAAACCACTTTTCACCCCGCAATTTACTACGAGGCTCCACGTGTCCTTTCTCCAAAACCGCGGTTTTGATTGTGGCCTGCTCATGAAAAAGTAAGGCCCGAGCATTTTCTGGCCCCGCAATGGAATACAACCGTTGATCTCCAATCCCTTTCTGATGCCTCTTGATCAATGATTGTTATCATCCTACCTTTCTTGTCTTCTACAGGCAATCTCAGAACTAAAGTTCGCGCATCTTCAATCCCTGCAATGTGATGGGACCGTCGATCTCACAATCTTGACTGTGCTCCTGAATGGACGGTTCAGATATGTCCTCTCAAGTATGTAGACCAGACCTCACTTTCCTAAATCAACGGCTGATATTTACTTCCTGATCCAGGCTTCGGGACTTTCAAATCTCAAACCCTGTTGTTGTTGATTGGATATCTTCCAGAATGGAAGATCTGCTGACATCTATCCTCTTTAATTCTACGATTAGGATCTCCTCCGCCAGTCCGGCCTTTGGGAATTTCAATTCTCAAACTCTCATTTTCTCTCAGAGAATTTCACTCGAAGTCCACGATCCAATGACATGTGTCACTTTTGGATCCAATGGCTATCCTCCGTTCCGGGACTTCGGCCTTCGACAATATCAAACCTTTATCCTTTGTGTTTTCCCAAAGTAGTTTCTCCCGGAGCTCATGATCTATTGACACATACCCTCCTGCACGATCAACGATCATAAGTGACTTCGGCACTTTGAAACTTTAAGCTGATCGTTGCTTCATTCTCCTTCAGAGTGGTCTCCTGTTGAATAAGTCATAGGCGGTGGAAACGGCTTGCTGTTAGTTAACACTTCCACTTACACTATCCTTCCACTGTACTAGATCAACGGTTGAAAATGCATTCGAAATGATCTTTATATCGGACGAATCGTATCCACTTTGGGACTTCAGAATTGAAGACTTCGGGACTTAGGGAATTTGTTGGTGGTAAAACTCCCAAAGTGAAACTCTTGGAGTTTCGTCACTTACTTACGTCACTTGATGACATCTCATGAGCCTAGTAGCTTCCACGTGTCACTCGGATTTGTTATTTGCACGTACCTGAAGTGTCGAATAAACTTGACACTTGTCCTTGTCTAATTGCGCCATGTGTCCATGTTGAAGTAGTCTTGCTAACGTGTATCCTCATTCACTTCGGGACTTCGGGTATTTCGATTTTTCAATTCGCCATTTCTTCCAAAGTGAGAATCCCCGAACTATAACCTCCTCGCAACTTTTAGACTCTAACTAAACATTGTTTGTCGATAATTTTCTCACATCGATGGCTCGATCTATATGCGATACTTATTTTCTAGCTTATCCTTTCCTTCAACTTCAAACTGATCTGACGATTGTCGTTTACTCTGGGTCTCTGGGTCTCCAGACTTCGGGTTTTTCAAGTCTCAAACTGAAAAATCCTCGAAGTGATTTTCTCTGGAGTTGAGGATAGCGTGCCACCTGTTAGTCTTGATGATGAACAGTCCTTATTTACTTTGAACTTCGGTACTTTGACAAGTATGCTCTCCTACGATCATCAAAGGAAACCTTCATGCATTTATCTCTGGATCCAACGACTGTTGATCCTTCACACTCAAATCCAATGAATGAGATCTATTCTCCTCTTCTGTGTGGTCCTTCTGTCTGGACACTGATCCAACGACCATTGTCTCTCCTCCTCCTGAGCTTACGATTTCTTCCGACCTAGAAGGTTTTCTATGTATTTTAATGTTTCGGCCTCCGAACCTTCTCCTACGCGTCTCGTCTTCATTGTTCTTGTTTTCCATCATTATTGTTGTTCTTGTTTGCTTTCCTTTTTTTCATCATTGTGCTTTCCATAAATGACAAATGCACTATGCCTATAAACATGCCAACAATCTCCCCCTTTGTCATTGATGGCAACCCTTAAAGGTTGTTTTGTTCTAGTTAGACCTCCAACTGTCGCGATTGAACCACTTCTTTTCTCCCCCTTTGACATCTATGTCAAAACAAAACATGCTCCCCTTGAGATATTGCAGTATTGTGTGTAGGTATCATACATTTGACCAACACATACTCCCCCTGACAGGATGGACTCTCGTAGGTTGATAATGGGGTCACGCCCAACTTCTGGCGTAGATAATCAAACCGAGATTTTGCAAGCAGTTTAGTGAAGATATCATCAATCTGATCTTTGGATGGAATATAATGCAAAGAAACAACAGTGTTGGTCACCTATTCCCTCAAGAAGTGATACTTGATGGGCATATTATTGGTCTTGGAGTGAAATACAAGATTCTTTGACACACTAATTGCACTAGTATTATGACAATGAATTGGAATCGATGTTGTATATTTTACCTCCAAGTCTGAAAGTGTCTTAATCATCCATAATACTTGAGTACATCAAGTGGAAGCTACAATGTACTCAACTTTTTTAGTCAATAAGGAAATGGAACCTTGATTCTTGCTCAACCATGATACAAGGAAATCTCCTAAGAAGAATGCACCTCCACTCGTGCTTTTCCTTTCATCCATGCAGTTAGCCCAATCAACATCTGAATAGAATGATAGTTGAAAAATTTGATTCCTAGGATAACATAGGCCATAGTCCATTGTTCATTTCAAGTATCTGAATATTCTTTTGATAGCTAACAAATGACTTTGTTTAGGTGAATACTGATACCTTCCTACCATTCCAAAATCATGCATTTTGTATGAACGGGATGTTGTGATGTACAATAGGTTGCCTATCATAGACCTATAAGAACTTTGATCAACATCATGTGAGTCATCATCCTTTATTGACTTGCATCCAATGACCATAGGTGTGTTCATAGGTGTGGAATATTCCATTTGAAACCTTTTCAACATTTCTCTTAGATATTTCTCCTAAGAAAGAAATAATCCTTCAGATCTCTGAGTAATTTGCAGACCAAGAAAAACTGGCAATTCCCCTATCATAGAAATTTCAAATTTAGACTGCATGGTATAAGAAAACAATTTTACCAATGAAGCATTATTGCTTCTGAAGATGATGTCATCTACATAGACCAACAAAATGATAAAACCATCACCCTCTATTTTGATATATAGATTGCTGTCAATTTTTTCTCTCTTGAACCCTTTGTCTTGAAGATACTTATCCAGTCTGTAATACCAGGCACGAGGAGATTGTTTCAACCCATATGAAGATTTCTTCAGCTTGCAGACAAAGTCAGGGTTATCTGACAGTTGGTAACCCTCTCGTTGTTCCATATAGACTTCCTCTTTTAGATCTCCATTTAGAAAAGATGACTTGACATCCATTTGACAGAATTTAAACTGTTTATGACAAGCATATAAGAAAGAAACATTCTAATAGATTCTAATCTTGCTACAGGCGTAAATGTTTCATCAAAATCTAGTCCTTCTATTTGAGCATATCCTTTGCAGACCAATCTAGCCTTATTTATTATAATATTTCCTTGCTCATTCATATTATTTTTGTAGACCCATTTTGATCCTATTACATTTTTATTTGTTGGTCTAGTAACGAGTTCCCAAGTGTCATTCTCTTCAATTTGGTCCAGTTCCTCATTCATTGATTTTAACCAATTTACATCTTTACTGGATTCCTTAAAGTTCTTGGGTTCCACCATGGATATGAAGGCCATATGTGATTTCTCGGTGTCTTTGATTATCCTTCTCCTGGTTTGTAAACCTTTGTCCTTCTCACCAATTATCTGACTTTAAGGATGATTCTTTTGAGTAATTTTTGAGGAAGGATTTGATGTTGATTGTTTTTCTAACTCTTATTGTTTGGGTGTCTCTTCTCCATCTAATTCTTGGACATGTTCATCTTCAGTTTTAGTTGTTTCCTCTATAGTAGACTCAATATTTGTCACCTCTGTTACAAGGACTCCTTCATCAACCTTTAAATCAACGCAATCAACTGATTTATGCAATCTTTTATTAAAGCATCTATATCCTTTACTATCGGTATCATATCCTAAGAAGATGCCTTCATCAACCCTGTCATCATACTTTCCAAGGTTTTCATTATTATTCTTTATGTAGCACTTACTCCCAAAGACTTTGAAGTGTTTGATTGAAGTAGGTCTTCCATACCACAGTTCAGAAGGTGTCTTGTCACTATGTGGTCTGAGGTGGGCTTTGTTAAGAATATGGATTGTTGTGTCTATTGCTTCTACCCAGTAAGTTTGACCAACCTTCTTCTCAGTCATCATTGACCTAGCCATTCGCTGCACTGTTCTATTTTGCCTCTCAACTAATCCATTTTGTTGTGGAGTTCCCAGGATTGTGTATTCTCTCTTGATCCCATGTTTATCACAAAATTCATTGAAATCACTTGACATAAATTATCCTCCTCTGTCTGATCTTACTACCTTTAACCCCTTGCATGTTTGATTCTCAGTTAAAGACTTAAATATTTTAAATTTCTCAAATGCTTCATCTTTTTATTTGAGAAAAGAATCCCAAGTAAGTCTGGAGTAATCATCAATGATCAATATAAAGAAGTTTTCCTTCCTTGTGCCTTCCTATCTTGATGGTCCACATAAATCCATACAAATTAATTCAAGTGGTTTCTCTGTTGAAGTAGAGCTCTTGGATTTAAATTGTTTCATGGTTAGCTTTCCTACTTGGCAGGGTTTACACACAGAATCTTGCGGCTTTGATATTCTTGGAAGATATTTTATTGACTCAAGATTTTTGATATTGATTAAGTGGTCAAAGTTTAGATGTCTAAGTCTCTTATGCCATAACCAGATTTGATCATGTTTTCTTAGATGACATTCTTCTTTATCTTCTTTCAGAACATATACATCATTTTATGCCCTTATTCCTTTAGCCATTGTTAGGTGATTTATATGTACTACAAAAGACACTAAACTACCCTCAATTAAATTGTCAACCCGGGGTAAGTAAACTTACCGTTGTAGCAAAATATATGCCAAAGGTAAAAGGCTAGTAGGAGTATAATCTAATTAATGAAAGCAACTATCTAAGACTAATCTATTCAAGAAAACCTATTTAATGAGCAAACTCTACTAAGAAACTTGAAACTAGGTAACCTAAGTACTTTTGGGCCAAGGACTGATGAATAGTTCCTAAGAAAGCAAGTAAAAACCCTATTCAAAGCAAACTAGTTCATGACAATAAGCAAAGGTAAACTACTAAGCATACTAAGAAAATGATGAAAGAAAACTACTTTTAACTTGCCAACCTACAATCAATGAGCAACTACCCTAAGAAATCAATTAAATAAGCAAGTAAGAAAAAGAACCTATCTAACCTATTAAAGCAAATAGACAAGTAAGCGAAGACACCTAACTAACCTACTAAAGCAAAGGGACAAGTAAGAAAAGACTTCTCATTGAACAACTAGCTAGCCTAAGAGGCAAGTGGACTAAATGCTAGATGCAAAACTATTTCTAATGCATGAGATGAAATCCATTTTATTGAAAGCAATGAGAACTACCAACTAAATGCCTAATTTACAATAAACAAAACTGCTCTTAAATATATGGAAGCAAAAGACTAACTACCCTATAACAACAATAAAACTATATTCTAACCTATGAAAGAAAGAAACTATCTTTTCTGATCTACAAAAGGAAGAAACTATCTTTAATCTATGAAACACTCAAATATAATGATGGCGGTTGTGTGAATGCCTTCGGTGGTGATGGATGATATCTCGATGACACTTGACAACAAAGGACAATTCCAACGGTATAAACTCAACACTACTCTCAATGGAAAAATGAAAGGTATGCATTAAACAATCCAACGAAAATTTAGCCATGACAAAAGTAATGTTAAATACCCTCCATATTCATGTATAAACCATTAACATCATAATCAGATCATCATTATCTAACTAAGGAATTTAATTTCATTTTAATCTATGAAAAGAAATTGCGTAAAGGAAAACTATGTTGTGTCTATTCTAATCATTCAAGCTATGATGAATTAAAAACATAAATCAAACTATGATATCAAGAAGTAAATTGACAATTAAATTAACCAATAACGAAGCAAAAGAAATCTATGGGGGTTCTTTTCCCATCAACAAATCGATGTATCACTCTGTACTTTTTTTCATTGATTGAATAGAAGGATTCTCCCCCTTTTTTACTTGAAAAAAAAACATCTAACTGCACACGAGGTTAGTGTAGAAACTTGCAAGTTTGTTCCTAATCTACAAAACTACTACATGCTAAAATATATCATCATCTAACCTGCAAAATAAAATCAAGACAATTAAGCTACAACAAATTAATCAATTAGATAAAAAACACACATGTACAGGAAATAAGAAAGAGTAGTTAAATTAAAAAATTGCATAAACAACAGAAATACAATCACCAGACTGTTGGTGGCCCCCCCAGCAATTTGTGGCTACCTTCTACAAGCACACCATGAACTTCAATAGGCCGAATTCACCATGAAAACATGAAAACGCAGTTCTGGCACAATTCTGGCAATGTGAAATGTCAAAACAGAGTAAAAACGAGTTTCTGGCAATTCTAATGCTTATGCTACTTGGTTAACAATCTAATGACCATCCTATTGGTATTTATAAGCTTAAAACCAAGGTGTTTGACCACAGGAGGGTCAGACCACCTCTAAATTCGGCAAATTACAATAAATGCGGCCATAACTAACAAAACGGAGGAAGCCAATAATCACCCTCTGTGGGCGATGATAAACAAAACCCACGTGCTGTATTTTTCCATCACTGGCCGCCAATACCATAACTGCCAACTCGCCTTATGTTTTTATGCAATACTGGGTGCTGGAACGAGTGTCGGATCGGGTACCAGAACAAGTGTTGGAACGAGTGTCAAAACTGGAAACATGGTGCGTTTTTCCCTGTAACAACAACAAAACATGAATTAACTCTTGGAAAATATAAAACATGATGAATTAAACTTGATTTAATCATAAAACATGAATTGCACGTACCTCATGCCAATGATACCATTTTATCATAAAATTCTTCAAAAAGCTCCTTCAAAACATGCAAAACATATATGTACATGCAGCAAAAATGTATAATAAATGTCATAAAAATTATCATATCTTAGGCCACACATTACCCCCACACGTACGACTTTGCAGGTGCCATTGCAAACAAAAAGAAGTTACCCCTCGAAACTAGGCTTGCTGAGGAGGATCGGCTTTGGAAGCTTCTCCTTCTTGCTGTGTGGACTTAGCCTTCTGCCTCTTGTGTTGCTTCAATTATGCTTTGAGGCTACGGTTAGATTTAGTCATTTCATCAACCAATCGCTGAAGGGAATTGACCTTTGCATGAAGGACTGCATTATCATGATGAAGGTGTGTATCTATTGTCTTCCTCTCTTCCAACTGTTGGAGAAGCTTATGGTTTTCTTTTTGTAGGTGATCTATGGTTGGGATAGAATCAATGATCTTTGAGGAAGGCTTAGATGCTTTGAGGGATGTGGACAATTTACCATTTTTAGGATCAAGAGTAGGCATGGGTGAAGTAGGAGTGATGGGATATCGGAAAGGTGAGGTAGGTTATGATTTTGTTTTCCTTAGTGGCTCTAATCCATCCGCAAAGACTTCTCTAGGTTTCTTATGAGGGCTCCCAAGGTCGGAGGACACTTGGATAGGATCTGAAGCAGGTGGAGGTTTTGCATAAGGCTTGGTTCTTATGTTTCGGGTACTCTTCCGAAAGGGTCCCTTACCAAATCGGTTGGCTCCCCTCTTGTTTATGGGAATGATGGGAAAGTCTTGCTGCATTACTTCTTGGGGCTTCTTAGGCGTATGTTCAAGAGAAAAGAAGGCATTGAGGGGTCAACAATAGGCTTCGTTTGGTCTTTGTTCTTGGTCTTTTTCCCCGATGAAGAAGTAGGAATATCAACAAGATTTTGGTATTGTTCCGGAAAAGAGAGGGTTTGTGCAATGGAGTTTGGAGTTCTTGGAGAGTGAGGCTTGGATGGAGAGATTGTTTTTAGGCTAGGTGGCTTTCTGCCGATCTTAACTATCAAGTGGGGGTTTGCAAATTGCTAGATAAAGTCATCCCAACTTTGCTCCTGTTTCTCTAGTTCGGTAAGAACAAGGAGTTTGATCAAACCGTGGTGGAAGAGACTATTGTGGGGGTTAGTCACATTTTTCCTCACTTGAGAGGACATCTTCTCCAAGATTTTGAGAAAATAAAAGGGAAATTTCAAGGGTTTATTGAACAGAAAATGAGCCAGCAATCTAAAATGACAAGATTTGAAGGTGGAGTATCTACCTTCACATGTAATTAACCTTGTGCTGATGATGAGGGGATTGACCAATTCTAACTTTATCCACTCCTTATCATACCCTTTCGCTCCTGAAATTCTCTTGAATTCGGGCTTAAACACCCTGTTGTAACTTGAGCGCAACAATTGATGATTCTTGAACCATCTATCTCCCATTCTTGGGAGTTTTGTTGCAGCAACAATTGACTCTTCTATGACTGCAAAGTTGAGAGACCCTACATGTGCTATCTTGGCAGCAATTGACTCTTATGTGACTGCAAAGTTGAGAGACCCTACATGTGCTATCTTGCTATAAAAACCAACTAAAAATTGCATAGAAAGACCCGTCATCATGGCCTTGCAAACTAGGCAGAAATGGCTCCCAACCAGCACGCAAGAACACTTCCCTGCACTGTGCAAATTCTAGAATGGAAAACAAGTCTACATAGGAGGAGGGTTTGTATCTCCTGGGCATTGTGACAGAGCTTGAATTCACCAAGCAAGGGAGAAATCGAGCCAAGAAATGACACAGATTGGGCACGTTCTAAGTGCGATTGGAAAAGAGGGAAAATTTTACCAAGCAAGGGTGTGAATAGGCCAAGAGATGGCATGGGTTTAGAACAGTCTAAGTGTGATTAGAACAGAGGGCGAATTTGGCAGAGGTTGGGCGTGATTCCTTAATGCAGGGCAGAGAAAATGGCAAGGGAAAATGAAATAATAGAGTGCCCAGCCTGATTGTGGATGCACTTAAGGTGGAGTGAGTTACACACATGTGCACACGTGCTGCCATGTGTGAAGAATTCGAATTCAAAAGCTCAATTTTTGGCAATGAACTGGTGCATAATTAAATCAATGTCCAAGTATTTTGACTTGGACATTTGATCATAACCATATGAGGCATCTTTTAATCAATTCCTAAAACTAATGTGATTGAATATAATTGAATTCTGGTTACCTAGAATCTAGGACAATTACTGGTATGCAATTCAATGGCACTTCAAATGACACTTCAAACGACATCTCATCCGACACCTCATACGATACTTCATCCACTACCCTTGTGTTAAGTGCATTTTCGCCTCTTATAATGGATAGACTGCAATTTTGAAGTGTTTTTGACAACCATAGTGGTTAATGAGCAGAGGGAGAGTGCTCCATGCTCACTCATTCTTCTTGCATATGACATATAATGTCAAAACCTATCATGAATGGGTTATAGCAAGCATAAAACATGTATTGTCAAACCTACAATATGCATCTTGTAATGGAAGATAACCAATAAAGAGTGGTCTGTTAAATAACCAATAAAGAGTGGTCTGTTAAGCATGAGTTCAGTAATGTATAGCACACAAGAGTTAAGCATTTAAAAATAACATGACTATCAATGTAATAACCTGTATCATGGTAATAATACAAAAATTCTTGCAAAGACTCTTTTCTCTAGGCAATGATCATTTGTCAGCTCATGAGCCCCTCCCCCACACCTAAGTATTGTGACACCTCACAATCAAAAGTATAGGAAACTAGTCAGTATCCCCTAATTGTCGAAGATTTACAGTATGTCAAGTGTAAAGATGAAATTTCACAGATTGGTCTAACGAGACAGTTAGGAGATGGCCCCACCTATAGGATAAGAGATCCTATATATATATATAAGAAGAGGTAGGCAAGAGAGTTTCAAGATAGTCTTAAAGATATTTAACAATGGAAAGTGTATGGAGTTCATTAACCTTAGCTTAGCCACACATAATTCATGTCATCTTTGTCTGCAAGTAATGTTGTACATCAGGACAAGTTTACATTTATTATCTATTTTTGTTAGATTACCATCCTCGCTAGGTAGAATGCCCCACTGCTAGCAAGCCTGTTCACTACTCCGACAGGTTTACCTAGTCATACCACAGGCCGGTACCCACTGTCAGCAGACCTGTTCAGTATCTCGGCAGGTTAGCCTCTTAAAACCTCAAAGACTGGTCCTTCATCTTTTAAGATTTTAATATAAGATTGCTTATGCAAGAATATGGGGGGACAGCTCTGAAAACAACTTTTTTTTCTTTTTTTTTTTCTTTTCAATTGGGATGGTATTTATGTTAGAGGATGACTTTCCATTATATTATTAGTGGTTGTCCTGATGTAAGGGGTACTTAAGAAGACATGGCCTATCTAAAGATATGATATAATCAAGCTATTTAGTGTGTAGTGGATGGTACCATCGAGAAACAACAGAAAGGTAACTCTAGGCTCAACTAACTTTCTTCTTTTGAAATTATTATGATGTTTCCATGACTAACTTCTAATGAGACCTCCCTGTTACTCTTTGATAGAGACACTTGACTTACTTACTCAGGTTTCTTGGAAAAACTATACGAGAGACCTCTAGGCTTGATAGTTATGGTATCACTTCCTTATACAGTGGTGAAGAGTTTCAAGAGAAACTGCTTTAGAATGCCTTAAAAATGATAATTTTTCAAAAACATGGATAGTTACAGTAATTCACTATTCATTTGATGCTTTAGCAGACACAAAATTCAAGTATAACAATGTTTTGAAAAAAGATCTTGAAATTGTGTACTGGTGAAATAAATACTTACAGAAACCTCTTAGAATTGCCTTATTAACAAAAACTATTTACATATATACAGTAGGAAATATTTAAAAAAAAAATTCAAGAACAAGGGGGCGCTTCCCCATCTACTAAGGCCAATGCCTTGTCAGCTGACATGACTTGTAGAAACTCCTCTCTGGAAATGGGCTTATGATAAAATTTAAGTCGGTGTCCATTTACCACAAAGGAGACTTGTCCATTGTCAATTGTTTTAATTTTTACAGCTCCATTGTCATATATAGCATCTACCTCGTAAGGGCCCAACCAACGGGTGGTAAGTTTGCCTTTGAAGGTTTTGAACCGAGAATCAAACAACAGGGAAAAATCACCAGGCTAGAAGTGTTTCTTTTTAATAAACTTGTCATGCCACTTGCTCCTCTGGTTTTGGACCAATATTGTCCGTTGAATGGCATCTTGTCTGATTTCATCCAATTCATTCAACTGTAAGGCTCATTTCTTCTGAGCCTCATCCAGGTTCAATCCTAATTCTACGTAAATATGAAAGGTCCTTACTTGGAATTCTATTGGTAAAAGTACTTGTTTCTCATACACTAGCTCATAAGGGGTATGCCCAGTGGTATTTCTCCAGGTAGTTTGGTATGCCCACAAAGCCTCTGGGATCCTATCAGCCCAATATCAATGATGTAACTGAACAGTATTGGTCAAGATGGTTTCCAAAACTTTGTTTGTGGATTCTACCTAACCATTGGCTTACGGGTGGTATGGAGAAGATTTACAGTGTTTAATCTCATATTTCTCAGTTAGCTCTTTCATCAGCTTGGAAGTGAATTGAGTGCCTTCGTTGGTAACAATTTCACAAGGGACACCGAAGCGGGTAAATATGTCTTCATAGATGAATTCGACAACAGAATTCTCTGTGGCCCTAAATATGTCTTTTGCCTCTACCCATTTGGTGACATAGTCTGTACAAACCAAGATATAGTTCTTCCTACAGGACATGGGTGAAATTGGTCCTACAAAGTCAAGGGCCCATTTTTCAAAGGGTTATATCATAACTTGGGCCTGTAAAGGCATTTCGTTAGCTGACGTATGTCTACCTATTCTTTGGCAACTATCAAAACTTCTCACATACTTGGCATCATATTTGGAAATGCTAGGCCAATAGTAACCCGAATGTAACACCTTATATGTTGTACGTTTGTCATAGAAATGACCACCACATGGTCCATCATGACAACTTCATAGTATTTCAGGTACCTCATCCTCTCGGACACATCTACGAATAATCAAATTAGGACCTGTACAAAAAATATCATGACCAACCCAAGAGTAATTAGCACTCTATGTAATAATTTTCCGCTATTCATGAGGTGACAAATGAGACAATAATCTTCTAGTACCCAGATAGTTTTCCATATACGCAAACCATGGGGTATTGATATAAAGGGAAAAAAGATGCTCATCTGGGAAACTATCATCTACAGGGGTATCATCATCCTCATTTTTTATGTGGGAAAGAAAGTTAGCTACTACATTATCCTTTCCAGGTCGGTCAAGCACAATGATATTAAATTCTTGCAATAACAAGAGCCACCTAGTTACTCGACCATTAGTTATAGGTTTGTTCATGAGAAACCTAATGGAAGAATGATCGGTGTGTACAAATACTTCATAACCTGTAATGTAATGACGAAACTTGTTAATAGCATGAACAACTTCCAAGAACTCTTTCTCAATGACTGTGTAGTACAATTCGGCAGGGGAAAAGTTCTTGCTTACAAAATAAATGGCATAGGACTGTTGGTCCTCTTTCTGCCCTAATACCCCTCCTATTGCTGTGTCGAAGGCATTAGTGGATATATGAAATGGGAGAGTCCAATTGGTCCCTCTAAGAATTGGTGCCATAGATAGCTTGGCTTTCAGGGTTTCAAAGGAAGTTTGACAATGCTCAGTCCAAACAAAATCAACATCTTTTATCAATAATCCAAACATAGGTGCAACAATCTTTGTAAAATTCTCAATAAACTGCCAGTAATATCTGGCATGTCCAAGAAAGATTCTTACCTCTTTCTGGGTCTTGGGGGGTGGAAGTCTGAAAATAACCTCAATCTTTGCAGGATCGACTTTTATCCCTTTAGATGAAACATGATGTCCTAGAACCACTCCTTCAGTTAACAATATTTTGCATTTTTCATGGCTTAGAGATAGGTTCATTTCCTGGCATTTGATGAGGAATTTTTCAAAGTTGTCTAAGGCTTCTTGGTAAGTGTTTCCATAGACTGTGAAGTCATCCATGTACACCTCCACACAATCATGAATAAGATCGGAAAATATCCCTAGTACTGCTCGTTGAAAAGTGGAAGGGGAATTACATAATCCAAATGGTAAGACCCTATAGGCATAGGTGCCCCAAGGACAAGTAAAGGTAGTCTTTTCCTAGTCCTCGGGTGCTATAAGAATCTGATTGTACCCATTGTACCCATCTAGAAAGGAAAAGTAATTCTTTCTAGACAAGGTATCTAGAACTTGGTCAATGAAAGGAAGAGGAAAGTAGTTTTTAGAGTGGCCTTGTTGAGTTCCCAGAAATCAACACAAATTCTCCATTTCCCGGTCACTTTCTTTGGGACCACTACAAGTGGGGATACCCACTTACTGTCGGAGATGGGATAGATAAATCTGACATTTAACAACTTTTGGATTTCCTCCTTGACTATGTCTTTGAGTGTTGGGTTCATCCTTCTCTGGGGTTTCCTAACATGTGTTACTTCCCCCTGGGTGTATATATGATGGATGCATGTGTCGGGGTGTATACCCTTCATGTCAGTGTATTCCCAAGAAAATGTTCTTGATTTTTATTTAAGGATATCTACTAGCTGTTTATGTTGGTTTGTATCTAGCCCGGAGTTTATATGTAAAAATTTCCCTCGACTAATCTCGTAGGGCATAGTATAAGACATGGAAGACTCATCTATCTCAAAAATAAAAGATGTCGAAGACAAAATGGATGGATCCAATTGTTCTTGAAATTATTCCCCAAACATGTACTCAAATTGGGGAAAAGACTGTGGAAAATCCACACATGTGATAGCAGAAATGAACTAGTTTATCACATTTTTTGTTGTGTGCTCCTGAAGTGCCCATGCATGGTCACTTGGAAATATAGGTTCTTCTTAGTCCTCGTTCTTGTATGGGAATTCAAGCTACCATATATTCTCCATAATAGGTTGAGATGGAGGGTAAATGGTGAGCTTCTGGATAGAGAGACCATTCAAGATGGTCATTTCTCCTTCTCTACAGCCAATAAATGCATTGGCTGTGGCTAGCCAAGGTATTCCCAAAATAGCGGGATGGCCTCTGGTAGGATCCTTTGAATGGATGATAAGGAAATCTACTGGGTACTCCCATGAGGCTAAAGTAACCATGAAATCATCTAAAATCCCTTCAGGTATAACCCTACTCTTATCTGCTAATTCCAAAATGTTTGGGTAGGCCGAAGAAGAGGTTGTAACTGTAATTGTTCCAATGTAATAGTAGTCATAACATTGATGGCTGCCCCTAGGTCTATGAGAGTGTTTCCAATGGAGACATCCTTAATGGTTATGGTCACTACGGGGTTTCCTGGATTCCCATACTTTGCTAGCTTTGGCTGCTCTGATATGTACTCAGAGAGTTATCCTACCAAATGTACTATAGGGGGGTCCTTTTGCTTCCTACCTGGATTCTTAATAAACAATTCTTTGACTACCTTACTATAGATTGGAATGTCTTTAATGGCTTGAAGCAGAGGAATCTTGACACAAATATTTTTCAATTCATTCAAAATGTCAAATTTTGGTCGGGTGGTAGGTTTCTCAATTACCAATCGGTATGGATAAGGAGGGACCTTCGTAATTTGTGAAGGTTCATTTTGGGGAAGCTTGGGTTCTTGATTCTTCGGGATAATAACATCTTCCCACCTAGGATGATTACTGAAGTTCTCTTCCTATCTACAAATTTTCCCGATCTTAGTTGAATTTCCTGTAATAGAACAGGAATAATGACATATGTTGGGAAGGCCTGGATCTCAACATTGTTAAGAGGTTGAGGGGGCTTATTATTGGGGTTCGTCACTAGCTATGCCAATAATAGTGTCGGTCTCGGGGATCTTGTACTTTGATATTGTAGGGGTTTTTGTTGTGGGATAGGAGGTAAAGGTGGTGGAACGAATCCTAGCAGAAGCTGTGGAGTGTTCGATGGGAACTAAGGATAAGGATGGTTGGACATAGGAATAGGTGGAGCTTGAGGGTTTCCTAGATTGTGTCCTCCTCTCCATCCTTGTATCCAAGGATGTTGGTGCTGAGTAGACCAGTTTTTCCAACCTGGTGGGTTCCACTATTGTTGTTGTTGATAATAGGGTGGAACTTGGGATTGTAGATCTAGGTATGTGGGTTGATTCCTAGGCTGGCATGGCCTCCTAGGTGCATAAGAAGACTCCCTAGGATCTCCACTCCTATATATGGCTAATAAACTGGGAAATGATGGACGGTTTTCAGTTGAATTGTCTTCTTTATAGAAGCCACAAACTAAAATGTTATTAATGGGCATTCCCTTAAGGAATGCTTCCTTCTATATCTTAGGCAATATATGTTCATTGTTGCATGCTCCTCCTCCTATTTCTTTTTGATTTTAAGGGTGTCCAACTGGGAACCTATTATGCTTAGGATGTCTATCTTGAAGTTTTCTAGAAGGTTCCCTATATCTTCTCTTGTAATACCACATGAACTAACTAGTTTTAAGCTTCTATTGTATGGGTCCCGAACATTCTTTCCTGTTTTGTCTCTACTCCTTGAGTAGTTTTTACAGATTTCACATATTTCAAAAAATGGTTTATGAGAAATATCACCTCATTCCATCAGGTTAAGAATCTCTAAATATTCTTCTAAAATTCCCTTAAGGAAAAGAGCCCTAACTGCATTCTCTGGGAGGTCATGGTATTTTGACTTCTGGGAGATATAACCAAATTTTTCCATATAGTCTTCAAGGGTCTCGTCTTCTAACTGTTGGACTTTAAATATGTCATTACAAGACTCTTTGGTCTTGCAGTAGTCTTGGTACTTCTTAATAAATATGTCTTTCATGGATTCCCAAGACCTAATACTGGATTCTCTTAATCCCATGAACCATCTTAATGTAGAGCCTTTGAGGGTGGTAGGAAAGAGTTTAAATTAATGGGCATCTTGCACATAGTTGTAGCTCCTACACAAGATGTCAAATTCAAATAGGAAGGTGTCTGGATCTTCACTGTTTTTACCATAAAAGGTAGGCAGTGCTGAAAGAGGAATATTATTCCTGTTGACATTTGGAGTGGTGTCTAAAATCGGAAATCCAAAGGTAGTTTCGGTTTCGTTTCCAGATTCTTCTTCCTCTCCATGTATTACATTGTTATGGTCCTCCTGATCACCCATATTGGCTTGGTTTCCAAAAAGAGAGTACCTAAGTGGTTTTATCTTTGAAGAGAACAAAGTTTCTCTTTGATGAAAAGGTCTTCCTTCTGATTGGATGTCTTGGACTCTACTCGAGCTAGTTGATATTATCGGTGCCAAAGTTTCTGTGTCAATTTGACAGATAATTACATTGGTTGAGCTACCAAACAAAACATTCACCTATTCAGGGTCTATGATATCTTCAAAATTAGGATTTCCTGGTGGTGGTGTAAAAGAAAAAGTTGTATTGTTTGGTTCTGCGGAAGGCTCAAGTGGTCTTGCCTTCTATCCCAATATGTTTGATGCTTCAATTTCTTGTTTTATAGTGCTCCCTGTGTTAGTCTTCTTAGAGACTATTTTAGCTCTTTGGGTTGAGCTAGCTCCTGTTTTTCGGTATCGGTCTGCAGATTTTACAAGCGGAATGTTCCTTCCCCCAAAAAGATCGGAAGGAACCTTGGTTGAAAGGTTTGATTTAGATTTAATGTATCTACCTTGTGGGTCTCTAGGTCTATTCATGAATGAAAACAAAAACAAAAAGGAAAAACTACCATTGGGTTTGGGGGAGCCTGCAATAGCAGATGTGTAGGTTCTTACCTCTCGTCTTAAAGTTCCCTTGCCACCAATGTGATGCTAAGGTATAGGAATGATCTATTTCCTAACTACTTCTTACCTTGAGACAACTCCCTGGCAACTGAGCCAAAATGTTAGGTGATTTATATGTACTAAAAAGGACACTAAAATACCCTCAATTAAATTGTCAACCCGGGGTAAGTAAACTTAGAGTTGTAGCAAAATATATGCCAAAGGTAAAAGGCCGGTAGGAGTATAATCTAATTAATGAAAGCAATTATCCAAGACTAATCTATTCAAGAAAACCTATCTAATGAGAAAACCCTACTAAGAAACTTGAAACTAGGTAACCTAAGTACTTTTTGGCCAAGGACTGATGGATAGTTCATAAGAAAGAAAGTAAAAACCCTATTCAAAGCAAACTAGTTCATGACAATAAGCAAAGGTAAACTACTAAGCATACTAAGAAAATGATGAAAGCAAACTAATTTTAACTTGCCAACCTACATCCAATGACCAACTACCCTATGAAAGAAATTAAATAAGCAAGTAAGCAAAAACACCTATCTAACCTATTAAAGAAAATAGACAAGTAAGAGAAGACACCTAACTAACCTACTAAAGCAAAGGGACAAGTAAGCAAAGGCTTCTCATTGAACAACTATCTAGCCTAAGTGGCAAGTGGACTAAATGCTTAACGCAAAAATATTTCTAATGCATGAGATGAAATCCATTTTATTGAAAGCAATGAGGACTACCAACTAAATGCCTAATTTACAATAAACAAAACTGCTCTTAAATCTATGGAAGCAAAAGACTAACTACCCTATAACAACAACAAAACTATATTCTAACCTATGAAAGAAAGAAACCATCTTTTTTGATCTACAAAAGCAAGAAACTATCTTTAATCTATGAAACACTCAAATGTAATGCGGGTGGTTGTGTGAATGCCTTCGGTGGTGATAGATGATATCTCGATGACACTTGACAACAAAGGACAATTCCAACGGTATAAAATCAACACTAATCTTAATGGCAAAATGAAAGGTATGTATTAAACAATCCAACGAAAATTTAGCCATGACAAAAGTAATGTTAAATACCCTGCATATTCATGTACAAACCATTAACATCATAATGAGATCATCATTATCTAACTAAGGAATTTAATTTCATTTTAATCTATGAAAAGAAATTGCGTAAAGGAAAACTATGCTATGTCTATTCTAATCATTCAAGCTATGATGAATTAAAAACATAAATTAAACTATGATATCAAGAAGTAAATTGACAATTACATTAACCAATAACGAAGCAAATGAAATCTATCTAAAACTAGAGTAAGCAAGCTATAACTAAGAACGGGAATTAAATCTATCCATCCATCAACATCCCTGGCAAAGAAACCCAAGTTAAAACTCTGTTCTATCTAATTAAAAATCTGTTTTAAACTAGACTATAAAATCATGAAAGAAAGTATGATCTTACGTCTAACTGCACACGGGGTTAGTGTAGAAACTTGCAAGTTATTTGCTAATCTACAAAACTAATACATGCTAACACATATCATCATCTAACCTGCAAAATAAAACCAAGACAATTAAGCTACAACAAATTAATCAATTAGATAAAAAACACACATGTATAGGAAATAAGAAAGAGTAGTTAAATTAAGAAATTGCATAAACAACAGAAATACAATCACGAGACTGCTAGTGGGCCACCCAACAAGTCGTGGCTACCTTCTACAAGCACACCATGAACTTCAGCATGACGAATTCACCATGAAAACATGAAAACGCAGTTCTGGCACAATTCTGGCAATGTGAAATGTCAAAGCAGAGTAAAAACGAGTTTCTGGCAATTCTAATGCTTATGCTACTTGGTTAACAATCTAATGACCATCCTATTGGTATTTATAATCTTACAATCTAGGTGGTCGACCACAGGAGGGTCGAACCACCTCTAAATTAGCAAATTACAATAATAGTAATAATAATAGTAATTACAATAATAAATGCATGCGGCCATAACTAACAAAACGGAGGAAGCCAATAATCTCCCTAATTGGACAACTGAAATCGAGTTGTCTTGAGCTTAGTAGCTGGAGGGGGCGATGATAAACAAAACCCACGTGATCGATTTGTCTATCACTGGCTGCCAATACCATAACCGCCAACTCGCCTTGCGTTTTTGTGCAATATTGGGTGCTGGAACGAGTGTCGGATCGGGTACCGGAATGAGTGCTGGAACAAGTGTCATATCAAGTGCCAGAACTGGAAACTTGGTGCGTTTTTCCCTGTAACAGTAGAAAAACATCAATTAACACTTGGAAACCATAAAACATGATGAATTAAACTTGATTTAATCATAAAACATGAATTACAGGTACCTCATGCCGATTATACCATTTTATCATAAAATTATTCAAAAAGCTCCTTCAAAACATGCAAAACATATATGTACATGCGACAAAAATGTATAATAACCATCATAAAAATGATCATAGACTTTATCCATGTCCTGAGTTTATAGACTTTATATTACAATCCTTGGAAGTGAACACCACTTCACATCCTCTGTCACACATTTGACTTACACTGAGAAAATTATGTTTCAGCCCATCTACAAGCAAAAGATCCTGGACCTTTCCTTTACCATTACTCAAACTCAGCATCCATTTACCCTTGATTTTACCTAGTTCATCATTTCCAAAGGTTACATTTCCTGTTTTTCTTTTACTTATAGATATAAATTTATCCTTGACTCCAGTCATGTGCTTGGAACATCCACTGTCTATATACCAGGGGTCTTTTTGTTTTTGAGCTAAAAGTATTAGACCACATTTTTACTATCTTTCTTTATCCATGTGCCAGAATTTCTAGCTAAAGGATTTATCCTTGGATCTACCTTGTACTTCTTCAGATGGAAGTTTGCAGCTTTGTGGCTGAAGTTATGAAAGTTATAACATTCGAGCTCATTGTTCAATAGGTAAAAGTGATTGGTGCTACATTGTCTATTCATTGGCTTCTTAGTTCTATGTTGAAAATATTGTTTATTTATTGACCTCCTTAGTTGCATGTCTCTAAACTTATTTTGACAATTTGCAATCTTATGACCAAAATTAGAACAATAAAAATAGTAACCATGGAAGAGATTTTGGTACCTAAAGGATGGCCTTCTTCTTGGAATTTGTTGCTCGATCTTCTGATCTCTTTGTTTTTTATCAATGATCATCTTGTCGTTATTAGCTTTTGGTGACAGAGTACTCTCATGGTATGATTGTCTGCTGACTTGGAACTTGATCATCTTTATGAGCTCTTTGCTTTTTAGTTGTTTGTTGCTTGAACCATTTACATAAACTAAACCAGTCTTCAACAAAAAAGATCATTTTTTTCTCAGAATGTCATTTAGTTCTGCGGTGGCTTTAATGATTAGAAGATTTTGGAGATACAATGTTTTAAAATTCTCCATCTCTTTTATGATTTTTACTACCTCTTCTTCCAAGGCTTCACATCTTGCCTTATTTTATGATAACTATTGTTTCAGAATGTCCTCTATTTTCTTTGCCTCTTCTAATTGCACTTTTAGCAGGGAAAATTCTTCATCAGGTTCTTTATTTCCTTTCTCGAATTGTATCAGCAATTTCTTTTGCTTTTTCTTCTTAGATCTGAGTCTACCAATTTCTTCTAGAGGACTGATTAGTTCTCCTTCTAAGTCAACCGCCACTTCTTCATCATCAACATCACTTCCTATGCTTTTATTATCAGAATCCTCTTTGTCCATAAGCATAAATTCATTAATCGTATCTTCACAGGAAGAGTCACTATACGTGTCTCCTGAAGAGTCATCATTGTTTACACATAAACTTTTCTTTTTACCAAATCTCTTGGGTTTGTACTTCTTTTCACCTTCAGAATTCTGATCCTATTTCTTGTGTGGACACTTAGATGAAAAATGACCTATCTTTTCATAGTTAAAACATTTGAAGGGAAATTTTCCTTGGTACTTTCCTGATCCATTCTTTAGTCTTCTCACAAAATTTTCTTCAATTTCATCAGTCAAATCCTCATTCTTATCTGTTTTAAATGATGCTTCTCTAGAGGTGGGTTTATCTTTAACTATCCTCATTTCATATGCAGTCAACGTTCCTAGAAGTTGATCAAAATCCAAATCTTTTAGATCATTAAGTTCTTTTATAGCAGAAACCTTTGGGTTGAACCTATCTGGCAGAGATCTCAAAATTTTCTGAACTAAAGAGGCTTCCTCAATTTTTTCACCAAGTGCTTTCATTGCATTTACTAGTTCTTCAACTCCCAGAAAGTACTTCCCAACAGTTTCATCCTCTTTCCTCTTTAGCTATTCAAACTATACTCTATAGGTTTGAAGCTTCGCGTCCTTTACCTTCTCATTACCTTCATAACTGCTAATGAGTTCGTCCCACATTTCTTTGGCAGTTTCTAAGTGCATAAATTTTACAAATTTTTCTTCTGCAAGCCCACTCAGAATAACATTCATAGCCTTAGTAATGAAGTTGAATTCTAGCTTCTCATCCTTATTATCTAGTACAATCGACTTTACATAACTAGTCTCTACCACATCCTAGACATCTACACCTAAAGCCATTATGTAGGTTCTCATTCTAACTTTCCAGAAGGCAAAGTTTGTTCCATTGAACAGGGGGGGGGGTTTGGTTGAAGTTCCTTCATGGCTAGTCATGTTTAAGCTCTAGGATCTACCCTTAGATAAAAGAAACCCACTTTGATACCAATTGTTGGAAAACTGAGAGGGGCGGTGAATCAGTTGTTACTGTGCTTAAACAATTATGCCAATTTTAAACCTTTTAAAGAACAATCAATGACGATCACAATAATGCAGGGAAGTAAGCAATATAATATTCAACATAAATCACGGACATGAAATATACATAGACAGATATTTCATGACGAAACCCATAATGGGAAAAACCTCTTCTTCTTGATATGATAAGTATTCTTTATTTTATGTACATTATCATTCTTATGAGCTTCAAATCTTCTTGAGGCTACACAATTTCTTTTACAAGTAGAAACTTACTGAGAGCACCAACTCTCTGGTTTCTCTAGCACCCACTAGAAGGAAGCACTAGCTCCCTGAGTGTTCCAGCACCAACTGGATGGAAGCACCAACTTCCAGTCACACAAACACAAACCTATATAACAAAGAACAATAGTTCTCCCTTCCACCACCCTACCACCCTATTTTTTCTAGCTACAACCAGATGGAATCTACAACTCCCTGTGTTCAAGAACCCACTTGAAACTTTTGAGGACAATAGTCCTCCCTACCACCTCCCTACCACCCTGAGATATAAATATTTTCTTACTGAAATTAATTACAGTGATACAATGTATATCAATGTCTTACCAGCCTCATCATTGTTCTGCTACACTACTCTGCTCTTCATGCATTAGTGTCCTCCTGCTCGCATACCTTTCACTTTCTGTTCTTCTTCCTTTTATGCTCTGTATGCCATGTCCATTCTATGCTCTATGCCTACGCATGCTCTTCACTGCGGCATTGTTCTGCACTTTGGGTTGTTCATTGCGTCTCCTCTTCCCCACAACATGGCTCACAAGAGAATCGACTCCCTCTTCTCTGTTTTTCATATCTTTTACATGCCGAGTCCTCTGCATGATCATCATGGAAGCTCTTCGTCTTCTATGGCGGTTATGTTGAATGTGTTCATCATCAGTGAGCGCTATCCTCAGATTCCTTGGCTTCTTTGGTAGTCGAGACTCTTCATCTTCTCTGTTAGTTACAATCATTCGTCATTGGCTTCTAAGCCTCCTCCTTCACGTGACCATCGACGGTGATAAAATACTTATTCAAATAGTGCTTCATGATTTATGTCTATTGAGCATTGGCTCAGTTTCACGATATGACCTTGGGATATGAGCTTCATGTGACCACGCGATTGTGGGCTCATTCATAGGTGGTTTTGGGGCAACCCAATTTTTTCCCCGCAATTCACTACGAGCCTCCACGTGTCCTTTCTCCAAAACCATGGTTTCGATTTTGGCCCGCTCATGAAAAATTATGGCCCAAGCATGTTATGGCCACACAATGGAACACGATTGTTGACTCCAATTCCTTGGTGATGCCTCTCGATCACTGGTTGTTATCATCATACCTTTCCTATATTCCACACGCGATCTCATAAGTAAAGTTTGTGCAGATTCAATCCCCACAATGTGATGGGACCGTCGATCCCACGATCTTGACAGTGCTCCTAAATGGATAGTTCAGATATTTCCTCTCAAGTCTGCAGACCAAATATCACCTTCCTAAATCAACGGATGAGATTTACTTCATGATCTAGGCTCTAGGACATTCAAATATTAAACCATGTTGTTGTTGACTGGATATCTTCTGAAATGGAATATCTGTTGACATTTGTCCTCTTTAATTCTACGATCTGGATCTCCTCCGCGAGTCTGGCCTTCGGGACTTTCAATTCTCAAACTCTCATTTTCTGTTGGAGCATTTCACTCGGAGTCCATTATCCAATGACACGTGTCCCTTTTGGATCCAACGACTATCCTCCACTCTGGGGCTTCGGCCTTCGGCAATCTCAAACTTTTGTCCTTCATGTTTTCCTGGAGTTCACGATCCGTTGACACTTACCCTCCTGCATGGTCAATGATCATAAGTGACTTCGGCACTTCATAACTTTAAGTTAATCATTGCTTCATTCTCCTCTAGAGGGGTCACCTGCTGAATAAGTCATAGGCGGTGGAAACTACTTGCAGTCAATTAACACTTCCACTTACATTGTCCTTCCACTATACTAGATCAATAGTTGAGAATGCATCTAAAGTGATCTTCATATCAGATGACTCGTATCCACTTCAGGAATTTAGCATTTGGGACTTTGGGACTTAGGGCATTTGCTGGCGGTAAAATTCCTGAAGTGAAACTCTCGAAGTGATGTCACTTACTTATGTCATTTGATGATGTGTCATGGGCCTAGTAGCTACCACATGTCACTCGAATTTTTAATTTTCACGTACTTGAAGTGCTGAATCAACTTGGCACTTGTCCTTGTCTGATTGTGCCACACGTCCTTGCTGATTTAGTCTTGTTGACGTGGATCCTCATTCACTTTGGGACTTCGTCCTTCGGCCTTTGGGACTTTGGGTATTTCAACATTTTATGTCGCCAATTCTTCTAAAGTTAGAATCCCCAAACTATAACCTCATCATAACTTTTAGACCTGAACTAAATGTTGTTCATCGATCATGTTCTCAGATTAACATCTCAATCTATATACGATGTTGATTTTGTAGCTTATCCTATCCTTCCACTTCAAACTTATCTAAAGAATGTCATTTACTCCGGCTCTCCGGACTTTAGGTTTTTCAATTCTCAAATTGAAAAATCCTCGAAGTGATTTTCTCTGGAGTTGAGGATCATATGCCACCTATCAGTCTTGACGATGGATGGTCCCTTCTTACTTCAGGACTTTGGGACTTTGACAAGTCTTCTCTCCTACACTCATCAAAGGCTTTAACCTTCGTGCATTTATCTCTGGATCCAACGACTGTTGATCCTTCATGCTCAGATCCAACGAATGAGATCTATTCTCCTGTTCTGTGCGCTCCTCCTGTCTGGACACTGATCCAACGGCCAGTGTCTCTCCTCCTCCTGAGCTTACGATTTCTTTCGACTTAGAAGGTTTTCTAAGTATTCAAAGGTTTTGGCCTCCAAACTTTCTCCTGCGGGTCTCATCTTTGTTGTTCTTGTTTGCCATCATTGTTGTTATTCTTCTTTGCTTTCCTGTTTTCCATTGTTGTTTTTCTTCTTCTTTGCTTTCCTGTTTTCCATCATTGTGCTTGACATTAGTGACAAGCGCACTCTTCCTATAAGCATGCTAGAAACTAAGATTAAATCAGTTCGAGTTGTTGCGCTCTCATTATCACTTCCTCCTCTGAAAACACTCCCAAAGTTGCAACATCCTTGGATAAAAATGGTACCAAAGACTTCAGGAACCACTCCAACAGGAAATCCAGTGGGACCTGTACCTTAATAAAACTCTTCTGACATTTCCATTCTTGAATGTGATCTGAGATATGATATGCCTTAGTCTTCTCAAATTTGGCCAACAATTTGGTGTCGACATCGTATCTCATAGGTATTTGGAAATGGTTTAGGAAGACCATCACCAAATCGCTAAAGTAAGAATATCTTGAGCGTTCGAGCCTGATGTACCATTTGTTGGCACCCCCGATAAGAGTGCATTAAAACAGGCGCAACTATACAGAGTCATCTCGCAGTGAGTTTCATGAGCACCATAAGTGGAAACTTGTCACATGATCGCCTGGATCTTCACCAAGATTGCCTTCCAATTTTGAAATATTCGAAGGAAACTTAGTCGGCATGGGGGACCAACGTGTATCATGACAAATTGGGTCATTAAGAAACCTTTAGAAGTCTGGCAGATGTTTTTTTTCCATAAACAGTAGTTTGGGTTGGGTATTATGTATAGGAAAAAGGGGACCTAGAGTTTGACTAGCACTAGGTTGCCATGAAAATTTGGATTGTTGGCTAGGGTTTTGGTAGACACCATGGCCTTGGCCAGCGTATGGAAATTGCGTTTGCTAGGATATCATTGGTTGATTCCCGTAATTGGACGATGAGGGTTGGGCGGGGATTTCTCCCTGCATTGTGTTCCAAAGATTCTGTAAGGGGGTTCCCCCAGTCAATCTGATGGGCATAGGTACTGAGCCTTGCCTGAGGTTCCATTGACCATGGAAGGGGTTTCCCTCGACCGACATCCCTTTCTAGGGAACTGATCCCTGCCAAGGATTCCAAAGTCCATGTGAGGAGAAAAATCTTGTACTTTCCCCATTTGTAGGAATAGTACGGTGCACAGGATTTTGTTGTCCAAAACCAGGGTTTCCCCCGTCCGAGACAGAAACTGACAAAAAAAGCATTATTACAAAATGTGTCTAAAAAAGAGAATGACATGGATCTCATTGGCATGGTGTAAGACAAAGGTCCTATACTACATGATCCAAACAATTTGTACTTCGTACTCAACCCAACGGGTTGCTGGAAAGCACCACCGAGAGAGGGGGACGAAAGAGGTATATCACCCCCACCATAAGGGGGGTCATTGGAGCATTGGAGCACCCTACCCCTAGACCCATGGTCTGTAAGGTGGAGTAGGTAAGGATGAATTTTCTATCAAAGCCGGGCATCCCGTATGAAAGTGGAGGGAACGTCACACTCTACGTGAACGGAGCAATGGTCGTCGTCAATGTTGGCGTCAGATCACTGCATGAAGTAGAAGGGGTTGATACCATTGTGGTCCAGACCGATGAAGGTGGGTTTGGAGGAAACATGCCCCCAATGGTAGTAGCAAAAACGAGAGTGTGAGGACTCCCGGATGAAGTAGCAACATTTTCTTCCATAGCTACTTGTAAGACTATCTGACACTCGTAAAGTGTTACCCTTGGAGGGACAACTTGTGCCAAGATTGGCACCAACAATTCAATGATTGGAGGTTTAGATGGCTCGAGAGCTTCCGTTCCAAGATAAAAAAACAGTAGGTTCCTCTGGATTCGAGTAATCTCCTCTCGGATTTGGCTTGCACATATTTTCCTATGTCTCGGTCGCTTTAAATGACCCTTGCTGGTCAATTATTTACCATAACGGTGGCAGTGGTGGATCCAATGTAACCAGCAGCAGGCCCTGAAGCCTTCGCAAATGAGGGAGCTCTTGATATTCTACTTTGTGAAAAGATCAACGATACAGTAAGGCTTTAACTAACGTTTAAAACCAAGCACACACTAGAAAAAAACATCCTATAAGATAAACAAAGAAAACCACTATCTAGTTGGAAGAACAGTTACTCCAGCCAACACTAGAGCAACTTATCAGTGCAAGTGCAACTCGAACATAGAAGAACCCTCTGGGTATACTCTGAAAAGTGTGACCCAATGTCTACCCTAGGTACCGTGGTATACCCCTACAGTCACCTGTGTAAGTCCCTATAGTAAAGGCAACTAAGTTTCCAGCTTGTAAACAGTCACCAGGCGGGTACAGTCGACAGTCAGGTGGACCGTAATGAGAAGAATGACAAGTATGAAACCTACTGAGGGTATCGAAAGAAATTGGTCTAGAAGACAACTGAGGATCTCAAAATAATTCGAGGTCCATGAAGCTCCGTAGGCAAATGCAAGCGATAGTATCCCACGACATATCCTCAATATGCAATCCTCACTACGTTTAGTCTGACTTTGGAGGGGTTATCTCTGCTACCTTTCCTCACGTGATCTCTGCTACCTTTCCTCACGTGACCTCGTTTTTAGCCCATGTTTTAGAGGGGGTCCCTGTATAAATTTTACTTCACTAGAATTTTACACTCCCTGGCTCTGAATCTGATGTTCATTTAAAGGCCTTGAAGAGTTTCCTCTCTAACCTAATTCAAGGCTCTAACCCTAAACTACTTGATTGACCCTACAAACATAAAAGTCTAATTAATTTTAGATTTAGCTTTCATTTTAAATGTCTTGTTTAACTCAAAGGATATGGCAGTGAAACTAATGATGTTTATGAGAGACGAAAAGAGGAGAAATAAATGAAACTCTAAAAGAAAAATTACCTCTAGTCAACAATAAAGATTTACAACTAGCTCTTTGTAACCAACTTTATCATAACTAATTTTTTTAAGATCTTTAAAAAGAAGACCTAAAACGAAATTTCGCTCGACTACGAGCTACTTAAGTTCTAAGAAATCAGTAAAGAACTTAAAAAAATGAACTCTTTTTCCTATCAAGTAAAATAACTAACTCCAACTACTTTACCAAACTAAGAATGAAAAATATTTTTCTTATTTTTTAAAATGCTTCAAACAGGAAAAACTTGAAATCAATCTTTTTTCTCTCTTTTCTTTAAAGAAAATGAAAAGGGGAAAAGAAATACAAGACAATATTGAAACTGACCTTTGGCCCACTGTGAAACGCATGGATTCACTAAAGACACCAAACAGGTCGATCAAAAACTCAAAGACTCACCTAAAACCCTTTCAAAAGTAAACACAAGAAATATTCAAAAAGACAAGAAAACTGACATCTAACCCAAGGTATGACTGTAAAAACAAAGACACTGAACTTTGTTAAGAAACCCTAAGAAGTAAAACCTCAATCAAGAAAGAGGTTGGCTACCTCTTTTTCAAAAATAGTTTCTTCAACCATGTACACTATTGTTGTTTCAGCAGCCTGTGTATGTACGTGGGTTGTTTACTAGACAAGGTGTGTATGTACATGGTCTGACCCACTGTAAGGTGCGTACACTTGTGTAATTCCTCAAAAAAAAACAAAAACAGACAGACTTAAATGGTAGGGAGAACTGGTATGGCACCTAAAGGTGACTAGAATCCCTTAAAAGACTCAGCAGACTCAATAGAAACTCTAAAGTTACAAAAACCAATAAAATACCCAAAAAATATCCCCTAAAACCCTAGAGGCTCTCCCAGTATGGTCGCCAGTTCTGCTAGCAGGAAAACCCCCCCTTAAGACTACACTAGGGTTCAGAATGTATGAATATCAAAACCTTCTAAAAGTCGACTACTTCTCTAACTACCCCAAACATACCCAAGACTCATACAATAAAAGAAAAGATAAGAAGGATCGGGTAACTATACCTATACTCCACGTCTAGTGATGATCCTCTCGCACTTGAAAAATTCATTGACTGCACTCCTCCTCCCAAGGCTGGCCTACATTCAAAGAAAGAAAAACAAAAAATCTACAAGCATGCAATTCATATACAAATAAGGGTTATATGTTAGAATATCAAAAAACAAACCATTAAAGACATTCAATACAATATGATTTAGGATAGGAAAAGTACTTCTTTTATTGATAACTCAATGATTATACCTTTTACAAGCAAAGTCGGCTACTGCTCCACGAACCTAGTTCGGGCTCCTCTTCACCAAGCTCCAAGTGCACCTCTGTCTAGATTCTCCTCTCAACCTTCATATCTCTTCTTGGGAAGTGAATGGATTTTTGATGGAGGAAGAAGGGCTAATTGGGAAATGCAGGGGAAATTCCCACAAAAGGGTTGCCATTACTTGGGGCAAGCAAGGGATGTGAAACAGGCAGAGTTTCACTATTTTTATTTCTATATGTGGAGTGATACCCCAACACCTCCTTTTATATGGGAAAAGGATGGTTATTCGGTTGGGTGACGGGCTATAGGTGGTGGATTAGTTGGGAAACCACCCAATAGCCCGTAATCTCAACGAATTCCTTGCAACTTTTTATTTTTTGCAACTTTTGAAAGTATACACGGGTTGTAGTGATGCAACATGCGTAAGTACATGAGTTGTAGTGGTGCAACAAACGTATGTACATGGGAAATAGTCTAGCAAGGTGCGTACATCCTCAAAAATTTGGTTTTTTAGAAGAGCAACTCAATGATGGCTTGGCAAAAAATGCAAGTAAGAGAGCCAAAGTCCAAGTATGAATATGTAGAGAAATTTAGGGTTATAACATATATGACTTTAGTGATCATGGAAGATTAGATTGCACTTCATTTTATATAGATATCTTTAGCTAATTTTGAGACTGGACTCCACTGTTTTTTGTTCAGTACTATGATACTATCACCACCTATGGAATATTCCTACTCTGTATTTCCTATTCATGGCCATGAACAACATTTGTTATATATCCACATGGATATGTAGTGTAATCAAAATTTGAAACCATGTGTATAGATTCAATATGAAATGTAATATTCTCACTGATGACTAGTTCTTCCAGCGGAGGCCTCACTATTTCACTTCTGGGAGTTATAATGTATTTCGGCCATCGCCATTTATCCTTTGAACTAAAAAATTAGGGGGCATATGTTATATCAATATTTGGCACAGTCCATGCATATTTATTTGATGGCCTTCCCTTTCCCTCTGCAAACTCAACTTCCCCATTTTTCTCATTCCAGAGTAAAAAATTAAAAAATTTATACATACACATGGGCCACAATTAGAAATCTCATCTATACATAGGTTTCTACATTACATCTTGCGTACATCGGGTTTTTTGATTAAAAAATTAAAAAATATGTCGGGTTTCCATACCAAGTCACAAGATCCATGATCCTTGACCTTCCATATACTAGAACTAATCCAACTCTACCCTTCAAGTCCATTTTATGGCTATAAATTGATCCATATACAATCCTTGAAGACAATTCATCATTGAGAGAAAAGACAGTCTGGAGAAAGTTCACCTCATATTGAGTCTGGATCCCTTATTCGTTGATCGAATGAACTTCTCTTGTGTTAAACCCCCCAGCTCTTCCTATCTTGAGAAGGAGAAACTCAATTACTCCTACTACTTGTGAGATTGCCTCTATGGAGGATTGAAGTGGTGAAGTCCCAGGTAGAGGGACTTATTTTCTTGGTTTCTATATATGTCTCTATAGAATTTTGTCACCTATGTACTTCTGCTAACTACATTAATAGAAATATTATTTTCTCGTCAAATTGTATGTTGAAAATATTTGTATTACCTTCCATGGGAATATTTGTTATACATGTTAGTGGATTATGATAATTTATATGATAATGTTTTATGTAATTTCCATATGATTGTGTATCTTTGATGTTGAGGAAAAGTTTCAAGTATCAAGTGTTGGATTGTGAGCTCAATCGTGGTCTTGTTCGGACATTTGGACAAGGTAGGCTTCTATCCTTCCTTTTGTTATCATTTTCATTTATCTAGCATAATTGATACTAGAGTTGATTTATGGGTGTCATTCTATATGTTGTGGTTTACCCCTAGCCATAGAGATATTTTCTTCCTAACAATGTTCCTAAAATGAACAATTTGTTCTAAATAATGAGGACCTACAACTATCTATGAACCCTGCAATCTTCCCATGAGATTGTGGATGACCATCGATATATAATAGATTTTTCCTCTTAACGTTTATAGAATCATAACCATTCATGAATATATTATACATATAAATTTTATGTTTTTATTTAACAATATTTGATTAATCAGATCGACTATAAAGAAGACCAAAAAATTGCATAAGTGCTATTGAATTTTTGGGAGGAAAGTGTACATTTAAAAGGATAAACAACCCAATATTTGGAACATCTATTTTATATTGGGTAATCATATAACTATTACAAGAAAAAGAGAATTTGGTTCCAACACTGGGCACAAGTGTGGAAGAAGGCCAAGTGACATACAAATCTTGGTTCTAACATGTTCGATATTTTCGTTGCATATGGATAGGAAGAGGGAAATCATCACTACCTTCCAAAAATTTGTTGGATTACTTAGAGGGGGGTTGAATCAATAATGAACAATATATACCACATATTAATCCTTTTAACCACAATGTATATCGATTTAACTTATTCAACAATGTTCACTAGTTCATCATTAATGTGTTATTGCATCATATAACATTAACATCCATAAATACATAATAAACAATAATAGACACATCTACACAATGCACAATACACCATTATTTTATGTGGAAACCCAATGCGGGAGAAAACCACAACATGATTTTATTATATGTATTTAAAAATTACATTCAAGGAAGCATTGACTTCCAATTCTCTATCTACAACTCGAAGGAGGCTCTGACCCCCTATTTTCAGGCTACAACCTGAGGGAAGCTACAACTCCCCAATTCTCTGGCTACAACCAAAAGGAGGCTACAACCCCCTATTTTTCAGGGTGTAACCCGAGGGAAGCTTCAAATCCCCAATTCTCTAGCTACAACCAGAAGGAGGATGCAACCCCCTATGTTCTTTGATTGAAACCAGAAGGTGGCTACAACCACCTGTCCTTTACACATCCTGCCACCCTGAAACATAAGTGGAATGATGTAACCACTTCCACGCTGTCACTATGAGATATACTATTGTAAACCAGTACTAATATGTGTCAACAACCTATAACCAACCTGTGCCATTGTCTTGTAACCAACCTGTACATGTACTCATCCTATACCAACAAAATCCAATAGGTGCAGGACCTATCTATGTTGCAATGTTCCTATGTACATTCCCTTTCAATACTGCATTTTGTGTATGTATGCGACCTTTATATACTACACCATGTGTACACCTTTTTAAGTCTAATGTGTTTACTTTTATGAAACTCTGACCCTTTTCTACCAATTTCACATCAACCTACGACCTATGCCAACATGTACTATAAATTGATATCACTCTATAATTCCTAGAGGTTGTATAATAAAAGACAGAGGTAACTACCAAACCACTTTGGACGATGGGATCTATCCATGCCAGCTTCAGAGAGGGATCTCTCTATAAGATTTAGATTTGTTTGATTTTTAAAATGTTAGGCTAGTTATCATAATTCGAGTTTTGTTTGTTTGTTTAAAATATTTGGCTAAAATAATGCTTAAATTTCCATTGGGGTATGGGGTCTATATTTAAAGATGAGGATGAATTTCTGATTTTTATGAGGTTGTCTCCACAGGGCAGGGTAGTAAGACTACTGGATCTATTTGAATTAAATGAAATGAATAAGATGGAAAAGAGAGGAATTTCCACTAAAAAGAGGAGCAGTTAAGAATTCATTCACTCAGTTTCAGAGGAAAAACATGAAGATCATTAAAAAAACAGATACATAGTATAATGAAATAAATTATGTTCTTTAGACTTTCTTTTAATGATTATAATTTAGAAAAACATGCAATGATCACAAAGACTGAAAAAACATTTGAAAAAGCAGGAAAGCACATCACCAACAATATAACACAAGAATCCTGTGAATAATCCTCTTTTATTATTGGTCGATCCTTTGAGAAATTACACAATAGCTCTTGGGTGCAAAAATCAACCCATAATACTTCGAAGAGAGAAGTATTTATAAAACTATTTACATCAAATCTTGTCATAAATGACCAGGGTATTATGGAGGAATATATAACTAACTAGATCTCTAAAATACAAAATATAGGGATTTGTTGATTTGCTCAAATCCCTTGTGTTGATTTAGTGGAAGGTTGGTGACTCATCTCTTTGACTTTGGTTGGCTTCTCCATGCTGACTAGAACACCAAAATTGTCTCTACTCAAATAAAGCACATAGATATTCCCACCTCTTTTTTACTTCGGTTAGAAATTTTGAGTAATTTCATGTATATCTCATCCTTTTTTGTGTACTTGGAAAAGGTAGGCTTAGTGATGAAGATATGATTAATATCATGTCGAATAGTCAAGTCTAACGGTAGTGTTTCTAGGAAATCTTTACCAATAATGCTTCCCTATATCCCTGCAAACTTTGAACTATTCTTTTCCACTGCACTCATTTTTTGTTTGTAATCAGAGAGAGTGATCAATTTGTCATTAAGTACTAGCAATACAGGAAACCCTTTCTTGTGCAAAACTTCAAACTTACTGAAAAATATTTGCACATGTATGTCCATCACTTGAGTTTTTTCTATTGGACACACAAACCACAATTAGAGGGGGGAGTGAATGAGTGTGGTTATCTTTTTCAAACTTTTCCCCTTCACAAAACTTCTTAGTTAGCAATCACCATTTACTCATTAATTATTGATCCCATTTATAACCAGTTAAATGTGAACATGCATTAGAAACATATATCATCAGTAATTCATCATCACAAGGAACACAAAGAACACAATATGTATGTACAATTTTATTTTTATTATGGACTACAATCCTTGGGTTATCAACAACAACTGAATAGAGTTACAACTCCATAAGAGAAACAACTCTATAATGAAAGACTCATCTTGCACAACTCAACATCAACTGAGAAGAGGAATCAATCCTCAATAGATACAAATTTGTCAACGGGTACACGACCTGTCGGTAGTGCAACACACGTATGTACGCGTCTTACCAGTAGTACATCTCGCGTATGTACGCAGCCTGTCTATACTACAACCTGCATGTGACTTCTGAACAACTAGGGTTTTCTCTTAATGGAAAACTCATATCCTTTGCATCCCTCAGTGACATCCACTTTGATCATTCATTTTCCAATCTGAACCACAACCAATCACAACACATCCATTCTCTTCCACATCTTACTCATGCTCCTCAATCATACAATATGAATGCTACCTAATCATGTATAAGAAACAAGTATACTGTGGAAATCATATCAGCACTCAAACATAAGAGTGTTGCTCACTACATCATCCAACACAAACCAGATCATAACAGCCATACCAAGAATTCTTCAAGCATTCACCATACAATATGCAAGAGTATCCATCAATAAAACTATGTAACCATACCAGAGTTTCTATGGCAGATCTGAGCCCATAGAATGTAGACTTGAAACTTGCTTCAGCCATCAAGAAATTGGCACTAGCTCACACTCAAGTCTTCATGACTTCCATAAGCTGTACGCACTCTATCTTCCTTCATCCCGCATGTGTACGTGCTCTATCTTCCTTCATCCTGCATGTGTACATGCTATGGCTCACTGTAGCTCACATATGTACACTCTCTGGCCCACTGTTTCTCGTGTACTCCTTCAAAAATTAGGGTTTATGAACTTTCAAAACTTTTTTTGTCAAGATCTCAGACTTACGAAAACTTTTATGTGTCCATGAGATCCTTCTGCGTCTCTCTCTCAGAAAAGATCTTCAATATATTCTCAAGATATTATTTCATAAGAGACCCTTGCCTCTTATTTATACTCTCCAAGTAGCTTCCTTAGAAGCATCTTCTAGGTCACTTTGTCCACATAACCACTTTTTCCACATAGTCACTTTGTCCAACTTTGCCCAATTTGTCACTTGTCCATGTATACAATAGTGACTTGACCACTTAACCCATTTTCCTCTTTTTAGGGTTAACCACTTTCCATAATTAGAAAGTTCTCCATTTAATTTATTATTTAAATAACCTTTCATGACTTTTTCACTTCACTTTATTATTCAAATAATCTTCTTTTATTTTGTCGCTTCACTTTATTATTTAAATAATCCTCCTTCTTTGCAAGCACTTTGACTTCTTTGACCTTTTGAAGCTTCAAGCCAACATATAAGGGTCCTTCAACTTCGTAAGGTCATAACTCTCAAATCGTGAGGAGTTATATGACATTCCACATACCACCAGAAATGGCATGACAAGAACTATCCATCTAGGATAGTTTCACTAACAAATTTGCTAATCTTCATCTCATTATTCCATAATTAATCATGGGTTCTCTAACCATACTTCTAGGATAACTCAACTGCAAAGAGTCTTCCCATGAAGTATTTCACCATAAGGGGACCACTTTGTAGTTCATCCATTTGTACTCCTTATGAAGACAATAAGGAGTCATCTTTACATCAATCCAACTATGCATCATATATCAATGAAACCACTTTAATCCATCTTTATCTATGCATCATGTATCAATGAAAAATCATTGATCCATCTTCATCTATGCATGACATCATATGACTATGATTCTACTTGACATCAATCCATTCTCATCAAGGACAATACATATTACCTAAATATGCTATGAGGAGACATTGTTCCTTTGAAATCAATCCTTTGGCATCAATCAATCCCTTGACATCAATCCTATGACATCAATCATTTGACATCAATGACAACATGATCCAACAATCTCCCCCTTTGGCATTGATGGAAATACCAACATTGATGTCAACACCAATCATTGATGGAAACATGTAGACAAGGCATTTCTCTACATCAATGTTACTATCTCTCCCCCTTTGACATCAATGGAAAAGGGTCATTCTCCCCTTGGGGTTGCTCCTCCTGTCTGCTCCTCCTGTCTGAATGCCTTTAATATTCCTCTGAATAATATCCCCCCTTTTGAACAAGGGATATCACTCTAATGTAATGTTGAAGATATATAGCTCATGATCCCCCTGTGACCATCACTCCCCATGGAACTATGCCTATGTGCTCTTTCTCCAAATATTTATCCTTGCATATGATAAATATCTCCTCTTGGAGTCATGGGAAGAAGAATGGCTCCCCCTATGGGTATGTCTCCCCCTATCTTCTCTGCAATATGAAAAATATGACACTACTACAATCTGCTTCTGCTACAAATGTTACTTCTCAATTGGATCATAGATTAACCGCTCTTTCTATGAAGATCCTTTGACCTGTCAATGCATCAACTCATGCCATACTATACATCATGAAACCAACGATATGTCAACAATGAAAATAGAGAATCATGAATAAAACATCAACCAAGTACATCACGTTCCATATTGTGTTCCATCCATGCACAAACATCCATGTACATAAACTATGTACATCAACACCATATGATGTTCCAACCATGTGCCACAAATAAGTGTTATATCACTCATGATATGCCTCCACCATAAATCAGGTGCCACAACCGTGTATCTCAATCAATCATAGCAAGTGTCTCAACTATATCAATCCATACATCAAAAAGTGTACCAAATATGTATCACTACTTGTATCAAGAAAGTGCATCACCCATGCATCAATATCACTACTTGTATCATATGTGAGTGCCATATCAACCATAGACCATGTGCCAATCATACTGCTAGTGGGTGCCTCTAGAAATGTACCAAATGTGTACAAAACATGCATCAACTATAGATCAATCTATGACTCATCAATGGTGTATAACATGACCACTACATGTCCCAATATGTAGCTTATCCATATGCCAAATGAATGCACCAATATATCCAACAATATGATTCCAATAATACATCATAAGATATATCAATGAAACTCAAATATGTATCAACCATGTACCCCAATAGATCAACATCAACCTCCATTCACTACAACAAATACTAAGCATCCAAAAATATATGTACTAGAAGTGTGCCTCAATAGATAAATGACATCTATAGCTAGCATCATCATGATAAATCTCATAACCAAAGCGCCATTACTTCACTTTCACAACCAACCTTGTTCTTTAACAGAAAAATGTCTCAATCCAAAATCTAGGGTTAGTACCATGCATCCAAGATAGTCTTTAAATACTCAACCATATCTCACCACCATACATACATCAATCATGTATGCCAATATGTAATCATTAAAACCTACAACAAAAAATGTGAGATCCTGCAACAAACCATGTCAGATCCTGGAACACGGAGTTATACCATTATACTAAGTTGCAACTCATGTGCATAGCCTTTTTCCCAAGGCTTTACCACAGATACGTGACCTGTTGCACAGACAGTTTGTGTATGTACGCGACCTATTCATAGGACAGCTCACGTATGTATGTGACTATTACCATTGTAACTCACGTATGCTTCTAAGGATGAAAAACTTGAGTTTCCCTTAAGGCTTCCATTTTTCTCTGGTTGTTCAGTCTTCTCTACCCACTTCTAAAGGTGTCCCTGCTTCTCAGAACTTGAGCTTTGAGATTCCATATTTTCAAAAATGTCTTCCTTCCTAACTTCATATGCCTTATTCTAGTCATGTTATATGAAGTCCTCATCATGGAATTTCTTCTTGTGTTTGAGTAATCTTGATATTTGTGACCAAATCCACTACAACTATAGCATCTCATGATGTGACAGTGAGAAACAATGTGTCATACTTTATTACATCTCCAACATCTTAAGATGTTATGAAATCTTTCATTATCTCTCCTTCCAGACAATCTGCACTCCAAAGCTTTGTGACCATATTTATTACATGAGTAACAATTGTTCTCGGTCAATCTGTCAGCAGGTGAGCAAAATAGAGACCGTTCTGCATGCCTTGCAGGGTTCACCAAGGCAGAACATCTGTAGCAGCAAAAGTATTAACAGAAACATAAAACGAAACAAGATACAATCTAACTAACAACTAAAAGCAAATAACGATTCGAAAAACAAACGGAAATATCAAACATGAGACAAGGGAGTCATTTCAATGGTTCCAGGCTTGATCTATTAGCGAAACCAGAGTACACACTGAAGACAGAGATAAGGATTCCCTCTCCCTCCAGCGGAAGGTCCTTTGGATCCCTCAAGATTGTGCTTTCCTTACAAAACGAGTAGAGCTGAAATGAATAGTGAAAGAACTCTGAATTAGGCCGCAGACAGATGGCTTGTCAAAAAGACTGAGCTCTGAATCTGGACAGCGTAACTTTGCATGGAATTCTCTGCTGAAACAATGAGCCTTCACGGTTATTTATAGAAATTTCCAGGCGGTCACGTAACCGACTTCCGGTGTGAACACGGACCTGTTTAGGGTTCAGTTAAGCCATTAATTCACCGAATTTGCAAAGCTGACCCTGATCCGAGGGTCAAATCATCTCGGGGGCCGGTTCATTGGCGGTCGGGAGGATGACTTAGCAATTAATGCGCCGTATTGGCAAATGCACGGCTTTTTATGTAGACAGGCGCGCGTCGGGCGCGTATGCGCTCAAAACACGTTTTTGTCCCGCGCATACGCGCACACACCCTACTGCTGTAATGCACCCTTTAATTTTTGGTTACTTTCTATAGTTTTTTGACCCTTCTGGAATGCTGTGAACTTGATTCAGTGCCCTGAATGACTTCATTGTTGTTTTAATGATGTGGAGTTCTTGTCGCCATGTGCA
>SNQJ01S0004947.1:60494-93962 GCA_010110895.2 Picea sitchensis | reverse complement strand
CCCATTTTCACCATGGAAATGCCTCCATTTATAGGGTTTGAGAGGCTCAAACACCTTGAGTATTTTTGGAACTAGTTGAGGATATGGATCTATAAGTTATTATTTTATCCCTACATAGATCCATGGAGTCATATTCGAGCCAAAGCAACCCAATCTATTTATAATTCTTCCTTAGAAGAATGTGGGATTTCTCCAAGATTTCCTCCAAACAACATGGTGTGCACTTAAAGTGGTAGAAAATGCTCCAAGTTTCCCCCTTAATACGTTCAAGGGTGTATTGGAACACGATAAGTATGGGAAAGGGAGTGCCATTATTCCAAAATGTCCAAAAAATGACTAAAGCTCCAGGAAAAAATCTTGTTTCCACTGTTAGATGATGGGAATTGTTCTTCTAACATGTTATATGGGTTGTGACAAGTTTTTTTGTGGTGTCATTTGAGTTGATACACTTAATAGAACTGTATAGAGAATGTTATGATACTTGTGACACTTGCAACAGTTGAGGCGTGACAGTTACAACACTTTTGATGTTTATGATGTGATTATTGTGCCACATGGGACACTTGCGATGTTTATGATGTGATGTTTGTGCCACATTCGACACTTGAGACACTTGCGATGATTACGATGTGATTTTTTTGATACATGTGACACTTTATGAAAGTGTGGAATTTCGACGTGTAACAAATTCCCCCCCAAAGTGTGAAGTCAAAAGAGGAAACTGATGGCCAAAACACTTTATAGATTATTCAACAAAATGGTGTGGAGTTGGAGAACCTAGTAGAATATGAAAACAATCATCAAACATTCTTAATATATGTTTCATTTATGAGGCATGCATACCTATGCTCAGAATATAAATGACTCAAATCATGGCCTTCATTCAATACACTCTGGATGCATAGTTATTTTGAATAAGGACATGGCCACTAAAGATACAATGTGTATCCATTCCTCCATGATATGACCTGATTGAAGCCATGAAAGAATACATGGTCGAGCTACGATATGACAAGAAAATATACATGGAGCAGTACAAAATGGACCTATGTATATCAGTTAAATTATTTCCATCGCAACCTGGGAAAAGCACAAATTAGGACGATTACTCAACCTAGTTTCTTTGTCTCGATCTCGATGAAGTACGAATATAGCCATGCGAATAGATGATTTGATTTTGAACATGGTAAAAACAAATTTATTACCGGTCATTGAGGTATACCATTAACAAGCGTGAGAGAAATCATCATTGATGTCAATTATTATCAAGGTACTTCAAGTACAGTCCAACGAATGTGAAAAAAAATGAGTTGAAGTAAAAAATCCATGGAATCAATCGATTAGAGGTCATTGATGTAAACGCACTGTCGAAAGCGAGGGGACCTTCCACTGAGGCATGCAGGCTCCAAGGTAATTATGTGTTTCTAAGTCGAATTCCTGGATAATGTGTTGTTGTTGATAGGAAAAGACTCATCAAAGGAGGAGCTTTGATGGATCCCCTAACATTGACCTGAAACCATCATAGGAGAGTTATATGAGATGGTGAATATGGACTAACACAGGAATGAAAATTAATAATATCGTAGATGGTTGATTTGAAGCAACAAATTCCCTTGAACATTTATGAAGCACGAAAAAAAATTGTAAGATTCAACTCATTTGAGAAAAGGACCAAAACATAGTGCGAAAATGGTTGGGGCACTCTTCAGATGAAATGAAAGAGTAATGAGACTTATGGGATCGGTATGATTCAAGCGAGAGTGAAATAACCAATTGTAAGGTGAGATGTAAACAACTGTAATGTTCAAGGGATATGACTAAGTTTCCTTAAGGTTTTCAAGACACTTGACCCACTTCCTTCAATTTTTCCCCCATCCAGATAGATGAGTACCTTTTTCTTGTTTATGGAGTTTGAGGAGGATAACAAGTGCTCAGTATAACTCGCCTTCAGTAAGTTCCTCTTCCTATGTTTAAAGAACTAGAAGAATTAAAGGTTCAACCCCATATGGGCCCTCCAATGTATGGTTTTACGAGTCTAGAGAAGGAAAACTCGATTGTTTTTCATGTTTAGGGAGTTTGAAAATAAATTAAAGAAGACTTTGTGGGTATTATTTTTCATAATTTTAGTCTCCAAGGATTGAAAAAAGAATAAAATAATACGACACAGAAGTCTTCTAGTAAAGTTTGACTAGATTATTCATTTTTCATATTTAATCTATTGGGAATGAAAAAGGGGTAAACTGTCGCCCAACAAAGGATTCTTCGTATTTTAATGAGCTCGAAGGATGACGAATTTTGCTCGAAGATATTACAAGGTGACAAAATGATTTTTATTCATATGTTCCAGCATAAACAAATCATCCTAGGAAAGAAATGTTAGCAGTTCCTTAAAAATAATGACGATAATTGCAAAAAAACCAAATGATAGGTAAAATAAATGTGAAAAGGAGTTAGATAAAACTAGTTTGCAAATGGTTAAAAGTAATTTTGGGTAAACTTTTAGTTCATTTTCACATTTCACTTCCAATTTCCCTTTTCACTTTAATTTCTTCCATTTGGAGTGATTTTTCTGGCGTCGATTGCAGGAGCTATAGGCCATCATTCTGTGTTTCATATGGACCGGGTGTTATAGTCCAAAATGCCTTATCTATGCATAAAATACATTGGCCCTTCCATTTACATACTTTGCCAAAATATTGTTGAGGCTTCCTTTTAAAAAACCATTTTTTGGATAGTGTGCACGTCTCTCTTCACTAATAGACCACATACATACACATATTGCATGTTAGTTAAACCATGTACATATGCATGTTGCATGATATTTATCCTATGTTTACATCCAAAAGTTGCAAAAAATATAAAATTGCATGGAATTAAGTGGAGTTTACAAACTATAGAGGATTTTCTAACCATTTAACCTCTTATAGCCCATACCCAAACCGAATAACGATCTTTTTCTCATATAAAAAGAGGTATTTGGGATTCATTTATCAACATAATAAAGAGAATAAGAAAACTCTTCCAAAATCTCTTCCCCTTCTTATCCCAAGATTTGCATCTTATTATAAGTTTTAGCCTCAACCTTCCCCTCCATCCTTTCTCCTTATGAAACCCTTCATCCTTTCCTTGGTGATATGTTGGTTACGAGAAGCTAATGTGGGATTGATGCACTAGGAGCCACAAAAGAGTAGCCCAGACTTGGTTCATGGAGCAGTTTCTAGCAAAGGTTGTAATCCTTTTTGTCTTGAAATTGAATAAAATAGTTCATTCTTGTCTCAAAACCCTTTGTTTACATGCTTTTGTTAATTTGTGCATTTATATCTATATCTAAAATTTTAAAGTGATAAATAGAGATTTTATATGTTGTTGCATCATATTCCTAACCTTTTGCAGGTCAAATTTGGGAGGAGACCTGTGATCTAGGAGGCGACAACAAGCGAAAGAGGTCAACACCAACCGCAAGGACTAAATATGGACTCATTAACTCTCTTTACTTTATTTCTCGTTACGTTGTTTAGATGGTGTTGGGGTATATTAAGGGTGGAACAATATTTTAAGGGAGTTAGTGCTCTACCTCTACCTTAGATCCAGTATACGGGGATTTTCCCCGTAGCAGAATTGGCGAATCCACTGGGGATTCTCTCTAGGGTCTTAGTGGGAGATATTGGTATGATTTGATTTCCAGTTTATTTCTAAGTTTTCTAAGTGTTTTGAGTTAGTTTGGGTCTTTGGTCACCTTCCAAGTTCCTACCATCTTCCCTTTCCCAAGTTGTTTGTCCAAAATTTTTATTTTTTGAAAATGTGCAGAGGTGTACTATTATAACCCTAAATTTCTCTACATATGCATACCTGAAATTTGGCCCTCTTACTTTCATTTTTTTCCAAGCCATCACTAATTTTATCTTCTTAAAAACTCATTTTTTGAAGATGTACATTGTAACACACCCACGACGACGAATAAAAAAAAATTCCACTTTTCTCAAGGGACAGAATCTCATATTCTGAAGCCAAACAATTCTGTAAGACTGGATGGTCTCATTTTATAGTTAAACGTAGAACCTTTCGGTTTCTTAGTGTAGGTTTAAGGGAATACATTACCTTCCCCTTCACCCTACTGTGAAAACTCATAGTTTTGGGTGTTATCTCCTTTTGTTGCTCGATCTGCGCAATTAAGTTACAGGCACCAGTTTCTCTCACACGGCCATGGGCTATGACCACCCGCCTACCCAAAAGGCGTTTCGGGACTTCGCATGTCGTTTATTCTACATGTGAGTTACCCTAACCTTCCCAACCTCCATATGATCTGATATGGGCCTAGCGCATGCTAGCTCTTCCGTTATCCTCCTCCACGTGACCACTACCCGCGACCATAGGCTTAACCTAAACGACACGTAGCGTTTCACGACTTCGAAACTTCTCGACTTCTGAAAGGGATTAACAACTGTTATCTCCCTCCTTTGTCCTCCCTCCATATGACCATTTACTATGACCCGGAGCCTAAATCCAAGGTGCATCTGAACTTTTCATATCATGAGTTCTCACGACTTCCCTCTCTGACTTTTCTACCCTGTGAGTCAGCGAAATGTTGAGATCTCGCCACGTGCCCTCCTTAATGGAAGACCATGATCAAATCCCGATTTATCATATCACGAGTTCGAACAGTTATTCTCTTTGACCTTCTTTCTTTGTGAGTCAGCGAAATGCTAAGATATTTCCATGTTCCCTCCTTAATGGATGACCACGATCAAATCACGATTTCTCATATCGCGAGTTCGAACAATTATGCTCTTTGATCTTCTTTCTCTGCAAGTCAGTGAAATGATGAGATCTCACCACATGTCCTCCTTAATGGACGACCACGATCAAATCATAACTTGTTTCATGAACCTTCCTCCGGATCCAACGACTGTTAGTTCACGCGCTTCAGATCTTACGTCTCAGATCCATTTTCCTCCTGTGCTCACCTCTCGCTGTCTGAACATGTATTTCAAAGGCCTAGATCTCCTCCTCCACAACTGGGTCCTTAGGGAATTTTCAATCCCCCACGTACTCCTTGCATTAATCCGTTCACATCAGATCGATGGTCCATGACCTTCCTGAATCTAATGGTCCATATCACATCGCAACATCTGGTTTCAAAAGTTTAGTTGCGTCAACCTGCGACTCTCTTGATGTCTAAACTTGTGAAAACTGAAGTAGATGAGGCATTAATGCCTTCTCTCCTTATTCAAATCTGGCAGTCGTGATAGAACTTGGATCCTCCTGAATGGATCTTGTCCACTCATCTACCAAATGAAAGGGTATTCCCTTTGATACCTAAATATCACTATCTTTAATAACCTTTGTCAGTTCTAAAGGATAAAGAGTGATGTGCTCATTTTTCTGAACCTAACACCTAGGAGGGTGTTCTGCACATCTCTTGCGCTCCTTCATTTAGTCTAGAATTTAGGTGGTTCTTAGTCTCCTCTTTCCTTGTAGGGAGCCTGTGCATATCTGCACTACCTCTCTTGAGCTTAATAGACTTTGTCCTCACAGTGATTGCGGATTCGACCTCCGCAATCAGGGAAGTACTCACTCGACTCTAGGACATCGATGCAATTCCATGGGAAGGTGATTTTGAGGAATTTAACTAGAACATAAGGGAAATCAAGCATATGTAGAAGTTCTCAAGGGAAAAATCCCACTCTTAATTTAATCATTCAATGCAGAAACCATTTACAGGCATACAAAAACAAGCATGCATCCATTATTTCCAGTTTAGAGTTCAAGGCATAAAAACACTTATCAAAACCATAAAGTGTGAAGCGATTGCTAAGAGGGGTGCTCGTCTTCACTCAACCATAGGTTGATTCACTCCTAATGGATTTATCATTGGCCACCCCCGATCTTAGGCCATGATGCTATGAGATTCAATCTCTTACTTCCATCTCAACGAAAGTTAGGGACGAAGGCTACTCTCCTTCTCCCCATACAATAATAGGTAAGGATGAAGGTTACTCTCCTTTGCCTTTCTCTGTCTCCCTATTCCCTGTGATCAGAACTCATTTTTTCACTTTCGATCCTTCCTCAGACCTGAGATATTGTCTCTCGTCCCTGCACTCTTTTCCTGACCGCCCCCTCTGTCCACCGTGCTTCCCTTCTTCCCTCCCTCGGAAAAGTTGTGCGTGGCTCGAATCCCCCCATCCGTGGTCAAGTATGGAAGCCATACCGATGGGTAGTATGCCCCATCCCTCATTAACTCTTTAGGAGGCCCTTCCCACCTACCAGCATGACGAGAATTCATTTCTGGTCAGAGGGTTTTTTTAATCTGAGCAAAATTAACTCCAACATGGTATTGGTTCGGTGGAGATTGATGCAACCATTCCGGGTCCCCTCCACCACCTTTTCATTAGAAATCATGGTCTCTCTCTCTTAGCACATCCCCTCTCTCAGCAGTCATGCAACACATAACATTTTCTATTACAATAATCAAAATTTACATTCATCGACCTTGTACACAAGGTCCATCAAATCAAACATTCACACTTTTAAGTTTGCCATAGTACCTTGTTCCATATAGTTATATTTATAGACTGGGGGAAACAGGGTGTTAAAATTCCCTCCCCCTTAAAGGAATCATCGTCCTCAATGTTCTATCTATCAACATGATATGTATGTACAGAAGTAAACAAAATTGGAAATTCCTGCCTCACGACATCTTCCATTTCCCACGTAGCCTCATCTAGGCCAAAGTGTTTCCATTGCACCTTGACCTGTGCAATGGTTCAATTACTGAGTGAGGTTTCCTTCCTGTCTAATATACATTGGGGTTCTGGCAGGAATTCTTCCTCCGGTTCCACCTGGATCACAGACCAGTCAATTATATGATTATCATCATGTACATATTTCTTCAATAATGAAACATGAAAACAATTATGTGCCTTTATAGTGGGAGGAAGTGCTAGCCTATAGGCTACATGTCCCACTCTATCTAAGACTTCAAAGGGTCCACAATATTGAGGTTCCAACTTGGAACAGGCTCCCATTCTCAGGAAACTCTTCATGGGTCTAACTATGAGATAGAAATGGTCTCTGGTCTTGAACTCTCTGAAAGTTCTCTTTCTGTCGGCATAACGTTCCTATATATCCTGAGAAATCTTCGGATTTTGTCTTATTTGAGCCACTTGTTGTTCCATTTCCTTCAGCATGTCGGGTCCGATTGTAATTCTGTCCACTGGATTTCTCCAGATGATTGGAATCTTGCATTGTCTACCATAGACGACTTCAAAAAGGCGCTAGATTCTTGGTTTTGGAGAGAACCCTTTTGTGTGCTAGGTCTATGGTGTGGGAGGTATTTCTCTTGATAATATAGCAAAGGATTGTTGTTTTTGCTTCCCTTGTTGAGAAGGGTTTCCCAGGATATTTCTTATGTTCTTGTGCATAGTATTTCTTGTCGTGATATTGGTTATTGCAACAATTGTTAATGGTGTAGTTGAATTTGTTTATGGTTCCAGTAAATGCTAAAAATGAAATAAACTTCATGCTTGAGCCCGACATAGTGAAAATTCAACAGATTTTTTGCCACATATAGATGTTGATGATGTTGTTCCAGCTTAGTGTTTTTGATGATTTTGTTCCAGCTTCATGTTGTTGATGATGTTTTTCCAACTTCATGCTGATGATGATGATGATGTTACTCCAAGCTGCAAATGATGACGATATTGATGATGAGAAAAAAATTTGATGATTTATAGATGTGCCAGTCATTGTTCCAGATGTTGATGATGATGTTTCCCTCTCCTTCTCTTGATGATGTTGTATTGAGTCATGTCAGTAGAACACCCTTCTTGCTAAGGGGGAGTGTTGAACTATTGTAACTTTGAAGAATATTCTACTTATAGTTGAGTCATTATTGTATTGATCAAATCCCCTTTTGTGGATTGATCAATTCGAGTCTTGTATAAGATCAAATCCTCCTTTTTGGATTGGTCAAACATGTTTTTGTATGGTGGTATTTGTAAATTCCGCCCCTAGTAATTGTAAAGTGGTTTTAGCCACCTCTAGGAGAAGTCAGCTCCACAAAGTGAAGAGACACAACCCTAGTGCCACCTCACAACTTGTATTTATATGTGAGGATGGTTTCTCATTTGAACACACTCCCTCACTCATCTAGTGTGCATATATTAAAGACAGTCGTAGTTGTAGGAAGAAGTCTAACGAAGGAGAAGAGAGGCGCATGCTTGGTCTTGGTCTATCTTTGGTGTTTTGGTCTTCGTCTTAGTCTTGGCATTGTATTGGAAATCTATTATTGAGGAAGTTTTGTTGGGCTTTATTCCCATGAGGGTTTCCCAGGATAAAATGTTGGGTACCTTGTGATCATGTTTCTTTCAGTAATCCTCTTTATACTTTTGTTTCGGAAATGTATTGAATGATCATGAAATTTGGAAATAACCTAATAACTATTGAATTTTTATTGCTAGACTAACTGCAGTAAATAATTAGGACCTCAAGAAGAATAACCAAGCACAGATAACACAAAAAATTGGGTTTTCTTGGTTAACCAAAGGTAATTCTCTTTCATTACCACCCAACCATAGGCATCCTCAAGTGCCACCCCCGAGCAGATCAAGAGACCTGCTACATAAATATATCCAAGAGAAATTCATCCAAATACAAAGATAGATGTTGTTATAGATGTGCCCATTCCGCTGTCTCAGAAATGCCTCAGATCAGGCCGAATTATGTTGCCTCAGAGTAGTATTCCTGCAGTTTCCTCAGATGTGTTAGGAAGGAGATTTGTGTGTGTCCAAAAATGAGGATAGGGTGCACTTATATATATAGGTCCAATATAATGAGGGGAAGTGTCTTTTCACATAAGGTCGACTTGTACAAATTGCATACAAGCTAATTTATAACACAATATAAATTAGTCTTTACTCAATACGGCTGACTTGTACCCTTGTCTCTCAAAGCAAGTGATTTGGGGTTTTTTCTTATCAAGATACCATTCGTAGGAGGTCTCTTGGAGGTGAATACCTCCCACAGCTACAAAAAATATCAACACTCCCTCTTAGCTAGGGAGGTAATCTCGATGAAGTTTTCTTCCAGTCTTCATAGCCTCGCAGGCTATGTCATGGTCCTCCAACCACAACATGGTCTCACAGACCATGCTATTGTTAGTATCTCCTTGTCACGCATTCCTACTCCACTGTGGATGTGTCACACATGTGTGCACCCATGTGGACCTTCTAGGATTCACAACCCACTAGGTTCACACTAGGACCTATATGTCCATAGTGCATCATCAAGGACATATCATCATGACGATTCTTCGAGGAATAATGGTCTCCAAGAGTTGTTGGGCACCAGCCCAAATGATGTTCTCCCAACCTGTTAGGGTTGTTGAGAACCAATCGAGTGAACATTCTCCCAACCATATGACCATTAGGTCTCCAAGGGTTGATAGGCACCAACCTAGGTGGAAATTCCCAACCCTTAAGGGTTACTGGATAGTGGAATATCCTCTTAACCGCTTGGACATATCAACTGCTTGAGCTCTACCTCAAGGGTACGCCACACATGACTCATCCCATGTGGACCTCTAGAGGCTCCTCCCTCTAGAAATGCTAGGGTTTATCCCATAGTGTGATGTCATGGGTCTACTCCCCATGACATTTCCTCTAGTTCTCAACCACTAGGGACATAACTCTCACATATCAACTTGACAAAGTCCATAGGAGTACGAACTAGAGAGCCATCTCAGGTCAAATCATCTTAGTCTAGAGGAGTATGACATGAGACCAAATACAAGTCAACTCAACTCAATCCAGAGGAGTACAACTCATCTCATAGATCAAATCAACTAAGTCCATAACAGTACGATCTTACCTGTCACATAGGTGTCCTCACAGATCAACTCAACTCAGTCCAGAGGAGTATGATCTGGAGAATGTCTCATAAATTTGCAATCATCAACCCTCCCTCTCAATGAGGAAGGCATCATGCCAAGTCTCTCACTAAAGTACTCAAACTTCATCCTGGCAAGAAGCTTCGTGAGATCATCTGCAATATGGTCATCTATAGGAAAGTACTGCACATGTATTGTCTCTCTCTGTATCATGTCTCAAACCTAACGATATCACTGACCAATCAATTCTTCAAAGAAGTTTGTGAAACTACACTGCTTCGCAAACTGCCATCCACAATACTATATGTTTTTGTGGTACTCAAGGAACATAAGTCCATTTCTTGCTATGCCAGGAGATCATGGCAGATCCCAAGGTAAAGAAACACCTGGGGGTGTTCTAAAACGCTCCTTTCCTCATTGGATTTAGCATATCCATGCAGTATTACATCAATACTGGAGACATATCTCAGGCCATATCCATCAATTCTTGTACACCAAGCTCAAGGTCCCTGGATAAGTCCATAGAGTGCCTTCTTCGATCTGCACGCATGAGACTCCTTCTCATGTATCAAAAAACCAATTGACTACTCAATGTATACTTCTTTCTCAATCTCTTCATTGAGAAAGGCAGTCTTCTCATCCATCTAATGTAATCTCCATCCCATAGCTATTGTAAGAGCAATGTTTGTCTAGATGGAAATATATCAAGCGACAGGTTTAAATGTCTCCTCATAATCTATTCCCTCCACCTAAGAGAATCTTTTGGCAACAAATCTTGTTTTGTGCTTCTCTATGCTCCTATTAGCTACACGTTTGATCTTTATAGATCCACTTGGAAGTTACCATAAACTTCCCTTATGGTCTCGAAACAATATCCCACACATCATTCTTCACCATGGACTAATACTCCTCCATCATGGCTTCTCTCCATATCTACTGACTAGATGCTTCCTCATAACAGGAAGGCTCAAGAATCAATGATGTGTCTCATAGATGAAACATATCCCAAATGTATCTATGGTCTCTGGCTATCTTTAAAAGTACCACAGGAACTGCATGTCCTTATGCCTCCTTCAAATTTTGATGAGCCCACGCAGGCCTCTTCCGTTCTACTGCAATATATATAGGAATATCAACTAGATCATATGGATCGACATAATTGAATAGATCCCTATGAACTGTTGAAGGGTGAGGGGGAGAAGTCATCATCTCCTCTTGCCTCCCACTATCAATCTCCATGTGAGATCCTCTATATCTCTCGAAGTCTATCTCCTCTTCAAATGAAACAACTGTCATGGGTCCACACATATATGAATGCATCAAGTCCAATATCTCCTTGGATCTAATGTCACTACTCAGAAAGGACCCCACAACCTCTACGAATGCCATCATGGTCTACATGAAGATCTGGAAGACCTGTCACCATCTTCTTCAGGGAAGTCACCATATTCTCCAAGGCAGGAAGAGATCTGTGATGTAAATGAGCAAGTTTTCTATGCCATAACTCGCTCAATTAATAGAATTCGAACTAAGCTCGACATCAATCACTTCAAAATTTTCCCTTGAATTCTTATGCGAACTCTGCTTCAGGCTGCCACAAAATTCACCTTATAAACTTGTCTTTACAGTCTTTCAAACTACCACAGATAACTTGCCAAAGAAAACTTTAATTTTCACTTGAGTACAGCTATGATTTATCTCAGAAGAAGGTTGAATTATGGTGTTTTATGTCTTGCTATGGCAGCCCCAGTAGGGTTCCTTCAATCCCGCGATCCACCTAGGACCCTAAACAAGGGCTCGGACTTTTAATAGGTTCAACCCCTTCTTCTTTATCAACATCAACGCTTTCAACAACGTTATAAATTTTTCCTTGTTGTGCTAATGGTATTCTTCAAGAACCGCTCTGATACCATATTGAACTTTTATTGCTAGACTAACTGCAGTAAATAATTGGAACCTCAAGAAGAATAACCAAGCACAGATAACACAAACAATTGGGTTTGCTTGGTTAACCATAGGTAATTCTCTTTCATTACCACCCAAACATAGGCATCCTCAAGTGCCACCCCCGAGCAAAGAAAAAGACCTTCTACAGAAAAATATCCAAGAGAAATTCACCCAAATACAAAGATAGATGTTGTTACAGATGTGCCAATTCTGTTGTCTCAGAAATGACTCAAATCAGGCCGAATTGTGTTGTCTCAAACTAGTATTCCTGTGGCTCCCCCATGTATTAGGAGGGCGATTTTTGTGTGTCCAAAAATGAGGATAGGGTTCACTTATATATATAGGTCCAATATAATGAGGGGAAGTGTCTTTTCACATAGGGCTGACTTGCACAAATTGCATACAAGCTAATTTATAACATAATATGAATTACTCTTTACTCAATAGGGTCGACTTGTACCCTTATCTCTCAATGCAAGTGATTTGGGGTTTTCTATTTGCAAGATATCATTCATAAGAGGTCTCTTGGAGGTGAATACCTCCTATAGCTACCAAAAATATCAACAACAACAACAGTAAAAACTTAACAATAAAGGTGGGAGACCTTACCCACTGTCACCTCAGATAAACCCTCCCTCGCTTTTGTGAAGGAAGAATCCAACACAAGGGGGAGTCTCGGGTGACCCTAGGGGGAAATGATACAGAAAATGAGATGATGAAATGAATTCCCTTATAGGTCAAGTTCCTAAGTGGAGGATGGCTTTGATGACACGTCTTGGAAATGGCTTAAGATTTCCAAGTATTTGAGTACCTACGGAAAGTGTGTGTACCTACCCAAGACACAAGAAAAGACAATTGTATGAGCTATATGTTAGATGGAAAAGAAAATAAAGCTTGATGTCCCTAATTGCAGCAGTCAACAAAAATATATATCAGCGAACAAATGATTATTAGAGTTGCTAAATAAGTACCAAAAGTGAAGATATATATACAAGAGCTAAGCTAGATATGACTTGTATAACTCAAGATACAAAGAGCAAGAATTTAGCACAAATATAATGTTGTTACAAAAACGTGTTGAAGAGATAATTTATCAGCCTTATGGCCGTAGAAAACAAGTTGTTACAGAAGAAAAATCAGCCACCAAATATTGCAAGTAACCCACCCAAAAAGTGCTCTATGATTAGTAGATTGTAGGGGCAAAATATTGGCAACTTCTGACGGTTGAATTGTGAGTTATTCAAGAAAGTGTTTATGGTTTGTTGCAGCCCTATTGTCTATAGCTTTACTTTTGTAATAGAAACAAGCAGTCCCTAGAGAAACAAGATGCCTTGAGGGCTTTATGAGGGCTCAAGGAGCTAGAACAACTTCCAATTTGGACAATCTCAAAATCCCAAGTTTTCATGTTTACCAATGAAATATTTTATTTCTCCAATGCAATTAGATTAGTGCCTTTATCTATTGGGTTATGGATTCAAATAAATAATGATCTAGCAATTCTATATCCTTGGGGGTGTAATCCCTTTTACTTCCCAAGGAAAGCAAGGCTAACTAGGAAGTACTAGGAGGGTGTAAGCCCTTTTACTTATCCTAGTAAAACCTCATGCAATAATTATTTCAAGAGCAAAATGATGAATATGGTGGGGTTGTATGTGCTTATACTCTCCCCAAGAAGTCTAGCAAATCAAAATTGTAACCAAGCAATGAGGCAACAATAAAATATATTCCTTACCTAGTCCAAGCATCAATAAGATAAACCTTCCTTTTACCAAGATTAATCCACCACAAATGCAAGAGAATAGATCCACTAGAGATAGCGCATCACACCATCCACCAATAGTAAAAAGAAACCATAACAAGAGCACAAGCAAGAGATATTTCCCAAAGAGGGTGCAAATTTCCGATAGGAATCTTCTCATGATGGGAAAGTTATGTCAAAATGAAATAGAGTTGATCTCTATTTATACAAAATGTCCTAAAAGATGTTTTTCCACAAAACGTATGGTAAAACAAAAGATAAGGGGTCAAAAACCTTTATCTTTCCCCTTTACAAAATTAATATTATTTATTTCTTATTTTGCACATAAGAGAAACCCTAGAAACATCACGTCACCCCTCTTTTGGGAAACATTTGACACTTTTGGCCAAGTCGTTGAATTGGAAAAGGGAAAGTTGGGCCTCCAAAGGCCAATAGTCTTCAAAAAAATCCTTTCTTCCACAATCAATGGGACTCTTCCTTCAAAACGTGTCAAGTGTCTTCATTCACCACCAAACCCTAAGCCCTAGGGTGATGTCAAGCCCTTAAAGGGTGACTTTTTGGCCCTTTCAAGCAATTTGTTTGTCATGTAGGGGGTGGGTAAGATCCTCCAAAGTATACTCTAGGTCTCCAAAGGCATGTCATCATCATCCGTACTGTGGGCCCTTGGCATCCAACATGTGGGCTTCAAGCCCAATGGAAGCCCAATCTAGGCTTGTTCTTCCAAAACTATCCACCAACTAGGTCATGTAAAGACAAATGGATACTCCCTCCAAGGATGTCAACTCAAATGAATCAGTATGAGTAAATCAAATCGATAAAAGAACCATATAAGAATGTACATCCAAACCACCTCATAAAAATAAAAAAATTCTCATAGACCCTATGCAATTTTCCAAGTTTAGATATGGGAGGGTTGACAAAATGACCTATTTGGTGAATCGTAAATCACGTTTAGGGGGGTTTCCCAAGGGGACCTCTTTCTAAGTCATGTGGATGAAGTGTAATGGATGGGGGGAATAATTTTTGGCATGGGGTTCATGACATACAAGGGGTTGTAGTGTTGTCTCATTTATGGGTTCCTTTGGAGAGGGTGTGTTGAACCTTCATTTTCAATGCAATCTTTTTCCAAGGCCATTTATTTCCTTTTATTCTTTTAAGATGTTTCCAAGTTGAAACCAAGGTGGGGCTTCTACCTAAGCATTAAAAATTGTTCCCGCATTGACTCTACCTTGGTCACAACGTGCTTCCCCAATTTGAAAACATGTGTGGTACTTCTACCTAAGAATTAAAAACAATTCCCACACATGCTCCACCTTGGTTGGCATTTTGTTATTAGTTATTTTTCACGGGTCCAATCAGTTTCTTATGAGATACATTTCATTGTATTTGGGATCCCTGGGTGAGCATATAGAAGGTTAATTATTGGGTTTTATCTTTTTCCAGCTACAAGCCTCTGGGCCTTCATCCCCTTCTTCCTATGAAATGAGGGACAACCCCTTCTTGGGTCAGTATACCCAAAATCCCAAAAGGTAAGGAGATAAGGGGATGAAGTGTGGAAAGAGACAAGTATGGTAGGGAATGGAATGATGACTCATCAATAGGACTTCCCAGTAGAAAACCTATCCCTAAGGGTGACCCACTTACTCGGGCACAATGCCAACTACCAGAGTAAAACATGGCAAAGAGCATAATGTCCAAGCAAACGTTACATAATCAAAAGAAATAATATATGAAACAAAATAAAATGCCTCAAATATTTAAATGACACTCACCATAATACCTAACTTGTACCTCATGGAGAAAGACCCAATGTCTTACGAAAGCCAGCTGATGTGGTGGATACCGTCGTGATGCACCTGGAGCTGTGGTGGTGAGGTGGGTCTATGTATGTGCAATTGGACACTGTTGGTCAAGTTGTCTCTCGATACTCCATGTATATAAATTGAGGGATTGGAGACATCATCTCCTTAGTAATCCCTAGGAGTTGAGGATAGCATGCACAAGAAATCCTATAACATGTAGAAATAGATCCATCATGAAAAATTGCAATATCTCAAAATTTCATGCATACCGATGCAAGAATATTATTTCTCCAATGGAAGTATATTAGTGCCTTATCAATTGGGTTAATGGATCCTATTATCACACAAAATTTAGGTTGGGAAAAGCCTAACCAAATCCAAAATATGGCGATAATGATGGGAGAGTTTCCCTACTATCACCTCAGATAAACCCTCTGTTAGAATATAATGGATGTGCTCGTTTTAACATTGAAAATATCACTATTGTCACCCAAACATAGGCTGAAGCCACCCTTCGAGCACCTTAACCTTGATAGAGAATCCCTCCGGAAGAAAACCCTAGGCTAGATAGCCAAACAAAGGGGTAGTGCACCTTTCCCCAAGGATAGTGTACCAACAAGAATTGATCAGATAGTCCAAACCCTAACCAATAGATAGTCCAAGAAAAACATGATCTGCTAGCTGCAACAACTGCAATGGTATCTCTCCTTCAAACCTGTGGACAAAATTGGGCACGGAAGTCTGCACAAGTGTTACTTTTCTATTCCGAGTCTGCCTACTAGAATGAACACTGCCCTCCTGTATTTATAGTAATTATGGCTAACTTCCTGGGCCAACTTCTCATTTTGGGTATCTGTCTGTTTAGTATATTTTATTTCTTTTGGCCGACTTCTTCTCTTGGAGGCTAATAACCTAATACAAGTCATCTTCTTGAGCCAACATGTCTTCTATGGTTATTATCCAACTCATTAGGGTTTCTTCTTTCTTCCCGTAATATTCTATTCTCGTCAGGTTTACATGTGAAGGTAAATAGCTCCCGAAGCTACCATAATATCAACACTCCCTCCTAGATAGGGAGGTATTATAGGTAATGGTATTGAGCACAAACATACCATTCACGTGGTAGCATCAACATAGTTGTATAGACTATCTCTTGACTAGATCATGAACACAATCATCACCATCAGTGTCATCAGCTGCATCATCTCTCGGAACCATACTCTATCTGAGTAATCAAACATGATGCTCACTCCACAGAGTGACACATGAGCCATTCTTCTAATCTAGAATAATAAATGTTCTGAACCATTTTCTCTCTGGGAAATCTCTATTCGTTTATCATCCATCTAGATGATAATCATTTTCAACACTGATGATAGTCCTCAAGGCAATCAGAACAATATCATTCAATAGAACACAACTATGTCTATCCATAGTATTACACAACTACAATCCAGTGGTACACTACCTCACCAAGTATCACACAGGTACTTGATCAAACAGTGGAACACATCCACCATAGTAGTATACATCTACTGTCTAGAGACATACAGTCTTCATAAAAATCATCTGATATCAACTTGTACAGAAACAATGTTAAGATATAATCTGAATTATCTAGTCCATTCTTTTACTCACATCTGTGAGATCTAAAGGAGAATTTGTCCTCAGAAAGTCAAAACATCAATGATGAGCTATCTGGACTATTCTTCTCAAGCAAGGAATAATAACTATTCTGATTTTGTGAGCCTGGACCATTCCCCACCCTGGGCCATTCCTCCGACACTAAACAAAGTGTAACTTGGAGAGAATGAGTCTGCCCTAAGGAATGTCTATCCCTGATTGTTGAACCTGGACCATTCCCCACCCTGGGCCATTCCTCCGACACTAAACAAAGTGCAACGTGAAGAGAATGAATCCTCCCTAACAAATGACTATCTGGACCATTTCCAAAGGAAATGACTATGCTACACCAACCTCCAAAACAGACCATTCCCCATGTTAACCACAATGGGACATCGTTGTTCAGCGAGGCACACCAGTCTTATTGATTAACCCTCAAGAAGAGAGACTTCCCTAGACCACTTTCCATGTTAACCACAACAAGAATCCATTGTCTATGGCACATCAACAATCTAGACCATTTTCTGAACTGGAAAATTTTTGTCAGTCAGAAATCTCAATCCACTTTCCAAACTGGAAAAAATATGCTCATCTTGGACCATTTTTCGAACTGAAAAAAAATGATTGTCCATCAATCAATAATACATCAGTGCTCCCTCCCAACCTGGCAGTCATATATTCCTTTTTCAATAAGGAAGTCGTCTCCATGAGCTCCATCATGAGTATGCAAACTCTTTCATCTTAGATAGAAGCTTTACCAAAATGTTTGCTTATCTGCTCATCTGTAGAGATATGCATTTGGGGAGCCACTTTCTCCTTTTTGGACTTCATCACAGATAATGTAATTCTTGATTTCAAATTTCCTTTGGTATGGAACATTGGTTTTCTCTAAAGGCTTCATGTAGCTCTTGATCAATAAAGTATATCTTTGTTGGATTCTTCTTTGGTTCCTGCTAGCTCACAACATCGTGGCAAGGGTCAAACTGGAACATATCCATGTGGCACTTCTTCTGTCATCATGAGATCTTTGTCATGGATTGGCAATCCATCATCCTGATCTTCTAAGTAATCATTCTGATATAATATCTCTGTTATAGAAAATCTTCACCATGATTTTGTTGTGCATTGGAGGTTCTTTACCAAGTTATAATCTTCCATCTACATACAAAGGTCTCTTTCTAGTATGCCTCAAAGTCTTGAGGTTTCTATTTATATGTTGTTTTTTCAATTGATCTGGAGAACAGTTTTTGCATTCAACTGATGTAGAACTCCAACCCATGGATGTTGCAAATGATATAATGACTTATGTAGAGGTATGTTTGGTTTGCTGGAACAAGTAATCGTCATAGTCTTCTCCCTCCATCTGGGAGAACCTCTAGTTTTTGATCTTGCAATCCTTGCATATATACATTGTTCTTCATCATAACTTTCAGTTCCTCTTCTTGATTGCTTTTAGTGAATTCATATAAGGTTTTTAATATTGTGATTCTTAATACAATGACTGGTTTTTCTATCTTTCCTTTCTTTCTTGGATTCTTTCATGTTCTTCCTCATGTTTCTCTTTAGATCTTGGGTCCATGGAGTTTCTTATAGATTCCATTCCATAAAGATTCTACTTGTTTCTTTCATCATAGGATCATAGATGTGGATGGACAACCAGTGATACTTTAAGGCTTCTCTTCGAAGAAGACTTCTTCTAGGTCGAGTTGAACACGTATTGCTTTTCATGGCTACTACCATGGATATATACTTCATCATCTTCATAGGATTCGATCCCTCCTAATCCTTGCTTCATGCATGATCTTATTTTGGTAATGTATAATCGGCTCCCTCCATCTAGGAGAGTCCACACTTCCTTCTGCATCCTTATTTCCTTCTACAAAATGTCACAACTCTTTCTCCAATTTCCTCTTGATTGTTGACTTCTTTCTGTCTTTGCTTCTTCTAAGTTTCTTAAGGATTGATTCTGATTTTGGCTTATCTTGTAATAGCTTCCACATGATGTTTTTGATGTATTTCATTCTTTCATGTGTATTACCTTGTCTTTATATAGAAATCCTTATATTTGTTCTTCCATAGGTATAGTTCTTCTTTGGAACATATTATCTTCTAAAAGATAGATATACAATATATGTATAGAGAAATATTGTTACCTTGTCTTAGAAGAAGAAGTCTTTCTCATCCTGCTTGGTCTTCTTAGTAGGTTCCTTTTCTTTGGAAACTGATTCTTGGTGTGTCCCCTTCCTTTTCTTCAGCTCGGGACAATGATTCTTGTAGTGGCCATACTTTCGACAATTGAAGCATTATATTTCTGAAACATCTTTCTCTTGATTTGGGTTCCTCCTTGAACCAAACTTCCTTTTGTTCGTAAAATTCTTGAATCTTGCTTTGAAGGCTTGATCATCGTACTTCTTTTGGGGTTTCTCTTTTGCACTGATCCTGGATTCTTCTTGAGCACAGCAAGTCCAAATCTCTTCAAATGTCAGATACTCCTTCCTTGTGTTCATGCTTGTGGAAAATGCATCCCACATATTGGGAAGACCATTGAGTACTATGTTTACCAATTCCTTCTCTAAAATGATCTCTTCAATAACTTGTAGTTGATATCTTAATTGAGATATTCTCACAAAGTATGATGTTATGTTGTCATCATCATTCATATTCATGTCACGAAGCTCATTGTTCAGACTCATTATTTGTTCAATGGTTCTGAATGAGAAGAGGTTTGTTAGGGCATCGTACATCTTCTTCAATGAGTCAAGATGGGAGATGTATGGTATCAAGTGGTCTTTTATAGAGTCCACTATGATACTCATGGCACTGATGTCACCATCTTTGAACTTCTCCATAACTGCAACGTTTTGCAGTTCCTTCCTTCTTCAAACTCTGGTTCCATGATATTTCCTTTCACAATATCTAGCACTTTATTCTTGGCAAGGATGAGGTCAATCCTTGTATTCCATGCTCTGAAGTTAGAAGCTACATATAACTTGATTTCTAACTCCATAGAGTAAGTCATGGCTTCTTTGACTTGGTCAACCCTAGATCTGATCAAAAAATCAAACTTGACGTCTTGGCTTGCTGAGAGTACGAGGAGATGAGCTAGGATAAGGCACATTGATCTATCTGGAAATTAGGTCAATCCCTTCACTTAAGGTGCCTCAACAAGAGGATTAGGGTTTCTGCAACTGCACCTGCTAGTAACCCTAGAGATAGTGCTTTGGTGACTGCTCCTGCTAGAAACCCTAGCGACAGTTCTTCAATGAGCTTAATATCCTTACAACTATTTTTCCTTCCAGCGGTTAGACTGAATTAAGAAGTTGTGGGCCCATAACCTGTTAGAATATAATGTATGTGCTCATTTTACCATTGACAATATCACTATGTTTACCCAACCATAGGCCGAAGCCATCCTCCGAGCACCTTAACCTTGAAAGAGAATCACTCCGAAAGAAAACCCTAGGCTAGATATCCAAACAAAGGGGTAGCGCACCTTTCCCCAAGGGTAGCGTACCAACAAGAGCTGATCAGATAGTACAAACCCTAACCAAGATATATTCCAAGACAAACATGATTTGTTAGCTGCAGCAACTAAAATGGCAGCTCTCCTCCAAACCTGCGCACAAAACTGGGCACTGCGGCATGCACAAGTCCTACTCTGCAATTCTGAGACTGCCTACCAGAATGAAGACTAGACTCATGTATTTATAGTAATTCTGGCTAACTGCCTGGGTTGACTTCTCATTCTTGGTATCTGTTTGTTTAGTGTATTTTATATCTTCTGGACGACTTCTTCTATTAGAGGCTAATAACCTAATATGAGTTATCTTATTGAGCCAACATGTCTTCTACAATTATTATCCAACTCATTAGGATTTCTTCTTGCTTCCCAGAATATTCTATTATCGTCATGTTTACATGTGGAGGTAAATTCCTCCCACAACTACCATAATATCAACACAAGGAAGAATTCAACACAAGAGGGCATTCCCGGGTGACCCTAGGGGGGAATGAGACGAAAAGTGAGATGATGGAAGTGATTCCCCTATAGGTCAAGATATTAAGTGGAATATAGCTTGGAAATGAGTCTCAGAAGTGATCAATGGTTGCCAAGAAACTTGAGTACCTACATAAGACGATTGTACATGCCCGAAACAAAAGAAACGACAAGCATACAAGCATAAAGATTAAGTGGAAAATAGATTTAAACTTGTTGTTCCAAACTACTACAATAAACAAGAATATATATCAGCAAGGAAAAAATATAATCATTGCATATATAACCACTCAAAACATCAAATATTTATTGAGAAATGAAGCACTAAACTAGTGGATTAGATCCCAATACTTTAACACAGAATTTGGTCGTATTAGAGGGTTGTTGTATGATGTTATTGCAGCGATATTATTAAATCCTTATGGCTGTAGAAAACAATTGCTACAAAATAAAATTACAAGTAAACAACCTAAAAGATGCTAAATGACAAGTAGATTATTATGGCACTTTTCTAGCAAATTTTGGCGGCTGAAAAGAGAGCAAAAGTAAAAGTTTGAGAGCAATTTTATGCAACCCCAATGGTTGTATATTTAATGTTATAACAGAAGTAGATATCCTTAGCCAATCAAGACACTCTATGAGCCTTAGCAAGCTTAAAGCACATAGAAAATATTCCAACTAAGACAATTTCAATATCTCGTATTTTCACGTATATCAATGCAATGATTTCATTTCTCGAATGCAAGAGATTAGTGTTTAAAACTAATGGGTTATAGATTTATTAAATGAATGAGCTATCTTTTCCACTTCCTTATGGGTGTAAACCCTTTTACTTCCTAAGGAAAGAAAGGTTAGCAAGGAACTACTCAGAGGGTGTAAGCCCTTTTACTCCTCCTAGTAACCCTTTGTGCAACAATTAATTCAAGACAATTATGATAGGCTTAGTGGGGTTGCATGACTTTATACTCCCCAAGATCTTATAAAATTAACCTTGCAACTAATAAAGAAGCAATAAAAAAGCAGAGATTCCTTACCTAGACCAAGCATCAACAAGATAAACTCCTCTTTAACCCAAAACAATCTACCACAATGCAAGAATTAGCCTCCACAAGAGATAGTGCATCACTTCTCCAACCAATATCCAAGAAAAAACATCACAAGAGCAAGTGGCAGAGAGATATATTTAAAATTGCCCAAGAGGGGCGCAAATTTCATCCAAGTATCTTCTCCAAGATGGGAGAGCTATGATAAAAACGAAACAGAAGTGATCCTTATTTATACAAATCCTCTTAAAAGTATTTGTCCACTTAATTTTAGGGTAAACCACAAAGTAAGGGGTCAACAACCCTTACTTTTCCCCTATAAAATTTTAAATTTGATTTTAATTCAAAATTTGCACAAAAGAAAACCTAAAATAAACATGATGTCACCTTTCTAGCGTAACAATTTGGCCTCAACAAGAGGGTGTTGGGCTTGAAAATGACACATTGGGCCTCTGAAGTCCTTCTCCTCAAGCACTATGGTCTTCTTTGTCAAGTCAAGGTAATTTTCTCCATCAAAATATGCCAAGTGTCAATCAACAACATCACAACAACCAAAATCCCTAGCTCATGCATGACGTCACCCCAAAAATGTGGCATTTTAGCCTCCAAAGGTGGGTCATTGGGGTGATGAAGAGCTAGGAAGGGTCCTCCAAGGTGCTTCTCAAGCCTCCAAATCCTTCCATCATTATCCAGTGTGTGGAACATGGTATCCAACCTGTGTGTTTCAAGCCCAAAGGAAGCCCAAGCTAGGCTTGTGCTTCCAAATTTGTCCACCAACTAGGTCCTGCAAAGACAAATGAATACATCCTCCAAGGATCTCAAGTCAAATGCATCATGATAAGTAAATAAAGTCAATAAAAGAGCCATCTAAGTATGTGAATCAAAAACCACCTCATCAAAACAAACAAGTTCTCAAAGACCCTATGCAATTTTCCAGGTGTGAGTATGGGAGGGTTGACAAAGTGGCCTATTGGGTGAATCATACCTCGAGTTTAGGAGTTCTTTCCAAGTGGACCCCTCTCTAGCTCATGTGGACAAAGTGACATGGATGGGGACAATAATTTTGGGAATGGGGTTCGTGACATACAACGGTCATAGTGTCTCAGTTATGGGTGCCTTTGTAAAGGGTTTGTTGCACCTTCGTTTTCAATGCAACCTTTTTCCAAGCTCATTTGTTTCCTTTTGTTCTTTTACGATGTTTCCAGGTTGATGCCAAGGTTGGGCTTCTACCTAAGCATGAAAAAAAGTGCCCACCTTGACTCTAATCTATTCATATCATGCTTCCCCAAGTTGAAGAGAATGTGTGGGGCTTCTACCTAAGCAGGAAAAACATTGCCCACACATATTCCACTTTGGTTGGCATTTTGTATTAGTTATTTTTCACAGGTCCCATCAGTTTCTTATGAACGACATTTCATTGTCCTCAGGATCCCTTGGTGAGCATATAGAAGGATCATGATTGGATTTTATCTTTTTCTAGCTACAAGCCTCTGGGCCTTCAACCCCTTGTTCCCATGAAATGAGGGACAATCGCCTCTTGGGTCAATACACCCGAAAATAGCAAAAGGTAAGGAGATGAGGGGGTGAACTGTGGAAAGTGACAAGTATGGTTGGAATGGCACAATGACTCATCAATAGGACCTCCCAGTGGAAAACATATCCCTAAGGGTGACCACTTACTAGGGAGCGATGTCAACCACCCAGGTGAAACAAGGAAAAGAGAATAACTTCCAAGAAAATGTTACATAATCAAAAGAAGTTTAAAATGCAACAAACTCAAATGCCTCAAATATTGAAATGGCACTTACCATAATACCTGGCTTGTACCTCATGGAGCAAGACCCAATGTCTTCCGGAAGAAATTTGATGTGTTGGATACCCTCATGATGAAGTTGTGTACCTCATGGTTGGAAGATTGAATTCCAGTATCAGAGCTTTGTGGCTGATTTTTGCTGATTTTTGGACAGCACATGAGTGCATTGTTTTAGACACCTTTTGGGCATATTTTGTGGACAACCATTGATCAAGTTCAGTGACAAATTGTTGGCATATTTTTTTAGAGGGTTGTAGAGAAATTGGTGTACATTTTGTCAGTCTCTTTTCACACCTATGTGGTAGGAGTGAGGCTGATTTTTCACGACCTCTTTTCACACCTATTTTGCTAGGAGTGAGGTCGGTGTTCCTTTTCTTCTTTTCACACCTGTTTTGACAGGAGTGAGGCAACATTCCTTTGCAGTTGCAGCATCAGTTTGAGTGCATTTGGCAGTGATGTTAGCATCCCAGATGTGTGTGGAGGATAGGCTAGCGGGATCTAGCAACTAGTCGCCTTGGAAGACTAGGATTGTCTTTGTCTTGGAGGACCTCGAACTATGGGATATAGTTGAGGCAGTTGTTCTTGTTCCCACTACTACTACTCCCATCTTGTTAGTAGATTTTAGGAAGAGGAACAATAAGGAAAAAAGGACGATATGTGATATAGTGTGAGATCACATCATTCCCCACTTGAGTGGGAAAGCTTGGGCATTTGATATGTTGGCATCTCTATGCAAGCTTTATGAGAGCTCTAATGAGAACTGGAAGATGGTTCTTCATGATCGACTCAAGGGAATTTGTATGCTCCAGGATGATTCAATTACTTCTTTCCTTGGTCGATACACCCATATTAGAGACGATATTGGAGCAGCTGAAGAGGTGGTGGACCCATATTCTATGGTGGGGATAGCCTTAAACAACTTCACCAAACCATGGGTTCCATTCGTTCGTGGCATTGTTCCCAGGGAGATCATGCCTACATGGGAGAGGATGTGGGATGAATTATTTCAGGAGGAGACTAGACTTGTAGCAGAGTCTTCTAGACAACAACAAACAGTGAAGGGTGATGAGGATCTTTCTCTTTGGACAAAGGGAAAGAAGAAGACTAGTCAGGGAGGTTGGCAGGGTCCCAAGTTTAGGGCCCCACCATAGGGAGGAGAGAGCAACAGTGGGCCAAAGAGAGACATTAGCACAGTGATATGCTTTTATTGTAGGGATATGGATCACTATGTAGGACAGTGTCCCAAGTTTGGGGCCCCACCATAGGGAGGAGAGAGAAGCAGTGGGCCAAAGAGAGACATGAGCATAGTGAGATGCTTTGCTTGTAGGGAGATGGGTTACTATGCAAGACAATGTCCCAAGAAGAATAAGAAGTTGTAGGATGTTTCAACAATGATAGAAAAGCAGATTGAGTTCGATGAACAGTTTACGAGAGAGTGTGAATTTGCTACTACTTTGTCTGTTGTTACACCATCCAACATCAGGTGGGGAGAGATATTTTAGGAGGAACTATTGAGTCATAGTAGTGATTCAGAGGGAGCTCAGAATCAGGTTCCTTGGACACCATCAGTCCACCCGAGACAACTTCAATTTCAGATTTTCCAAGACAGAGGGTTGGTGCAAGGGATTCAGAGCATCAGAGATTGATGAGGAGGAGAGGTAGGGCACCATGAAGGGTTGAGCCTCACTTGGCTACAGATACGGGAAGATCAGGTTCTAGATCCACTTCTGGTGGAAGTTACTTGGCGAGAGGACAATTTGAGGATCGTGGTGAGATGTCGAGATCTAGGTACTCTTGGTGAGATACCAAAACAGGGAGACTCTTGGTGAGATGCTAAGATAGTGACTCTTGGTGAGATGCCAAGAGTAGTGACCATTGGCAAGATCCTAGGAGGTATAAATCCTTGGTGGGAGACCAAGGTGCAAATCCTTGGTTTGATACCAAGATCTAGGTGATCTTGGATAGGTGGAGAGACACTTCCATCTATAGATCATGAAGATTGAGCAAATCTGTGTCAGACTACCTTCATTGATCAAGGTACAACCATAATCACCGAGTATTTTCTAGTAGGCAACCATTTCCACTGCAGGGATGAGATTGGTAGTGAAGGGCACTTTCCTCGGTAAGAGGGAGTGTTGAGATTTGGGTACCTTGGAAAGTGTTCCCCTTGTGTTTATGAGCTTCTAAACACATGTGGGAAGTATTGTGTACCTTGTACCATGTACTTATGTCTAATTTCACTTTCACTTAGGAGATTTAAGTCAAAAGTGAAATTTGGTCATTTTAGCCTAAAATGACAATTAATTCACTTTGTGGGTGAATTAAAGGAAACAAAGTAAAACTATGGAAACTTAAGTAAAGTTGGTTTTGAGTTGAGATTTACTTGAGATGATATCAACCATTGACATAGGATGAGATGAGATGATCTCATCTACCCATTTACTAGGTTTCCTTATGCGTCCTTAAGGAGGGCACAAGGGGCGAAGGAGGCTCATTCATTCCTTGTTATGTTCACTTGAGGAGAAGTAGGAGGATCAAGATGATTAGAACGAAAGCATTGGGAGAGGAGAGCTTGGGTGCCTCCTTGCATGGAGGGATCATGAAGGCTTAGTGCCCAACTTATTTTGTGGATTTGTTCTTGCTAGGAGGAGGGCACACTTGAGGAGGAGGGCGCACAACTAGCAAGGAGTTCTTGCAGTGGTAAGATTTCTCAAAGGACAGTTTCAGTGGAGAGGCAACACACAAGAGCTCATTGTAGTGAAAGGATTTCTTCTTCAGAGCTTCAGGGAGCAAGGGTGCTTCATTTCAGTGGATATAGCTATATTTGAAGAAGGCGCACCATGCTTAGGTGCATCTCTCAGTCTTGGACTTGTGTTGCAGCTTGAGACAAGTTTTTGTTGTATCAAGTTCATTTGTTTCATGTACTTGTTGTATTCCACATTCTATTTTCCATATATATACACTTTCATTCCAAACTAGTTTTCCCCAGGGGGTTTATATCTAGGGTCATGTTGACCAAAATTACATGTGTTCACTTTCATGTATGTTAGAGTTTAGAACAACATTATTTCAGCACTAAAAGATCTCTAGGTGTGTTATAAATCTTATCATATAAATCTACTAACATCTTGTGAAAAAACTACATGCTAGAGCACCCATTTGGCCTATGTAACCATAACAAATCAGAGAAGAAGTTGTTGAACAGTTTGCTATCCTAAAACAACAACAAACCATTGTTAGACAGTTGAAACTTAAAGCCAACTTGAGGTCAAAGAAATACCTAGTTGAAAGCTTGATAGGACCTGGAAAATCTTCACCTCTCAGGTATAAAAGAATGCCTACCCCTCCCTCATTTCACATCTACTCTCAGTGTACAATTACTATACCTAAATCTCCTCCACTCTTCTCTCTCTCATTTCTTGCTCTCTCTCATTTCTCAAGCTTATAGCAAGTATTTTCTCAAGCTTGCTTCTAATAAAAGGAATATTTGGAGGACATTGTTGGCATTGGGAGTCTTTTTGATGCATGGATTGGATCTACATTGAAGGTGACTTGTATTTTGGTTCTCTTTGAGTTTTTTCTTATAGATTAAGTGTAGGAGATCCAAGCAAAGTATTATTCTTGTATAGATCTATGGTAGTATTTACATAGATCTTATGTGAAGTAGTTTCATTTGTTTAGCAAAGTATTTTGTTAATATTATTGGATCTACTCACCTCCTTCCTTGTCGTGTATCTTGATCTCTTTACTTCCAGGTCACTAGGGGTTGGAAAAGGATAAATTTCAGATCTGAAAATTTATTCCTTCACCCACTTAAAACCCTCTTAAAATTTCAATTCTTTCCATTCATATTTCTTTAAAGTTTTAAGTATATTTCTGTCATGGAATATGTCTCATTTAATCTATTATATGATGTTTTATTTTCTAAAAATTTCTGGTTATTTCTAACAGAAAATTTTCCAAGTTTATTGGTTGTTTTGCAGTTTTTCCAACAAGTTTTACTTCTTGTTTTTCTGCAGATCTGAACCAGTTAAGGGGAGGTATTGCCCATTTGGGGCCACAATCATCAAGAAACAACCTCTCAAGTAAAAGGGTATTGGATACCCTCTTCTTCTACTACTTTCCTACACTGTAAGCAAGCCCAACGAGAGTCTCTTGGGCTTGCATTTCTCAAGCTTTCTAAAATTTCTGCATTTTTTTATTATTTTTGCCTACAACTAGAAAAAAGGCTTGGCTTTGCCACCCATGCTAAATCATAAGGCTAGGATTTAGAAGTTTTTTTTTTTTTTAAGATCTCATTTTTGTTTCCCCACTTGTCCTTAAGGCAAGGTTGTGTCGCTAGGTTTACTTACTTATTATTTCAAGTTAAGCTCTTTTATTTCCCCACCCACTTTGGCACAAAACTGGTAGGCTAGTCCTCCTCCTTGTGCCTTAGTTGAGGTTGCTCATTTTTATTTCAGGTATTGTTTACCCCACTCATCCTTAAGACAATTTTGAGTGGCTAGGATTGTCATTTACTTTCAAAGTTATTTTATTGCATTCTTTAATTCTTTTGCCTACACCTAGCAAAGAGGCTTGGCTTTGCCACCCATGCTATATCATAAGGATTGTCTATAGTTTAGCTAGAAATTATTTATCTTGTCTATAATTGTTTAATATTTAGCTTCTCTTTCTTCCAGTGGTTTATCTTGCAAAGTCATTTAATTTTTCTATCTTTTGCTTAAGTTGTGCAATCATTTAATTAACTCAATAACTTGTATCTTAAGCATAAATCTTACACTTTGCAATTTCATTTCAAGTAGTTCATAGTTTACGTTCTAGACTAGGAGGTTAAATTTATCTAGTCTAATTAGGCACTTTGGACTGATACAACTTTCACCACCAAAAATGGGGCTTGTGGAGGCTACAAGGGGTGCTAAGTCATGCGTGACTTCACGACACTAAGTGTCCCCCCTGCTTGAGCACCCAAGTTTTCCGGGTTGACCTATGGAGCTAGGGTAGGGTCTTGTTTTTCCTACTTCTTAAGCACCCAACAATCATTTTGGCCAAAGTGGTAAGAGTCTAGGGGTAGTCACATACCTTAGGTTGGTTTCACGTTAGCTTAGCCCCCTAATCAAAGAGAGACTCTTAAAAATTATCTAAAATTAATCTAATACATTTCACAACACTTGATCTTCATTTTCAACATTTCATTTCAAGTTGTGCAAACCTTGTTGTTCAAGGTATTTTCTTATGCTCATGGTTGTAATTCACTAGCTTTCCATTTCAAGATGAGCATTCATTTTCAAGTTCAATGTGGTTGAAGTGGTTCTTTGTTCAAGGGTAGGATGCCATCAAGTTGCGCACCATCTCTTTGGGGCACTTGGTGAGTGGATTCCCCCTTGCTTCAAAAATTGCGCACTTCCTCTTGTTGACTCTCTCATCTTTAGAAGTTGCGCACTCACTTTTTCTTTCAACATTTTCAAGTTACATGCTTAATAGTTAGTTAGTTGTTTAGTTCATTGGATTTAGTTCTTTATTTGTGTAAATATTTTTAACTCATGTTTGTTATTGTTTATATTGTAATTTACATTTACTTTGTATCTTTCTCATTGATTTAATTCATCTTGTAACTTAGTGTAAATCTTTTCTTTGTAACTAGATCTTTCAATTCTTTGTAGTTTTTTGCATAGACTTAGTTGATCTCTTGCCCAACATTTAGGTACTAGTATTAGTTGACCTTAGGGAAAGGATTAAACTTTCATTGAAATTGTGCATTGCATTGTTGCTTTCCATATAGGTTAGATTCCCCACCTAACTTAACAAAACTAAAATTAACTCCTAGACTTCACTAAAAAAACTCACATAGTAAATAGGGTCTACTCCCCTTGGCTTCCCTATGATTAAGCCTAGATGGAAGAAGTCCAAATTGAGGTGACAAGTGGGTTTGGACTTAGGCATTGTGCCTCCAAGGACACACAAAGTAGATTGAGACTTTTCCACATTTGTAGATGTGTATAAGGATGGAAACAATGCGAGATGCAAAATGGCCTCCACAATACCGTGAATGAAGGTCAACAACTAACTTGACAGCTTCTTCCTTATTCACATAGTTGAGGATCACCCCATCAGGGTTCCTCCACCCAAGACCATCTACTATCAAGCAATACTTCATAGCTTTGAGCCTTAGAGATCTCTTCTTATGATCTACCAAATGATCAAGGCAAGTCAGGTTCTTCAGGTAGTAAATGATATCCAAATACCACTCGTCGTTATCAATCTTGCTTATAACAACGTTGATTTGTTCCTTCTCTCCCATCTCAATGGCTTATTGATTGTTTTCTATCAACATATTGGCTAGCCCTTAGCCTTTGATTATCATGGATGGTTTGATATTCAAATCATATTCTTGTATCTCTGAAAGCTATTATCCCCAACTCCTAGAGATAACTAAGGAGATGATGTCTCGAGGCCCTCAGGTTAAAGACATGGAATACCAAGAGATAGATTGACCAGAAGTGTCCACTTGCACAGATAGAGACCCACCTCACCATCACAACACTAGGTTCATCACGACGGTATCCACCACATCAACTAGCATCCGAAAGACATTGTGTCTTGATCAATGAGGTACAAGCCAAGTATTATGGCGAGCATCATTTCAATATTTGAGGCATTTGAGTTTGTTGCATCTATTACTGCTTTTGATTATGTAACGTTTGCTTGGACATTATGCTCTTTGCCTTGTTTTACTTTGTTGGTTGACATTGTGCCCTAGCAAGTGGGTCACCCTTAGATATAGTTTTGATACTGGGAGGTCCTCTTGATGACTCATCATGCCATTCCCGACCATACTTGTCACTTTCGACACTCCATCCCCTTATCTCCTTACCTTTTGGGATTTACGGGTATACTAACCTTAGAAGGGGTTGTTGGGGCATATCATTTCATAGGATGGGATAGTAGTGGATCCTGACCAGATAGAAGCCATTAGAGAATGGTCAATGCCAAATAATGTGGCAGATGTCAGATCATTCATGGGCCTTGTAGGATACTATAAGAGATTTATTGAAGGATTCTCACATATTTCACACCCAATCACTTCCTTGAAAAAGAAGGGTGTGAATTGTTCAGTGGACATTGGATTGTGAAAAGAGTTTCCAGCACTTGAAACAATTATTAAATAGTTCTCCAATACTAAGGATTGCAGACCCAAATGAAGACTTCATTGTATGCACAGATTCATGTAAAGAAGGACTTGGTGGAGTCCTCAGTCAAAATGGGTTTGTTATATGTTATGAATCAAGGAAGTTTAAGTTTAATGAAAGAAACTATGCCACTAATGATTTGGAGTTGGAAGCCATAGTGCATGCCTTGAGGAAATGGAGACACCACCTCATGGGGAAAAGGTTTGAGCTAAGGACAAACCATAATGTTCTGAAATATTTATTTGATCAACCGACTCTAAATGCTAGGCAAAACAGATGGTTAGAGTTTCTTAGTGAATATGACTTTGATATAAATCATATCAAGGGGAAAGAGAACAAAGTGGTTGATGCACTCAGCAGAAGAGTGCATGAATTGCATGATACAATCATTAGAATGTACCAATAAGATTTGAAAGAAAGAATTATAGAGGCTTCCAAATCTGATTTGCAATACAAGGAATTAGTGCAAAATTACAGCAAGGTAATTTGCAACAGAAAATTGAAGAATATAAGCTAGATAATGATGAAACTCTCATGTACAGGGGCATAATTTATGTCCCAAATTCCCAGGAATTGAAAAATCTGATATTGAGAGAAATGCATAATGTACCTTATGTTGGGCACCCAGGTTATCATAAAACTATTGCAGCTGTCAAGAGACAATATTATTGGCCAGGAATGAAGAAAGAAGGTGTTGATTTTATTGCCAAATGTTTGGAATGTCATAAGGTAAAGGTTGAATATAGACACCTAGATGGGTTTCTACAACCATTACCCATTCCTTGGTTGAAATGGGAAGTTGTAACATTGGATTTAATCACCAAACTGCCCAGAACAAATAAGCAACATGATTCTATCATGGTAGTGGTGGATAAGCTTACTAAAGCTACCCATTTTATTCCAGTTAATTTCACTCACAAGGCAACCAACATTGTTGATGTTTATATGAGAGAAATTACTTGATTACATGGCATACCCAAGACAATTGTGTCTGATAGAGATCCAAAATTTACCTCAATTGTTTGGAAAGGATTATTTAATGGATTTGGAACAAATTTGAATTTTAGCACAACTTATCATCCAGAATTAGATGAACAAACAAAGAGGTTGAATCAAGTGATTGAGGATATGTTGAGGATATATGTGATGGATAAACCATAAAAATGGGAAGACTACCTACACTTAGTAGAGATTGCTTATAACAATGGGTACCAAACATCTCTAAAGATGAGCCCATTTGAGGCACTTTATGGAAAAAAGTGCAACATACTGATAAGTTGGGATAACCCAGTAGATAGTGCAGTGTTTGGGTCAGATTTACTCAAGGAAATGGAGGAGAAAATGTTGAAAATATAACAAAATTTAAAGGCTACCCAAGACATGCAGAAAATATATGTTGATAAGCGCAGAAATCACAGGGAATTTAAAGTTGGGGACCATGTATTCTTGAAAGTGAAAGCCAATAGAAGTTCCCTGAAGTTGGGAAATTGTTCAAAGTTGGCATCTCTCTATTGTGGACCATTTGAAATCCTAGAGAGGATTGGTCTAGTAGCTTATATGATTTCATTGTTGCATCTATGTTTGTTCGTAATGTATTCCATGTATCGTTAGTCAAGAAATATATACCTGATGCTAATCATGTAATTGATTGTAATGTGATTCACGTGGAGCAAGAAGGCATTATCCAAGTGCATCCGGTACAAATTTTGGACTAGAAAATCAAACACCTCCAGAATCGAGCCATAGGGCTTGTAAAGGTCCAATGGACCTAGTACTGTCTTTAGGACGTTACTTGGGAGCATGAGGATGCAATGCGGGAAGAATGCCCTCATTGTTTTTAGGATTTTTGAAAATTTTGTTGTATATGTGTACATAATGCACTGAGGACAATACATAAATAAGGGGAGGGGATTGTAATACCCCTAGGCTGTACCCAATTGTAAATATAAAATGCAAATGTATGTAAGATGGTGAGCTATTTGACATCATTTTTTTATGCACCTTTCATGGCATAGTGCATGCAGGTACTGCTCACTATAATGATGAAGTGTGCACATTCTAGAATACCGCGCGTAGCAACTTAAGTGCGCACGATTTTGAGGCCAGGGAGCCTTTGTGTATATGTTGTGTTTTATAGGCTAGTGAGCCAATTTTGTGATGATTAGGTCGAAGAGCCTAGATGTTAAATTCTAGTGAGCCTATTTTTGTATATGTCTTATCATTAAGATAAAATACATCATTGTGCCCAGACCAACCATGATAAAAGAGTATGGGGGACTAAACTCCACTAATTAGGGAAAAGGGGGGGCTAAAAGTTAAGGAAAATGAGCTAAGCTAGGGAGCTTAAGCCAAAAAGGAATATTATATTAATATTTATTAAAGTATAAAGTATGGATAATTATTTTATCCTA
>SNQJ01S0004947.1:25403-60484 GCA_010110895.2 Picea sitchensis | reverse complement strand
AAAGTATAAAGTATGGATAATTATTTTATCCTAAGTTCTAAGGATGGGGACAAGTGGGCCAAAGTAGCTCCCAACATGAAAACTGTCAAGTGGGGGACATGCATACATATAGTTTGGACTTAGTTCATTTTGGGGGATTCATCCATTGAGGCAATCATTCAGTCATCCATTCAACCATTCCAATGTCTTTCACTCACTCACTCAGTTGTCCTCGGTACCTTCCTGTCATTGTACCTGATCCCATATCCGTACCCATACTTTTTTGTGTACCTAGTTAGCTTGGGAGATGGACTAAAGAAGTAGGTTTTCATGCCCGTGAGAAATATCTCAAGGTGAGCGAATTGTTGGGAATTGATTTATGAAGGTGTTAAACTACAACTACAGGGCTCTGAGACTTCCTGTCCGGCCTGTTGCTGAAGCTTGGAAAGGAAGTGGGGCAGCCGAAGGACTGTTGAGCAGAGAAGGGGCACACTTCCTAGGGTGGGACAAACATGTTCAGAATGAGGGACTGTAGGCTATTAGTTTGAGTTGGCACCTGTGACGGAGTCTTTCCTATTGTCTATGATACATGATCCTGGTTAGGAATCCCTTTACATGGGTGGAGTTTAGTCCCGACTCGGGGGTGACCCACTGCAAAGAGTGATGAGTAGTGTGGTCTAAGGCTGGGAGGTTCTTGGAAGGTCTACATGCAGTTGGTGATATTATTACCAAGATAAGTGTCAATTGTGTGTTAAATTACATGCTGCATTATTATTTACGTGTTTATTTTTATGGGTTTATCCTATGTGTGGTATATAACTGCCTTTATATTTATGGGCATTTCATGTCTATGTTGCATGTATATGCTTATTGTCATTTCCGTATGAATTTGTGCATTTACAATATGTATTTGTCTGTTTACGTTTTATATTTAAAGTTTGGCAAGAGTTTTGTGTGTATATGTTTTAATTGCATGCAATTCAAAAAATTTATGTGGCATAACTCAGTTGGATGTTGGGTATGCTACAATATGTTGAGCAGAGAATGAAATCGTTTTCTGGAGTAGCATGGCCCGGCCCAGGTGTTCAGGGATGTTACAGGTATGGACCAAATTTGTTTTAACTGTCTATTTGAGGTCAACGACGCTGATTCCAAAATAACCGCAATCTTGGCTAGGTCAACCAACAGGACTTGCTTTCATATGATATGTCCTAGTAGAATTCTCAATGGTGCAAAAAAGATACATTTCTTTAAGTTCAGAAAAATCTGACACTGTCTACATCGATATAACATGAGCCAAAGAACTTCGATATGATTATGTAGTACATTGAATACCATCCAATCGCCTAAGTACAATTCCAAAAATTTATGGATGAACTCTTTGAATGCAGCCAGAACCACTCTAGAAAAAATTGTAGGGGAATTCTTCAATCCAAATGGCATTATCGTCTATTGATAATTTCCCCATTCTATCGAAAATGTGGTTTTATGTCTATCCTCCTGCGTGATTTTTATTTGACGGTACCCAGAGAATCCATCAGTAAGTGAATATGCTTCTTGAACTCCTATGTTCTCCAGTACTTAATTATTGAATGGTATTGGGAATGGGTCATGTAAGCAAGCGTCATTCAGCTTCCTCAAGTCAATGCATATCTTAATCCCTCTAGTTTTCTTGTCCTGCACCACCATATGGCTAATCCATTCAGATTCTTCGACTGGTAAAATGATGCCAACGTCGAAAATTATATCAAGTTCAGCCTTAACCTTATCCTTAGACCTTGGGTTCAACCTGTACGCTCTATGTCATATTGGCTTAGCTCCAGGTTTTAGTGGAATCTTCATCTCCCTTAAGTCGCCTGCTATCCATTTCATCTATGAGAATGTACTAGGAAATAAGTCTTGATATTCTCATAATAAGTCTTCCACTTTCTCAATTGTCTCATTGTTCCAATAGTCTCCTATGTGTGCAAACTTAGGATTCTCCATAGTCCCAGTGTTGTCTTTCTTTGTATTTATTGGTTATGTGTATGCAGCGAATACTATCTATGGCCCTTCTACTTTGTGTGTGCCTTCTCTCTCTGGTTCCTGTACATAGTTTATGGACCTTTAATTTGGTCGTGTGCATAATGCCTAGGGGTTCTTCTTCCACCGATTCTACCTTCAAGAAGATCTTTGTTCGGATAGCCTGTAGGGATGCATGTATGGAGGGAGATTCATGTTCAAATTTGAACGTGACTTTGAATCTATAGACCAATCCTTCCCATGTTTTTGTCTCTCTTCATGTATCCAATTCTAAATACCAATTCCTCGGGATTGTATCCAACATGTGTATGGATGAGTGTGTCCATTATGTTTATGATATTGAACACAATAAAGCCCTACATTTTTCCACGTGATTCGCCAGGTCACGTTCTCCTATGTATTTCTGCGCACTTACTTCTGCTTCAGGTCCAAATCATATCTGCATGAGTCTATTGCACTATGCCCAGTCCTTAATACTCTTTATGTGCATGGCCCACCATCTATATGTAGTTTCTTTTAGGACGACATCTAGTCCTAACAACCTCTTTTGTTCAGATACCTGTAATTCAAATGATTTTATAAACAAATTAATTTCAATTAGTCCATCATACGTGGGTGGGTCATATAGTTCTGTGCCAATCCAGTGCAAATATAGGTTTACATGGGAACATATTCTAGTTGATACTTCATGCATCCTCTTCTTCCAATTGTCTAGACCAACTTCAGAATCTGATGTGCACGAACTAAAAATTCTCCAACTGAGTGCACCATCCGTTGTTGGCTCGACATAATCCTCAATTCACATAGTCAGATTATATAAATTGTCCATGTCATTCGCTCTTACTGATTTTATGTATATCTTCCCTTCTTATGCATCCAAGGGTGCAGTAACCTTTAGATCCATGACCTTGAAGATCATGTCCCTTCTTTTCAAGTTAATAATTCTTTGGTTATCAATCGCCCATTCCAGTCCCATAAATATGGATATAGTTGACTATCATCTACAATCTCAATCACTTCAAAAATTTCCATGTTGCACACTGTATCTATGTTTACAAGTACCCTAGTTAGTTGCCCTATCGAGACTATCTTATGTTGATTCATGAGCCTTAATTGGACATAGGACCTTATTAATTCAGGTTCAACCATCATCTCCCATGTCTGCTTAGGTAGTACATTCACATCCGATCCTAAGTCTAGGATAAAATTATCCACATCGTATTCCCTAATCTGCACATTAAAATTGAATTCCCCATTGGTTCTCTTCCTATGCAATACTTGATTTACCATTCATTGTTTGATAGGGATGTCCCTTCCTTTTGTGCAATAATCAATCATTTTGTATAATATACTAAGCACAGTTCTATCTCTCATCAGTTCTACACAACATTTTAAGAATTTGGTCAGTGTACTTATGTGTGCACTTTTCTTTTTAAGGAACTTTGAGTCTTCTAGATGAGATATCGATGATGTGGATGCTTCCCAATGTGGTTAAATTATTTCATTTCGTGTGCTCTGATATGTTTATTTTTTCTATTGTGGGTTGAATGATGGCATAGGCCCTGTTGACTTCCTTACCCAATGATCTTTTTGATTTCCTTGAGTTTCTATAGCAGTGCCTGTGTGAGCTCCTCCATGTGTAATGACTGTGATTTTTGTTCCTTCACTACGTTTTCCAACTAATATCATTTGCACATTCTGATTCTGATGCGGATTTTGATTTTGCTTGCCTCTAGCCTCCCATTTTGCAACTAGTTGGGGGCAGTCCTATGTTGCGTGATCTAGTGCTTTGTAATATGCCAACATGGTACACAAGTTCTGGCAATCTCAGGCGAAGTGTCCTAGCTCATTACAATTATAAAAGATAACCGGTCCTTGTATTCCACGACCAAAATTCCCTCTTCCTTGAGCTCTACCAAAATTTGCTCTGTTCCCCTGATTAAAATCTCTTTGAGTTTTATACTGCGCAGACGATGATTTTTGTCAACAATACTTAGCCAGCAGAGCATTTCCAAGATCCCCCTCTTATTTTGTTATTGCTTGCGCAAAGTCTTGTGCACTCCCATTGAGTAGTTGCTACACATTAAAAGAAGATTTCATTAAAGAATATTTTAATTTATGATGAAGATGGTCGGTGATCAATTTTGAAGTTGTACATGATACAAGCTCTCAAATAGACATTGGTTTACTACAAACATTCGACAAGGATGATGTGGTATTTGGTAAATTTGTTGAGGCTCATGAACTATTGTGCGTCGTTTCTATTTCTCATCATATACATATCATGACTTCATCACCCTATGCCTCACCTTATTACCATTACTTTTCTTTATTTAAAAGAGAGTGGGTTAAATGTCTAAAGATCATAAACCTACCATACCACTTCCATGCTTCACCCACCTTTCAAAAATATATCCCATTCACTTTTCCAAATATTCATTATTCCATGCCTTTGATTCCATATATTATTACTCACTCTTCATAAAGTTACACCATGCCAAAAGTTTAGTTTTTGACTTTGCTTATGGGTTAAATTAATTATGTCGTGAGATCTTCATAAGAAGATTCACTTCCCATCATTATGTACCATTATATGTCAAGCATTTAATTTTATATCTCATGCAAGATCCATGTCAAAGAGTAGGATCACATTCAAAAGTAGATCTTAGAAAATTGGTGGATATTGAACTTAAGTAAGGTCCATATCAAAAGCATTTATATTAGCAACAATGCTATCGTGAGGGAAAAACAAAACTGACGACACATATTATTTGTGGGTAACCTTGTATGGTCAATAGACAATGAAAACATGAGATATTTTGGGAATGTCTTAGTCGCAAAGAGAATTATAATCATAATGAGTGAGGGTGTTTGAATTTTTTTTATGGTCAAATGAAATATTATGGAGATGCGATGGAATGTACTTATTTCCAATATATACAAGTTATGTTTAATTTATGGAGTTTATTAGTAAGTTATTTACTATGAATATGAATGCTCCAAGTCAGACAATGCTTTCATTTGAATCATTGTTGGAAAGATGAGGATGGCACAACATATGCGCAACAAAGAATATATTGGTTTTGAAAATCGTTCCAATAATTAATGAGGAACCTTGGGTTGTTCTAGCAAAATGATACGGTTTTGGAAAGCTTGCTCCAATGTACTCGGAATTATCACGACTTTTCTTCAAATGCATTGCGAAGCCTGTGCTAGACATATGGGACAAACTATTCTGAAAATGAAAGGTGTAGGGAGCGTAGAGGCAGATTTTAAAATCCAAAAATGTACAGTAAGGGGGGACGATGGATCCAAAGGATTTGGTGGATCATATTCACAAGAAGGCATGCAAACATGTGCAAGTTATGCCACAGAAGAAATTAGAAGACAACAATGGCAATAATACCGATGGAGGCGCTTTGATTCTTCCCAGATATGACGTCCATAATTTCCATCCTCCGCAATTATTCAGTGAATGAAACCCAAATGAATGTTCTGTAATGTAACTCCATAAGAATAAATTGCGTCAGCTACCATAGTAATGGAGAATTGGATGTCACTTACCTTCACCTCCAATGTCCAGAATATATTAAATGTATTCAATGATGCTATACAATATGTTAAATGCTAATGATGGGATTGTAACTTGTTGGTAGCAGGACGAAGTGGAAAGGAGGATGATCGTGGGGAAAGAAAGTGTGCAAAGAGTGAAGCAACAACTCGAAGGAAACAAAACACATGAGCATGCAAGAAAGTGTGCACAAGGAAAGCGACAACTTGAAGGAAGAACAACACACAAACGAGAGGAAGACCTAATGTCAATAGGGTTAGGGTTTTGGTAATGTATTGTAATGGATGAAGAGCCAAAGAAGTATAAATAGAAATACTGAGGTATTATAGAGGGTGGCTATTGTTGTTGTTGTTGTGGTTGTACACAGATTTTGTAGTTGTTCCGACTTAGTTAGTATTTGGGTTTACATATTGTTGTATGAACTATTTTGTAAGTTGTTGAGCTAGAGGAGATGAGAGAAGGTATATATTGAGGATTAGATCATAGGCTAAGGATCCCGGTGTGATCTAGTTTTCCTCATAGATATTTTACCCATATGAGGAGATTTGTAAGTGCACAACGTTGTAGATGGAGAAATACCATAATAAAGAGCCAAGAGCCAAATATTTGTGGGTGTAGCCCAGGAGGGGGTGAACCACGGTAATATCTATGTAATGTGAGGAATGCATGCATATCTTTATCCTATTTCAAATAGTTATTTTTTGTGCTTAATGAATGAATGCGTTATTATATTGCTTGTTTAAATGTTGTTGCGATATTGAGGGAATAAGGTATGAGATTAACTACACAGTCGTGAATAATAGTATGTTGCATTAACCACATTCTAATAATGGTTCAATGGTTGAGTTCTCATATCTCATACACAATCCTAGGCTGTAAACACATGAGTCTTTCAACCACCCATTAAAGCTATCTCGGGTGAGACTGCGCAACACATTTTGTGTGCTCTGTTACCTTCTGGTTCACCAAGAGGGGCGATAGTTTTAGAGGCTTTGTCGGAAACCCGAAAGACATGAACTCTAGGTGAATAACTTAGAAAGTGTAGAAGAAGAGATAACCAACAAATGGTTCCATTGACGTAGGTAGGAACAAGAGAGGATTGAGTAGAGGAGATAAATTGAGAATCTATCAGAGACAGATTAAGAAAGGGTTAGGGAAGAAACCAATGAGCCATTAGAAGGGAATGTTGAGACTATGGAATCCCACAAAAGAAGAGATCGAAAGCTGGTTGAGAACAAAAGAGTTAGAGTTTGCACAAAAATACAATAGAAACCCTAAAATAACACCTCACAAATATCTTGAGAAATATGTGTTCACTAATTTGCACAAAGTCTTTTTCTGTGATTTTCCACATCTACTGTAGGAGTAGATACTAAGGTTGAAGGATAACCACGCGACGAACTGGATTTAACAGTTAGATTGGAACCTAGTATAGATTGAGCAGTAACAACAGGTGAACAACAAATTCACCCGCACAGTAGACTTTTGTCTTGATAGTATTGTGGCAGGTTTCATAACAGAGTTTGTAGTTGACACATCGAAGTTATACAGTGCAGCGGAGAAAGAATTTCTACGCAGACCTAGAGGAAGGTACATTCGATCCCTATATAATTCTATTAAGATATTTCTATATAACATAGGTGTAATGAAAATGGAATAAGACAACTAAACTTCCCTGCATGCATGGGGAAAAGGGGGAAGCACTGACAACAAGAGGATAAATGGAAGGAAGAAAGCATAGGGGAAAGAAGGAGGAACCCTTAGACTCGATCATGATGGATGACAACCAGATCAAGTGGATCTTAGCGTCAATGGGAAAGACACTTAACAGAGTACCCTACCAATACTAGGTGAATACCAAGAAGAGAGCCATAGCTGCGAGGGAAGGCTTGGCGAGTGATGAGGAAGAGGTACAAGATCTCTGGGCTATGGAGAAGATTGAGGAAATCTTGTGCACAACATATGAGATAAATACGAGAGGTCCAAGAGTAGGAGGAGAAGGAAACCATCCTATCCATATTAATGTCAGTGTGGAACCCATAAACCCATGTGCAAATAATACACCAAAGAGAAGACCACCATTTAGACAACCAAAGTTCGAAGGAAGTCCGACAACAGGAAGTACATCTACACAAGGAGAAACAACTGGAGGAGCGAGTTAAGGTAGCACTAGCTAAGTATCTACACCATGAGGAGGTAGTAGTTGAACAATCAGAATGACATGGCACGATCCCACCATTAGGTTACCATAATTTCGAGGAGAAGCAACAAAATACCCCGAGAAGCATTTTTTCATTTGTACAAAGATTTGGGAAGTAAAACAGATCACGGATGAAGATACTAAACTTGTACAACTAACTATTATGCTAAGAAACCGCAGATTAGACTGGTACATGATTCTAGACACAAACAGTGCCCCTGGGACGACAAGGACATTGGTAGACATTAAGAAGTTATTGATAAATGAGTTCTAGAAGATGAGCTTAGAGGATCAATACATGAATGAGATGATCGAAATAAGACGAAAATTGGGAGAGTTTGTATGGGAGATTGATCAAAGATTCAAGCAACTGAAGGGAAAGTTAAAATATCTCATGACCGATATGCAACATCGACATCTATTTGTCAACTCATTACTTCCACACTTAAAATACCCTTTATGACAACAAAAATTTTAGACGCAGATAGAGGCTTTGCAGGCAGCCTTGCAACTGGAAGAAAACCAGTACCAGCAGACAAACCCAACTATTGAAGAACTGAAAGAGGATTTGAAGAATCTAACGTTTTAGCTGAACCAAAATAAGAATAAGGGAAAACGAGAAGTTGTTTGGTGTACCACGTGAAGGATGGAAGGCCACCAAAAGAATGAATGTCCAACGTTCGCACAATATATGGCAACAAGAATGCCAAATCCATTACCACCAGTAGGACTATGGTGTGAAATCTGCAAGAAACGGGGTCACAAACCTTATCACTGCACAATGATGTAGAAATACCAGACAGTCCCAAAGATTTCATATTGCACCTTTTGCAAGTCAGTGGGCCGCAATGATAAATATTGTAGAACTATGGAGCTGATGCGAGAAAGGACATCAGACGTATATAGAGTACAGGAAAAAATGATGAGTGGGAAAGTAGCACCACGGTTTAAACAAGTTCCAACTCCATACAACACTACACAACAACAGTATAATATTGTGCAACAACCATACAATAACGCGCGGCCATAGTACAACCCGACATAGCCTCAGTATAATACTGCATAGCATAATCAGACACCTCAGTATAATGCATCGCAAGGTGATTGAGCAAGCTACCAAGGAGGAGGACGAGCCATAGGAGGTTTCAGACAAGGTAGAGGACCAGTCACATGTCACAATTTTCAACAACCGGGACATTATGCAAGGGATTGTCCACTTCCACTAACAACTTGTATGTATTTTCGTGCATCAGACCACGATACAGAGGAATGTTAACATTACTAGTAAAGATTCAGAAAAAGAGGAACCAAAACAACCAAACTGTTCAGTGGATCTCAACCGAAGTAAGGGAGGAAGGACAAAACATCAATATCGTTACTGGTAGAGGAGCTAAAACATGAAATGACGTAGTTCGACAAGAATCAGCTCAGAATCAATGGGTAAAGAAGAACACCGAACCAAGGAAACAAATCGATGCACAGAAGGAAAATGATCTCTTTAAGGAAGCCAAACAAGAATTTCAGAAGGAGGACATAGCGTCGAATTCAACTGTGCAGTACAACAAGGAAGCACCATAATACGAGATTCCTCCATCATTGGATCATACTGTCGAGATGCAACCCACGGGACAAGTAAGTACCATCAAAGGCTTTCTGCAATCATGTGTAAAGGTATTAAGTGATCCATCATCTGTGAAAATATTGCAAAATATACTAGAAAAATGTAGCAGCGAGACAGAAGAAAAGCTAGAACCAAAAACAGTTAATCACCTATACACAAAAAGAAGAACATGTAGGGAATTCAGACTGAATGCAAACATCGGATATTTTAATATGGGAGACATTATACTAGATCTAGGATCTAATGTTAATGTATTACCAAAGAAAACATGGCAGTGCATGGGAGAGCCAACATTAGGATATTCACCTGTTCAATTAAAATTGGCAAACCAACATAGAGTCCTACCAATAGGCAGATTGAAAGGAGTGACAATAGACCTAGATGGAGTATGCACTAAAGCAGATTTTGAAGTTATTGAAATAGTGGATGACACAACACCTTACCCGACATTGCTTGGTCTGGATTGGGCGTTTGACAACTAGGACATAATCAATTTGAAGACGAGGAAAATGACATTTGACTCAGGAGAATACAAGGTCATTGCGCTATTAGATCCATCAGAAGGGGAGACGTTTGTAGAACCTACTTGCCTAGACCTAGAAGAAGTTGGCCAGTTGTACAGAACAATTGCGTGCGATGAGGATTATGTAAACCCAACTGCAAATGGGGTACTCAGTTGGAGAAACATTACTTCATGTGAGACATATTCAAACACCGATTTAGAAAATTGGTAGCAGAGTCTACACGGAGTATCCACGAGAAGATGTGCAAGAATAGACCGCACAGTAAGATGGTTAGGCACAAAAATCAGAGAACCACCAAGTTTCCATGGAATAAACGATTTGGAAACATTTTTGACACAATATGACGATATAGTTTTAGAGAACTAGAGACCGTTAACACTTAATCTAGCACCCAAGGCTACACTTGCAAGATGGTGGGATGCACACAAAGAGTCAATCACGGATTGGTATCAATGTAAGAGGCTACTGTGCATAAGGTTTGGTGAAAAACAAAAAAACAACAAAAAATGCAAGTATGATGGATATGGGGCACTAGCGAAACACATGGAGGCGTGTAGAATGCTATGGAAAATTACACCCTCGGAGGAATGGCCTCATCACTTCATACACACTCTCGAGGGCATACCAGCAAACTGGTATACAAACCAGGAGTTGCGCAAAGGAACTGCAACATGGACGACATTGCAACATAATTTTACTGTCACATTTTCATTCGAACATGTTCAATTTGGCTACCATTCTGCCCCAACTCTTTATCCTATGCTTGCCTTTACTTCTCCTCTCAGTGTGTAGTTCGTCCCACCCCAGTGTTACATTCCCTTTTAGTCTGGTGATTTCCTGTTTCACCTTCTTCTCTTCATCAACATCTTCATAGTCGAAATGTTTGTCCATGGATCTTATCCAATCCAACAGTTCTTCAACATCTAGATTTCCCTCATACATGGGAACCTCTATCTTATCTCTGCCTCCCAATCTGGCAACTTCTCTCAACAAGCGTTCTTTAGCTGCATCTTCTCATGCAGCTTCTCCAACCTCAATCTCTTCACTTTCTACATCACTGACATCTCCAGCATCAGGTGCTCTTCTTTACGTTGCTTCCATTGTTTCCAATCTTGCACGAAGTTATCACATCTCCCTCTCTACAACACAGTTGGCTAAAGGTGCCTCTCCTCGTCTCCTTGGCGACATTGTGTCGATTTTCTGTCACACACAGAGTACAACTTCGAGTTATTTGTCTCCTCCTTTTCTCTTTCTCTTTCACCAGAAGTCTACAGACAAAGAGTGTAAGCTATGATACCACATGATAGAGACCCCCTATCTCTCCTAAGGGCTGCGTGACCTCCGGTTAGGATCTTTGACTCAGGAACCAGAAATGTCTCTCCTGGTTCTAGACTGGAACCTTTAACACTAAATCCATAGGTCCTTGTCTGTGTTTTTCCCACGTAAACCAACACTAGGTGCGCACCTCCACTCCACCTGACCGTAGACACGACCACAGGCTTGGCCCAAAAGGCATGTCACGTTTCACGACTTTGGGGTTTTCGGTGCAACAACTCCTCGACTCCTCCAAGTCTCAAAACCCCGATGAGGGCTAATAAAGGTTAGATCCTCCCCTTCCTCTACTCGTGTGACCACATAGTCATAAGCACATGCTTTATCACAAAGACGCGTCATGATTCGTAATGTCAAGACTTTGCAATGCAACGCGTCTAATTTGTCCAAGTTCCAGAAGCCGAAATCGCGATGGCCTGGGATCTATGGTCTAGATCCTCCCTTGACCAACGACTATGATCAAGTTGGCATTTGACAACTTCGTACTCCACGAAGTTTGCTCAATCGTTCTCCCAATCGCTGAAATGTCGATATTTTGGAACTCCAATCTAAGGGTCTTGATTTTCCCATGATCTGACGTCTCAGATCTCATCTTCGTAAATCACGATTTCTTGTTTCAGGGTTTTGGAAGTCAAGGACCTCTGTCTTCCCAACTCGCGATACCCGATATCATGAAATGAACTAACGATCCAAATCTCCCTTTTATCGACGACTCATATCCCTCCGGAGATTTAAGAATTGAATAACTCATGTCGTTATCCTCCACATGGCTTCACTTGATCCAATGGCCTGCGACTATCGACATTTCCTCCTCGAAGGCTCTCCACCGGTCGTTCAGGTCCTCGACTAGTCCTGGCCAAATATCTCGGTGCCACCTCTCCTGAGCTTTGATCTTTCAGACTTAGAAGATTTTCTAAGTCTTAGAAGGTTCTGCCCTTTTCTCCCCCTAGGAAATGACATTCCTGGATCTCGCTAAGACTTATCTGAAGTGTTATTACTTCTGAGATTTTTCTTATACAGACATTGATTTCCCGCTCACTCCTTGTGTCTAAGGGATTTCGATAACTCATATCAAAGGGATTTCTTAAAGAGAAATTCCTCCCAATCTCCTAGCGTTCCCCTCTGGCTCAATGCACACCTTGCAGAGCTTCAAACAAAGAGAAACAATTGAAACTGAAAAACTAACATTCACAGTTTCATTCTCTCCTATTGAAATTCATTCACTTGTTCATAAAAAAGAATCACAAGAAATTGCAAACATTGTTCACACACCATGCATTTGGAGCAATCCTTCCTGTGTTATATTCACAAATACCGAAATGGACACCAAATACATTCAATTTACAACAATTGAAAACTAAAATCTCCTGCTAACTCGTAGTTCTCTTACAACTAATTTTCCTCTATATTGCAGCTTACCTTATCTAGTTGTACCAAACCTCTATTTAACTCCGAGGGCTTTTTAGGGTTTCCCTTGCCTACTTATCTACTCTAAAACTTAATCTACTGGCTATGTTAGACGAGTCTCGGTGTTCAAGCGTGTCTCAAATTCTTTCTGGCGCTGAACCTGCTAGAGTGTCAGCGTTGAGGTTTTGGAAGAACTCCCACATGCTGAGTGGTTGTGCCTCTGCGCGCTTGCCAACGATGCTCCTACATCAATGCATTGGATCCTCTATAACTCCATTTGTTCTTTGGATGACATCTCATCCTCTGTGTGTTGCTTAACTTTATCCAAGATGTTGTCCTTGCCATTCCTATATAAACCATAATAATTGGTGTCAATTCATTTGTAAATATCATACCTAGACCTCCTATTTTTTTCCTCAAGGGGATTATCAAATAGATGTTTGATGTCGGCCAGGAATTTCATAGCCCTAAAGTTCTTATAATTTGATCCCTCATCAATGGCACCAGGAACATCAACTTCATTCCCATCGAAGTTCGTCATCTAGGCCCCTACTTTGGCATAATTAGGACCACCAAGCTCTATGATCAAAGCTTCCTAGTTTCCATTTTTCCTCAACAATAAAAAATGAACCATAGTGAATGCATTAATTACAATACTTTGTCAACCTCAAGAATGACCAAAAACCCCTATTTAATATTAAATAGAAGTGAGGAAGAACACTTGAAAAATATTTGTGATCCATAAATGTAATGTACCTCTAAATTTACTACAAACTTTTATTTTTTTGTTTTTTCAAGGCAATAAAAGTTATTCTTATTTTCATTGTCAACACAATTCGGACAATATTAATGAATCGTTTTATCGTTAAGAAACATGATCGTTACTTTGGTTTCTACTAAACTTTAATTATAAAGTTTTTTCTAAGAATAAAGAACATCTTGTTTATAATTTATCTCGGCAAACCCACATATATTTATATACTCCCTAATTATGACACTCCACCAAATACCACTCTTGCTTATACCAAGTCTCGACAAGATAAATATACATTACTAACGAGAGGGTTTATTCAAGTACTTGAAATGGTAATAGTATTCCACGAGAGGGTTTATTCAAGTACTTGATATGTAGATAACTAAGCACACTCTTATAATTTTTATTTTATTTTTCTTGATACGTATTGTCTAAGAAAATATTCAAGTTCTTTCTCATCGGCCAAGTGGACGTTGTTTAACTGGATCATACCAAGAAAAGACTTGGTGTGGTCATACAAGACTTGAGACCAGTACCCAAAAAAGACTAGCAACATGTAGAATCTGCTTGGCTGGTTATGCCTAAAGATTTCTAAGGCAATGAACTCAGGTGCCGAAGAGGATGAACATGTCTATTATAGAAAAAAAATTCACCCTATAATTAATATTACTTCCTGTGTTGGAAAGTGCATAAAATTATATCCTTAGTCCCATTTTAATGAAAAAAAGGAGAACGCCTTTGAATTTTCAAGACCTGGTACTAGAATTCAAATACAAAAGGGTAAGAATAGGGCAACGTTTTCTATAAGTAAAGCGAGAATAATAGAATAATATTGTCCTCGTAACCAAGGGTCGAGTCCTTGAGTCTCTATTGATAAGGTGGATGGATACATTCTGTAAATTCTGAGTATTAAATATGTAGCCAGATCTTGTTTAAAACATTTGTCTCCACCAAAATATATCCCATATTAAGGAAAACACCCATCCAATAAATTATGGTTATTGTGATTCTTCCAGTATTTATGGGGTTAGTAATACCAACTCGTCGATGTTATTTTTTTTTATATATGCTATATACTTAGTGTCCCACACGAATACCCTAAAAAATATGGTTTGAGTGCTCTGTGTGAAAGCAGTTTTCCAATTTTGTTCTCCGTTCCTTTCCTTATTTAGTATCACAGTCTTTGTAATACTTTGTTTTAAAATTGGTACAATATATGCTTCAGGGGAAAAATACGATTTCTTATTAATTAATGTAGAAGTTAACTGAATGGTAACTATTCCTTATTTAAAGAGTTAGCAAATTGTTGAGATTGCGCAAGTCAACCTTTCAAACATGTTTACGATGCTCCACTTCTAGATAGCAATCGTTGTAAAATAAAATAAAATAAAATACTAATTCCCTTTATCGAATCCTCCATACACAGTAATGGTTTTCTCAAACGTTTTCCGGTTGTGTTTGTCCACAGGAAGAAACGATACAAGAACCCATATTGCTATAGGATTTAAGATAAGTCCTCTAATCGTTTTACTAAGTTCTCTATATTATCTTTTTTCAACATCTTCGAATGAATTCTTTATCCATACTAAAATTCTTATCTATGTAATGCACGCTGGAAGGATCTGGCTATTGTGAAGGATCAAAGTCTAACCCGAGAAAGGTACTCAAGTTTCAATTTCAGAATTTTTACAAGTAACGTTGTAATTTAACACCCGTCTATTTTGTCCCTTGGAAAGAACTTTCCTTAATATTTAGGGATTTGGATTTACTCTTTCTGGGTCATAACAGACAGAATTTTCCTGAATATCTCAACTACGTTATATTTATATAAGAAGAAAATAAAAAATTAAAATGTTGATAGTACTCACAATATTTTCTTTTATTCAAGATAGAATACTGAGTCATAATGCTCTTATTGTATTTATATAGCTTAACACTGCTAAATTCATTGATATACAGTTTTACTCCAAATTGTTTAACACTGCTAAATTCATTGATATACAGTTTTACTCCAAATTGTTTAACTCTGTAGTTTACTTTTTTGTTTACAAGAGTTTTCTCATGGTCTCCTTTGTATTCATATTTATAAAACATTAACAACAGAAACTGATTATCAACCATTTCTATAGAATTATCAAAATATTTGTATTCTAGATATACTATAGTTGTATAGTATTTAGAAAATATACTACTATATATGGTAATTTCCAAAACTTTAGAACTTTTAGTAACTATACAAGATTTTTTAATATCCCCTTTCTCATGACTTATAGCTAACATGCATAAATCCATTTATGGAAATGAAAGTAATTTATTTAACTTCTGTAGTACACATAAATCTATCTAGATCAAATTTTGTAACTACATGCAAATCACTAAATCCAACATGAATAATACTCGTCAAATAAGATACATCTATATCGATCAATTTCTATAGATACATGTAAATCAATAAAACCAACAGGGATAAGATACATCTATATATATCCATTTCTGTAACTACATGTAAATCAATGAATCCAACAACATGAATAATACTGGTCAAATAAGATATATATATGTACACTCAAGCTAGAATCAAATGGCACAACCACGTTCCACCCAACCGTAGACGTAGAACAACAAAGATCACTTGTCCTAGTCACCCCCGTAGAACAACCAAGATCACTTGTCCTAGTCACCCCCTAGCGAGACCATGACTCCATAAGCCCAAACTGAGCTTCACTCCTTATCCACTTTTTTTATGTACAGTTCAAAAAATTAATTTTTCGTAACACCATTTGTGCTCACACAGAAAAATATTCATTTCCACAACATACTAAGCAACTTCCTCCCTCCCACATATGTTGTATATATCCCATTTCTCTTTGCCTAGGACTTTTTCCTTTCATTTCCCTCCTTGGAAATTCACAGCTTTACAAATCCCCAATTTTTAGGGGCTTCCAATGACAGAACTCCACTTCTCACACTTGTAAAAATTAGCTATGAGTTAACTCAAACATGTTCCCCACTCATGGAATCATAGTTAACTAGTTTTAACCTCGTTGTTCCACTTGTTTGCATCATTTAATTTATTGGAAATGTTTGTCTCATACATTTTTCCATCAAAAGAGGAAAATTGCCAAGTTAAACTCTTTCTCAAGAGTCACAAATATATTAATTAAATGCCTTAATAGTAAACAGTACGAATTTCCATAAATGGAAATTTGTTTTCAAGGAAATATCATTAATAATAAAAATATTTTTAATTCTTGAGCATGTCACATCCTCTCCCCCTTGAGTATAACAATGTCCTTGGTGTTAGTCTTTCCTTCAATTCATCACTTGGAACAAAACTCGATAAGATTTCATCATTTCATCTTCCATCTCCCAAGTAGCCCCCTCAGGGCTAAAGTGCTTCCATTGCACTTTTACCTGGGAAATGGCTTTGTTCCAATGTATAGTTTCTTTCCTTCCCAGAATGAATAGACATTCCTCCTAGAAATCGTCTTCTGGTTTCACCCACACCATGTTCCAATCAATGATGTGAGTAGGATCATGAATATATCTTTTCAATAATGAAACATGAAAAACATTATGAATTTTTAAATTTGCATGGAGTGCTAGTTGGTATGCCACTTTTCTGATTCGAGTTAAGACATTGAATGGACAAAACAACCTTGGTGCCAGCTTGGAACAGTTCTCTAATTTTAATGAGTTTATTCTTGCTTGGACTTTAAGGTATATATGTTCTCCAACGTTAAATTCTTGATTTCATCTTTTATGATCTGCATATCTTTTCTGTCGATCTTGCACAACAATTAAATTATGTTTCACCTTCTTGACCATCCATTCCATTTCTTGGAGCATTTTTGGTCCAACCATGATTTTGTTGACTGGATTATCCCAACTGATTGGAGTTGTGCATTTTCTGCAATATAAAACTTCGAAGGGACTCATTTTTGTTGATGCTCGATAATTGTTATTGTATGTCAATTTGACTAAGTGCAAGTATTCTTTCCACTTAGTTGGGTTTGTTCTTACATACTTTCGTAACACATATTCAATAATCTGATTTGTATGTTCTGTTTTCCCATCTGTTTGCGGACAATAAATTCTACAAAAATTCAAATTAGTTCACAAACCTCCAAACAATTCTTTCCAAAAAAGTGATGTAAATTTGACATATCTATCTAAAAACATCGTTTTAGGAATTCCATGCAATCTAAATATTTATTTCATTAAATTTCATCGATATTAATAGCCTTGTAGGTAGATTTCACAGGTATGAAGTGAGAAGACTTACTCAATTTATCAATTACCACCATGATTGAATCATTTTGTCTTTAAGTTTTTGGCAAACATATAATGAAGTCCATCAAAATAATTTATCATTTCCATTCTGGTATAGGTAACGGTTGTAATAGAATTTCCATATGTTGATTTCCAACTTTCACATGTTGACAATCTAAGCATTTAGATAAATATTTAGTTGTTTCAAATTTCATATTAAGACAATAAAATTGTTTTCTTAGGGATGCTATCATTTTTTGATATCCTGGATGACCAAAATAAGGATTTTTATGCATCTCATTTAGAATTAACAGTTTCAAATCAACCAAATTTGGTACATAAATTCTATTTTTGAACTTTAGGAGTCCATTTTTATCAATACTATTGAAATTCCCTTCATTTTTTTTTGCAATTGATCTGTTATTTTGATCTATTTTGCATCATTTCTACTAGTAGATTTAATTATGTCCTCAATTTCACTTTATGTTTTGTTGAAAATAATTTCATATAATTCATTAGTTTTTCGACTTAGGGCATATGCAACTTTATTTTCTTTTTCCCTTGATGTGGCGTACTTCAAAATCAAACTCACTAAGAAACTCTACCCACCTTGTCTGTCATGTATTGAGATCGGGTTGACTAAATATATGTTTCATACCACTATTATCTATTCATAACAAATATTTCCTTACAATTAAATAATGTCTCCACATCCTTAAAGCATGGGTTATGGCTTCTAATTTGAGATCATGAGTTACGTAGTTCCTTTCATGTTCTTTTAATTTGTGAGATTCTTAACAAATTACATGTTCTTCCTTTGTCAATTCTGCACCTAATACTTCTTTACTCACACCTACACAAACTGTAAAATATTTATAAGGGTCGGCCACTTTAAGGATTGGTGTTGTAGTTAGTAAACCTTTTAATTTATAAAAATTGTCCTGGCATTTTTGAGACCAAATAAATTTTGTTCCCTTTTTCTGCAATTGTATAATAGGATAGGCGATCTTGGAAAATTATTCGCTAAACCTTCGGTAATAATCGGTGATCCCCATAAATGATCCGATGTCTGCTACATCTTTAGTTATAATCCATTCCATATTTTCTTTAATCTTTTCAGGGTCTACTACAATACCATCTTCTGATATCACATGTCCCATATATTGAATCTTTCTTTGATAGAAATCGCATTTACCGAACTTAGCATATAGTTTATGCTCTCTAAGAGTCTGTAATACTATTTTCAAGTGTTGTTCATGTTCTTCTTCAGACTTTGAATAGATTAATATATCATCAATAAATATCAGTACGAATTTTTCCAAGTACCGGTTGAATATATTGTTCATCAGACACAAAAGTTTTCGGTGTGTTAGTAAGCCCAAATGGAATCACTATAAATTTGTGATGTCCATAATGTGTCATAAACATTTTTTTATTTACATATTCATCTTTTATTCTGATTTGATGATAACCAGATCTTGAATCTAGTTTAGAGAATATTTTTTCACCTCCAACCTGGTCAAATAAATCAATAATCTTGGGTAGAGGGTATTTGTTTTTAATCGTCATTTTATTCAATTGACAATAGTAAATACATAGTATTAGTGTTCCATATTTATTTTTGACAAAGAATATTGGTGCACTCCATGGTGAGACACTTGGTGCGATATATCCTTTATCTAACAGTTCATGTAGTTGGATTTTTAATTATGTTAACTCAGGCATACTCATCCTATAAGGTGTCTTTGGCACAGGTGTAGATACAGGTAGTGGATCAACAGAGAAATATATTTCTATCCTTGGAGGTAATTACGGTATTTCTTCCACAAATACATCCTTAAATCCTTAAAGAACCACAAATTCTTCTAAACATGGTTTTCTTTCTTTCTCTAGAAGATTTGTCACTTGGATAACATATATTTTACAACCTTTACTAATGCACTTTATAAATTCCATTGTTAATATTGGTCTTACAGAAACTGGTTTACTAATTCCTTGGAGTGTTCTTGATATTCCATTTGCATCTTTGTATACAAATGATTTTTCATAAAAAAACAGTATAACTTTATGCTTTTCTAACTAGTCCATTTCTATAAGTATATCAAATGATCCTAAAGGTAATACATTCAAGTTTATCTTTATATCCTGACCACTTATATTCAACTCACAATAAAAATGAGTTATGTTACCTTTATTTTTGTCCCTGTTACTAATTGCACTAATCAGGATTTGGTATGCTTTACTTTATTCAGTTTGTTTAAGTCTACTAAAGCTAGGGTAGCATAACTTAAACTATCTCGTGGGTCAATTAGAATATATACTTTGTTATTATGAATTTTACCTTCAATCTCCACAATAGTGGATTGATGATATGTTTTTCTTCCATCCAAGGATGTGTTGAAACAGAAAGAGAAAGGGAAACATAAGGAAAAAGAAGAATGACTAACTTAGCAAATAATCTTTCCTTTAAGAACTTTCTTCCAATTTATTTATAATCTTCCAAAAACCAATTGTACAAGTGGGGTTGTGAAATTCCTCCCTGACGTTAAAGAGATATTTGATAATCCCACTTAGGTGAAGAATATGATGTCTATTTATGATCTTTACAAGTGAATTGACATTATTTATTATCGCTAAATCGATTATGAGGACAATGTCTTGGAGAATGTTGAGAGACACATGAAGGACGAGATGCAGGCCAGTGTGCTGAGGGAGTGGTAGAGGATGAATTATATCAAGAGGGAGGCTAGGTTGATGGTAAAGAGTACGGATGTTCGACTTATCACACTTTTCAACTAGGATGTTCGATTCTTAGTTGGTTGTTCTTCTGTCGACTTGTCTGTAGATCGGTATTTTGATGGATGGTATTCAAGGAGTAATTTCTTCTTGCTTTCTCTATAACTTACTTATTCATTTTGGAAACATTTTTCTTTAGATTCGACGATACGTCCTTATATTGGACATGTCAGTTCAGAAATATAATTTATTAGATATTGTTCTCTTGATATGAGATTTGGCATGGAGGTCAGGTTCGTGAGATCCTTGATGTGAATTAGAATTGTATTGAACTCATTTCTTTCAGGATCGAAAATAAGTGTGTCATGTAAATTTCCATGCTCATCAGTTCTATACCATAATATTTCATATTATTCATCGACTTGAAGTCTCCTTTGAAGGAATTCTCTAATTTGAGGGTCAGTTTCTTGAACGGGAGGAGTGTGTATCGATGATCCTGACTCTTCCTAATCCATGCTTTCAATGTATTTTTTTGATTGTTGGGAATTAATGCTAGCCTCTACCAATCGTTCTTCTTTACTTTTGTCGGGGATCGCCACAGTTGTTGTTATTTCCAACTCTAGTCAATTTCTTTGAGACTCAAACTCCTCCCATACTTCATCAGATTGATCTCTTTCGACCATTTTTCTATTCAACTTCTGGTTGTTCCATTGTTTATGAATCTCCTCCCTTTTCTTTTGTCTCTTGTCTCGCTCCAGTTTTTGGATGTCATACGTTTGTTTTGTAAATTTTATTTCCTCTCGAAGAAATTTATGCTTCAACAGATCGAATGTTGGTATGCTCTTTTATTATGGAATCTCGCATATTAGATGACCCCCAAACACCACCTTGACTTACTCAAAGTCGATTAAGATGGCCATGTTTATTTTCTCCAGAAATAATACCACACTTGTTTTGTGTCTTTGCACCTTGCTAATGGGAATTCAACCCACTTTTCATCTCTCTCTTCCCCACGACTATTTTTTGGTGGTGTACCAAGTTGAGGTCGGAATTCAACAATGTCTCCTATTCCTTTGTCAAGCAAAAATTTATGAAGTAGTCTTGGAATGGTGCACAAAAATCCGTCATGTAGCTCCATGTAGAATTTGTCTTTTATTTTATCAAGGGATGATCGATCCTCAATAGCTTGTTTTGTTATGTAATCTTCAACGATTCTTTCAACCCACTCATGCAGATTCGTTCGACCCCCGTTTGTAACCTTGAGGGTTAATTTTTCATCGTGTGTCAATTTATGCATTACCATATTTCTTGATGTACTCGAACAAGGATTCTGGGATAGCTTCTAGAAATATTTTGTGGTTCTCCGAGAAAAATCACAATTGTGCTTCTACTAGCGTTAGGTTGTTTCTTCTTGCAAAATTTTTAATGTAATTCTCATTTTTTTCTCCCACCATTTGCATATGTCTTGTAGAGTTATCATATATGTGAACATCTACATGCCCAGGTTCATAAATACCGACAACAGAACCAATGTTGTAATATTTGGAAAATTAGAGGAGTGTTACCAATAGTTTAGTACATAAGCAAGCATAGATTCACATATACATACATATAGACAAAGACATACACAAAGTATTGGAATCCCAGAGAATATCCTTTATTAGATAAATGATTCAATACATCACAATGGATCCCTATTCTTTAATACATACTTACCTATTTATACCTACATATTCAGTTACCAGGAAGTTGTAACTACTTAACTTCTTGGGTTGGTCGGTTAACAAAAATATCGACCGACTTATACATTTTACTTCGACACTCGACCGACTAACTCTTAGTCATCTCTCGAGTCTAGTTGACTAGCCCCTAGAACAAGTTTATTGTGTGCTTGTCATCATTGTCATCTATGATTCACATAAAATTCCTTTTGGACACACACACACACAGAAATAGATAAAAACAAATTAAATTATAAAACAAACACATATATAACTATTTTGTATTTATAAAAAAATGAAATCAATTTTTGTTTGCAATATTTTTATTGAAAAGTGATTGGTTCTGCCACAATATATAATATGCATAGTGATTGGTGAGCTATAATAGATACAAAAAATGACTAAGCAATGTGATATTCTAATGCAATAATTCTCCATGGCTATACGAGCACTAATATGTATTCTAGCAATGTGTTTAGTTATATAATGACCTATGTTGTGCTATAAACTGCACTGGTACATTTGGTTGAATTTGATACACGATGAGACTATATTTCCCATGGAGAAGACTAAGAAGTGTGAATGGTTTATGGAAGGAACTGGGGCTCCACATTTTGTAGACTTCCAACATTTTGTTTAATATTGTACTCTATTTTATAATGCATTGGTAACAGAACGTCCTAAAAAGACACACCCATATGTTTATTTGTCAACATTTTAGTGGTGCACTTTCGTGAAAATTGTTGTTTATTTTATTGATTATATATGCACCAAGTGGGGTACTTTATGTAAATTTATAAGACACACCAAATTTTGGTGTGATATGACACGTTTAAACGTACCACATGGAATAAAAAAAATCTAAAAGAGACCAAATTTCAGGCCAATTCCAAATTTTAATTCAATGAAAACGGAAATAAAAAGGTAATAAACAATTTACCTAGTGTCTTATTTCCCAAGGAGGCATGCTTGAATTGTAGTGAAGAAATGAAAATTTGTGGTATTTTCTAAAATTTGGAAATGTGTAGAATCTACTAGTGGAGCTATCAAACTGACTATAGACCATTGCAGACATGATAGACGTGGAAGGAGAGTGACTAACGATGCTTGTGTGAGAGGTTAGAATAATCCAATGAGTTGTAATAATGAAAATTGATTTGATAAGTTTTATTTCTATTTTACCCTTACTCGATGCACTAGAGGGCGATACACAATGGAGCATCATGTGTATGTGTGCTTCTATGTATTTTATTTTTTAGTGGATAGAAGTGTGTCTTACTAGCTCAATGCAGGTGCATGATTTCCATGTGCACACTCGTGCATATTTTCCTTACAAGAACACCAGTAAAAAAACCTCTACAAGAACCTTTGTCCATATGCCTAGGCTAACAACCTCCACTATAAACAGAGAAGGGAGAAATTTTTAGAGGAGGTTTTGTAAAATCTTTTGTTGCGAGGTGTTCTCCTTGTAGTGAATTACACCATGGTGTCCCTTTTTGAATAATTGTTTCATGTTGTTAGAGCTTATCACTTTAGAAGGTTTTCCTTGGATACTTCTAAGCTCAATTTCCTTCCCTTATGAGGAAAATATCATGAAAAGATATAGAAAATTAAGGATCACTATTCCTAATGATTGTAACTATTGGACATCCACTACAAAATAATCACCACCTATCTGGATGGAAATCATGAGAATGTAGAATAAATAATCCCCCATATTGAGATTAATACTATGACACCTCCATGAACAATTTATGGTACCTCCATCTGCAATCATTACTTGAAACTATGGTGCTAGAAATATAGACCAATTGAGACATTCTGGTATTTTTTGTTGATGATATTATGGGTACTATGAGAATCAATAAACATTGTTATATTTTTATCTTTGATATATCCTTATATATTGAGGGCTTTTGGAGTATTGATGTTAACTAGTGCATGGAAAGATATTGATCCAGGAGCATTGCCTTCACAGTCATCAATGCACACGTGGAGGAGAGAAGAATGACATTTTAGCAAAGCCATAAATTCAAATCGAGCATTAACTCAGAATTTATTTGGGTTGTTGAGATATTTTGTTGAGCAAATTTTAAAACCGTAACTTGTTTATAAAGTCTCTAAGTACTTTAAGAAATCCCAGACATGGAGTGCTGACTCTGTCTGATAGTAATTAGCAGTTATCATAATAGGACTGAGTAGGTAATAGTTCCTAAGTCTGAATTGATAGATTTCAGGAACAAGACGAGAGAGCTCAGGGAGTCGGTCCTTAGAAAGTTTTCATTTTTCATTGTAAGAGTAGATCAAGATGGATAGAGTAGAATAGAACAAAGTAGAACATAATAGAAGAAACACCATGTAATTTTCGTTTTTCAGTAATGAATAGAATAGACAGGAGATTGTCATATATCTGTGTTCATTTACTGTTTAAAAAAAAGTGTGTTGTATTGTGTGTGAGTTTCATATTTTCATTTCCATTTCCTGTTGAGAGTAGAGAGAATGACGGTATGATTCTATAATGAAACTGGATAAGTTTTAGTTGTTTTTCTACTAAACCGTGTATGCAAGGTGTGCATTCCCTAATACAAGGTGTGCGTTAACTAGATCTCAGAATTATTTAGAGAGGGAGGTTCAGAAAAGAACAAGGAGACTTGATATTCTAGGTGCAAGGAGTGCATAGAACATAGAGCTGAGTAAGTTCGAAGAAACAACAAAGAAGAACGCCAGGAGGGCATGAGGTATTTTCTTTTCAAGAAAATCCCTTCAAATCTGAGTTATTCGAAATCCTCGAATGCAAGGTGTGTGTAGGAGTTCGAATATTTAAGGAGAAGAAGCTCAGGAGGGAGTGTGTTTTCGTTCATAGAGATCCAACTGAAGAAGGACTGAAAATTTAGTCCTTGACACTTGGAATATTCCCAAAGTCTGGGAAGAAAGGTCGTAGAATCTCAGGGGGGAGACCACAGTAACCGTCAGATCTGAACGTAGAGACCTGATAGTTGTTAGATATATAAGAACGACGAGGAGTTGAACGAACGGTGGAAATACTTCGAGAGGAAGTGTCGATCTCGCAATAGACGTCAAATCTGTGGAAGTAGTGCGAACCTTAGCACCTCGTGCCCGAAGAAGGATTTTGGTATTCGGTGTCTCGTGGAACAAGGGTGAAGTCCCTACTCATGTGTTCCGAAATCCAGACGACCGTCAGATTGCACAGAAGACACCCATCAAGCAGGGAAGAGATTGAGAGTTGGGACACGTGGTGAGTAGTCGGTGTTTGGGAGAATCAAGACTGTCCATCGTGGAGAGGACAGGTTGCGACAAGATCTGATCGATCAGGGAATTGAACATCGAGGAACTCATGAGGAGAAGAGCGGAGGATTTGTGAAAAGGAAAACTACAAAATCATCTAGACCGTCCCTCAGGAAGAGTAAGAAGGAGGATCTTGACCATTGTTGAAGGGGTAGCGGAGACCGTCGATCCAGTGCGAAAGGTTTTCAGAGTTTTGGCATTCGGGGAATTGAAGGTGCAGGACCTTTTGGTCTCGCAGGTTGCGAAACCCTGAAGTGCGAAACCCTGACACGCTCAAGGTTTGACCCTAGGTCACAGGACCAGGTCGTATGGTGATCCACTAAAGGGGGCGTTAAAAGAATGTGGGGTCCTTTTGGAGTTAGAAACTTTGAGAGTCAAGAGGTAGGAGAGCATGTTCATTGGTTTGTCGAACCGTAAGCTTCGTAGCCCTTTCGGTGTAGACGTGTGGTCGCAGGGTGTGGTCACATGAGGTAGGAGCTAAGAACCTTAAGCCCTTTGTAGGTCGAGGATTCAAAGGGTAAGAGAAGTGCTTTGCACCGTGACTCCTCGAGTCGCGAAAGCCAAAACACCCCTTGGGTGAAGTCCATGGTCCCATCATAGTGGTCATATGGAAGAGGAGTAAGGGAAGAGGGCTAGTGCTTAGCTAGAGCCCCCAATCAGGAGTCAGAGCTTCAAGTTGCAAAAGAACGGGACGCTTGACTGTAGAAGTCCCGATCTACGAAAAACACTTTTTGGTTTAGCGGGATGTCACAACGAACGATCGCATGGACTGAGATTTAAGCGTAGTCTAATTGCCGTTAAGCTCTTTTCGACATTCGGTGGTTGAAGAGGCAAGGATTTCTCCCTCGAGAAATCCCAAATCGTGAAATAAGAAACACGCCTTATGGGTAAGGCCGTGGTCATAAGGATGATCACATGAAGGGGGAAATCGTGGTTGATGCTGGAGTCTTCACATGTGAGTTCTAAACAAGAGGACCTATGGATCTGATTTACAGGGTTCTAGTGAGGACCCGAAAGAGTTGTTCCAACTCAGAGTTAGAGGACGATCCAGTGACCAGGAGGTTGCGAACTCCACTAGGGTAGGGGGTTTGCATCAGGTGGTATCAGAGCCAAAGAAAAATCTATTAATTTTGTTTGCAGAACAACAGACAAAATAAGAAGACAGGAAGGCTGGTATCCTTCATGGGAATTTCACTCTGTTGGGAGGTGACGCAGTGAAGTCATGCCACCAAGAAGGCGCAGAGAAAACACAAAGATGGAAGAAGAAATGAGGTTACTCAGAATGAGGTTGGATGCCATGGAAACAACACAGAGAAGGGCACCAGATACTGGTGATGTCAGTTAAGATAAGAGTGAAGAAGAGGTCGAAGCTAGCAAAAATGTGGCAGAGGATGTTGCACAAGACCACTTAATAAAAGTTGTTTCAAATATTGGGGCCAGAGAAAGGATAGAAGTACCTATGTACGAAGGTAATCTGGAAGTTGAAGAATTGCTAGATTGGATACGTGCCATGGATAAGCACTTCGATTATGAATATATTGAAGAGGAAAAAATGGTGAATCACACAATGACGAGATTGAAGGGTCACACAACATTATGGTGGGATGAACTGCAAGCTGAACACATAAGAAATAGTAAGCAAAAAATTAAAAGTTGGGATAGGATGGTAGCTAAGATGAAAGCTAATTTTATCCCAAAGGATTACCAGATCAATCTTTACAGGAGGTTGCAGAACCTGAAACAGAGAGGTTTATCAGTTAAGGAGTACATTGAAGAGTTGTACAGACTGAACATCAGGGCTGGACAGAAGGAGAATGAAGATGAAAAGACACTCAAATATATCAATGGGTTGAGATATGAAATCCAAGAAGAGATCAACATGATGTATATCAGTACAGTCAAGGATGCTTATCAAACAACCTTGAAAGCTGAGGAAAAATTAGCTAGGAGGAAAAGTCAACGAAGCATAGGCAAAAATTCGAGCCGAGGCAAAGCAACCAGCAGGGAGAAGTTCCAGAAGTCAAAGTCGGACGCTGATAAGAAACATAGCCACCAAGAGAAGGGCGGAAGCTCTAAATAAGGACAACATGGTGGACGAAGTTATTTTCTCAGAGGTAGAGGAAGAGGAAGAGCCAGAGGAGGCATAGTTAAATGCTATACCTGTGGAAAGGAAGGGCACAAATCTTGGGAATGTCCCGACAAAAAAAGAGGAGGCAGAGAAGAACACATTGCTGAAGCAGATAAGCATGTGGAAGAAGAGGCCGCAGAAGGAGGAAGAAACCTCATGATTAGGAAAGTTCTTCTCAGATCAGAGAAGGAACCAGAAGAACCAGTTCAATGAACAAGCCTATTCAGAACTGCTTGTAAGATGAAAGACAGGGTTTGCAAGATGATCATAGATAGTGGGAGCATGGATAATCTAGTATCCACAGAGATGGTGGAAAATCTAGAGTTGAAGACAACTGCACATCCAGGGCCATACAAAGTATCGCGGCAACAGAAAGGACATAAAGTCATGGTAAGTCAACAATGCCAAGTTGAGTTTAAAATAGGAGGTTACAAAGATGAAATATTATGTGATGTAATCCCTATGGATGTCTGTCATATTTTATTGGGAAGACTGTGGCAATATGACAAAAAGGTTATTCATGATGGGAGGAAGAATACGTATACCCTAGAAAAGAATGGTAGGACACATATGTTGTTACCCATAGTAGACAAGGAGAAGGCAGAAGCTAGTTCAAGCATACTTCTCATGAGTGGGAAGGAGCTCTTAAAGGAAGTCAAGGAAGAGAGAGAGATGTAGTTTGTTGTTGTGAGGAATCCTAGAGTGATCCTTACAAATACTTATGTAGAATATTTGCCTATAGAAATCCAAGAACTTTGTTGATATAGTTGTAGATGAGTTACCACACTCATTACCACCCATCAGGAGCATAAGCCATCACATTGACCTTATTCCAGGAGCTAGTTTTCCAAACAAAGAAGCTTATAGGTTGACACCTAGAGAAAATGAGGAAGTCAGGAATCAAGTCCAGGAGTTGTTGGATAAAGGGTTAGTCAGGGAAATCCTAAGCCCATGTGCAGTACCGACTGTATTAATCCCAAAGAAAGATGGAGGATGGAGAATGTGCATAGATTCTCGAGCCATCAACAAGATAACCATTAGGTACAAATTTTCTTTACCAAGGATGGATGATTTGATGAACTGCCTAAGTGGCGCAAGCTATTTTTCCAAGATAGACTTGCAGATTGGATACCATCAAATAAAAGTGAGAGAAGGGGATGAATGGAAAACAACATTCAAGATGAATGAAGGATTATTTGAATGGTTGGTCATGCCGTTTGGGTTGACAAATGCACCAAACACATTCATGATACTGATGAATGAAGTGTTGAAAGACTTCATTGGTAAATTTGTCATAGTATATCTAGATGACATACTAATCTTCAGAAAAACAAAAGGAGAACACTTAAGACATTTAGCCGCAGTGATGGAAGGTTACAGCGAGAGCAATTGCTAATAAATCTGAAGAAATGTTATTTTATGAAGAAGGAGCTCATATATTTGGGATTCGTAATCTCTTCGAATGAATTGAAGATGGACCCAAAGAAGGTGAGAGCAATTAGAGAATGGCCATCACCAAGCAACCTGTTTGAAGTACGACGTTTTCATGGGTTAGCAAGTTTTTATGGGAAATTTATCAGAAATTTCAATGGCATATGTGCACCCATGTTGGATACTATGAAAAATAAACACAAGGCCTTTAGTTGGACAGAGGAAGATGAAAAAGGTTTCAAAGTGTTGAAAGAGAAGATCACAGAGCAACCAATTCTGGTCTTACCAGATTTTGGAAAAACGTTTCAGGTGAGATGTGACACAAGAGGATTAGCTATTGGAGTATTCTTGAGCCAGGACAATAAGCCAGTTGCTTATTTCAGTGAGAAACTGAATGACGCCAAGAAAAAGTATTCCACGTATGACAAGGAATTTTTTGCAGTGATTCAAGCTTTAAAAAAATGGATACATTATTTAATTCCTAAAGAATTTGTCATGTATAGTGATAATCATGCTTTGAAATTTATTACTAGGCAAGAAAAGTTGAATCAAAAACATGCAAAATGGGTAGAATTCATGCAGAATTTTACTTTTGTTATTAAACACATTGCTGGAACTCCTAACAAAGTTGTAGATGCTTTGATCAAAAGAAGTTTGATTGTACATGAATTCCAAGTGGAGACATTGGGGTTCGAACACCTCAAGGAGATGTATACAGAAGATGCAGATTTCAAGGGAGCGTATGAGGCATGAAAGAATCCTTTATTGGGAGACAAAATCCCATGGAATGAATATTTAATTCAGGATGGATTACTGTTCAAGGGTAGCCAATTATGTATTCCAAAGTGCTCAATGAGAGATAACCTACTAAAAGAAAAACACAGTGGAGGTTTAGCTGGACACTTTGGTCACGACAAGACGTTTGCACAATTGAGAAATCTGTATTATTAGTTGAGCATGAGAGAAGAAGTGAAGAAGTTCGTGAACAAATGCAGAGTTTGCCAGTATGCGAAGGGAAGACAACAAAATACTGGTTTGCATCATCCATTGCCAATTCCAGAGAGGCTGTGGGATGCAATCAACATGGATTTTGTTTTGGGATTGCCTGGAACTTAGAGAGGAAGCGATTCCATATTTGTTGTGGTGGACAAATTCTCCAAAATGGCACATTTCATACTATTCCAGAAGACAAGAGATGCCACACACATCGCCAATTTGATTTTCAGAGAAGTAGTGAGACTACATGGATTGTTGAGGAGCAAAGTTTCAGACAGGGACACCAAATTTGTGGGACATTTTTGAAGGACTCTATGGAAAAGACTCGGGATAAAATTATCCTTTAGTTCAGCATATCACCCTCAGACAGATGGACAAATTGAAGTAGTAAACAAAAGTCTAGGAAACCTATTGAGGATTTTAGTCATTGAGTAAGGAAGACAATGGGATCAAATTCTGGCACAAGCAGAATTTGCATTCAACAATTCAGTGAACAGGAGCATAGGGAAGATTCCATTCGAAATTGTGTATGGTATAAAACCAAGAGGGATTGTCGAATTAAGAGATTTGATCCAAGATGAGTTTAGAAGTGCTGGAGCAGAGGATTTTGTAGCAGAAATGCAAAAACTCCATGACAGAGTCAGAGAGCAACTACAGGACAACAATCAGAAATACAAGAGCAAAGTTGACCAGAGAAGAAGAGAAATTCAATTTGAAGTTGGGGATGAAGTTTTAAATCATTTGAGAAAAGAGAGATTCCCAAGGGGAACACACAACAAATTGAAGATGAAAAAGATTGGCCCATGCAGAATTCTCAGAAAATTCACAGCCAATGCTTATGAGATTGAGTTGTCGGACAACGTTGGGATATCACCGATATTCAATGTTGCAGACCTATATCCTTACCAGAGGAATGAAGCAGGAGAGGTAGATGATCATAAAGAGATTCAGTGGGAAGAGAAATTGCCCACAGCAGAAATACCTCAGATGGAGAAAATCATTAAATAGAGAGATGGAAAGAAAACCAGGAGGAAAATATATCTTGAGTACTTAGTGAAGTGGAAATATCATCTAAGGGAAGATGCAAGTTGTGTCACAGAACCTGATATTTTGAAGCATGGGACGACAATGCAGGAGCTCATGGACAGGAGTCCATGATTTTTTTTAACCAGAGGAGTATGATGCAAGAGCATCGCCTTCACAGTCGTCAATGCACATGTGGAGGAGAGAAGAATGAAATTTCAACAAAGCCAGAAATTCAAATCAAGCATTAACTCAGAATTTATTTGCGTTGTTGAGATATTTTGTTGAGAAAATTTTAAAATCGTAACTTGTTTCTAAAGTCTCTAAGGAATGTAAGAAATCGCAGACATGGAGTGTTGACTTTGTTTGATAGTAATTAACAATTATCGTAATAGGACTGAGTAGGTAATAGTTTTAAGTCTGAATTGATAGATTTCAGGAATAGGACAACAGAGCTCAGGGAGTTGGTCCTTAGAAAGTTTTCATTTTTCATTGTAAGAGTAGATCAAGATGGATAGAATAGAATAGAACAAAGTAGAAAAGAATAGCAGAAACACCATGTAATTTTCGTTTTTCAGTAATGAATAGAATAGACAAGAGATTGTCATATATCTGTGTTCTTTACTGTTTAAAAAAATGTGTGTTGTTTTCTGTGTGAGGTTCATATTTTCATTTTTATTTCCTGTTGAGAGTGGAGAGAATGACTGTATGATTCTATAACGAAACTGGATAAGTTTCATTTGTTTTTCTACTAAACTGTGTATGCAAGGTGTGCATTACCTAAAGCAAGGTGTGCGTTAACTGGATCTCCAAACAATTCAGAGAGGGAGGTCCAGGGAATAATAGGGAGACTTGATATTTCAGGTGCAAGGAGTGCAAAAAACTTAGAGCCGACTAAGTTCGAAGAAACAACAAAGAAGAACGTCGAGAGGGCATGAGGTATTTTCTTTTCAAGAAAATCCTTTCGAATCTCAGTTATTCGAAATCCTCGAACGCAAGGTGTGTGTAGGAGTTCAAATCTTTAAGGAGAAGAAGGTCAGGAGGAAGTGTGTTTTCGTTCATAGAGATCCAGCTGAAGAAGGACTAAAAATTTAGTCCTTGACACTTAGAAGATTCCCTAAGTCTGGAAAGAAAGGTCACATAAGCTCAGGGGGGAGACCACAGTAACCATCAGATCTGAATGCAGAGAGTCGATAGCCGTCGGATCTAGAAGAATGACGAAGAGTTGAACGAACGGTGGAAATACTTTGAGAGGAAGTGTTAATCTTTCGATAGCCGTCAGATCTGTGGAAGCAGTGCGAACCTTAGCACCTTGTACCCAAATGAGGACTTCAGCATTCAGCATCTGGTGGAACAAGGGTGAAGTTCCTTTGGACTCACGTGTTTCGAAATCCCGACGACCGTCAGATTTCACAGAATACACCCATCAAGTAGGGAACAGATCAAGATTTGGGACACGTGGTGAGTAGTCGGTGTTTGGGAGAATCATCAAAATAATCAAGACCATCCATCATGGAGAGGACAGGTGGAAACAAGATCTAATCGACCGAGGAATTGAACACCGAGGAACTCAAGAGGATAAGTGGGAAGGATTTGTGAAAAGGAAAACCGCGAAATCATCCAGACCGTCCTTCAGGAAGAATAAGATGGAGGATCATGGTCATTGGTCAAGGGGTAGTGGAGACCGTCGATCCAATGAGAAAGTATTTCAGAGTTTCAGTGTTCGAGGAATTAAAGGTGCAGGACCTTTTGGTCTCACAAGTTGCGAAACCCCAAAGTGTGAAACCCCGATGTGCTCAAGTTTTGACCCTAGGTCACGGGATCAGGTCATATGGTGATCCACTAAGGGTGGTGTTAAAATAACGTGGGGTCCTTTCAGAGTTCGAAACTTCGAGAGTCGAGAGGTAGGAGAGCATGTTTGTTGGTTTGTCGAACCGCGAACTCCGATATCCCTTTTGGTGTAGACGTGTGGTCGCAGGGCATAGTCACATGAGGTAGGAGCTGAGAACCTTAAGCTTGTCGGAGGTCAGGGATTCAAAGGGTAAGAGAAGTTCTTTGCACCGTGACTCCTTGAGTCGAAAAAGCCGAAACACCTCTTGGGTGAAGGCCATGGTCACGACATAGTGGTCATATGGAAGAGGAGTAAGGGAAGAGGGCTATTGCTTAGCTAGATCCCCCAATCGGGATTCGGAGATTCAAGTTGCAAAAGAATAGAACGCTTGATTGTAGAAGTCTCGATCTACGAAAAGCACTTTTTGGTTTAGCGCGAGGTCACGGTGAATGGTTGCATGGAACGAGATCTAAGCGAAGGCTAATCGTCGTTAAGCTCTTTTCGACATTCGGTGGTTGAAGAGACAAGGATTTCTCCCTCGAGAAATCCCAAATCGTGAAATGCAAAACACGCCTTATGGATAAGGCCGTGGTCATAAGGACGATCACATGAAGGGGGAGCTCACGCTTGATGATGGAGTCTTCACACACAAGTTCTAAACAAGAGGACCTATGGATCTGATTTACAGGGTTCTAGTGAGGACTCGAAAGAGTTGTTCCAGCTCGGAGTTAGAGGACGATCCAGTGACCGGGAGGTCACGGACCCCAATGGGGTAGGGGGTTTGCATCATATATCATTAGTGTAGTCTCTTCTAGATCTAGATCTTATCATGGTTCCAATTCTTGATCTTCTTCCTCTCCATAGTCTATGTAGAAAACTTTATTCTCACCAAATTTATTTCCCTTAGTATACTTGTCACAATTGAAACATGGTCCCTTTTCTCTTCTTTCATCCATTTGTTGAGGTTTCAACCTTGTCGATTGATTGATTTTAGGAGAGGAAACACGGTTCTCTCGATAGTTGTTAGTTTCCACCCTTATAGTAGAAATGTTTTTGTTTTCTACTTTCCTTGTGATACTCAAAACATGTTCTCAGGATTTAGGTTCAAAGAGACACACATCATGTGCAATGCTCTTCTTTAAAGTTACCATAAAGATATCTAACAAATTATCCTCTATAATTTCCTTTACCCTAAACCTGAGCTTTCAGAATTGTTCAATATGCTTTGCAATTGGATCTAATTTATGAAGATTTATCAATTGAATAATTTAGGAATTTATTTATCTTAATATCCCCATAATTCATTATAATTTATCACCATTTATTTGCACACATATCCTAAAAGGCCAATCCTTACTCATATGTACCATCATGGTCTGTGTACCCCTTGTCATACACACTTTCAGACAATTTTCTCTCACATAACTTAGGACGACACTTTTCCTAAAGTTATCTTCAGTGAATTAAAGCCATAATCCCCTTTTATGTTCCCCCCCCTCTTTATTTTATTTAAATTAAAGGTAAAAATCAATTAGTGGATAACAATTGATTTTGTCAAATGATATATTTGATTATTTTGACCCATAACCACTATTTTTCCTATACAATAAATCATTTCATTCTATTTCCATACGACTTTTCATGACAACACCAAAATGCTACCAAAATTTCTAGCAAATTTTTAGATCCATTTCCCTTTGTTTCTTTCAACCAAGAGGAGAAGTCAGGCCATTTCTAGCACACATTTGGGAGCTATTTTAGATCCATTTCCGTTGAGGGGCCACCAAGAGCTATTTTTCTTCATTAGTCTCTTCATGTGTGTCTTTTATATATACAATATTATTAGGCACTCTTTATATCAGGTTGATTCTTTATATCTCTTGTTATTCATGTAGATTTTGTGTTGCATGCCTTTTTATTTATGAGTAAAATATAGATATGAAGACATTTAATTAATAAAGATATAGGTTTTGGGTTTTCTCAGCCACTTTTTTTTATGACTTTGAAACAACCAAAAAATTTGTATATTTGATCACCCTTGCCGTAGATTTTCACCAACAGAATGGTGATCATACTAGGGATTCGAGTTTTACTCATGATCGTTGGTTGTGGGTGTGTGGCAAACCGTTAACTTTATAATTGATAGGTGTGAAATAACATATTTCTATACGCATCTTCTTAGCATTAATATTTGAAATCACCATAGAAATGAATTGATTGAGAATGT
>SNQJ01S0004946.1:219607-232587 GCA_010110895.2 Picea sitchensis | reverse complement strand
TTGAATAATTAGATGTAAAAACAAATTTTCTCCATGGGGATTTGGAGGAAGAGATTTATATGCAAGAACCATATGAGTATGAGGTCAAAGGGAAGGAAAAATTGGTATACAGGTTGAATAAGAGCTTGTATGGTCTAAAGGAAGCTCCAAGGTAGTGGTATTTGAAGTTTGACAGGTTTATGACAGAACAAGGTTATAGTAGATGCCATTTTGATCACTGTGCTTATTTTAAAAGGATAGAAAATGGAAGCTATATTATATTGTTATTGTATGTAGATGACATGCTTGTTGTTGGGTCTAATATGCAGGATATAAATGTGCTCAAGAAGAAATTAGCTAATTCATTTGCGATGAAGGATTTGGGTGCTCCAAAGAAAATCCTTGGTCTGAGAACAAAAAGAGACAAGAAAAATCACAAATTGACATTGTCTCAGGGTGAGTACATAAAGAAGGTGTTGGAGAGGTTTAGAATGCAAAATGCAAAACCAATTAGTACCCCTTTGGTCATCCATTTAAAATTAACCAAAGAAATGTGTCCCAAGACACAAGAGGAGATAAAATACATGTCCAAGGTCCCTTATTCATCAACAATTGGCACCTTGATGTATGCGATGGTTTGAACATGACCAAATATTGCACATGCAGTGGTAGTTGTGAGTAGGTATATGAACAATCCAGGTAAAGAACATTGGGAGGAAGTAAAGTGGATTATTAAGTATTTGATAGGTATTGCTACTCATGCATTATGTTTTGGAGGTTCAGACACTGTTCTACAAAGATATGTTGATTCAGATGTGGCAGGTGATAAATATAGCAAGAGAAGCACCACAGGGTATGTTTTTACTGTAGGTGGAACAACAATAAGTTGGATTTTGAAACTGCAACAGGTTGTTGAACTTTCAACAATAGAGATAGAGTATGTTGATGCTATAGAGGCTAGTAAAGAGATGATTTGGTTACAGAGGTTTATGGAGGAATTGGGAAAGAAGAAGGAGAATAACAGGTTGTATTGTGACAACTAAAGTGCCATTTATCTTGTAAATAACTCAACCTTCCATTTGAATACTAAGCATATACATCTTAGGTACCATTTCATACAATCCGTCTAGGAAGATGGACATTTCAATTTGGAAAAGATACACAGTAGACAAAATCATGCAGACATGATAACGAAGGGTGTAATTAGGGAGAAACTAAGTTCCTTCTTAGTTTCAGTTGGTCTTCAAGTGCATGAAGGTGAAGATGAGAAATTTTCTAGGTCCAAGGTGGATCATAGTTCAACAGGTACAACAATGGTGGAGTTGTTGTGATCAGTGTCCAAGTGGGATATTGTTGGTTGTGGAGCCTGATTATCTTCATGATTCATAGGTCTTTGTTTTCTATCCATGTTTATACCCCCATGAAGACTGTACACCCCTCCACATGGGGGGATTTATCACCTACGGGGGTTTGGGGGCAAAGCCCTTGAAGGAAAAAGTTCCTTGTAAATGTATATTGTAATTTCATAGTAAATACCCCCGAAGGAAAAATTTCCTTGTAAATGTATATTGTAATTTCATAGTAAATATGGATCATTCATTATAAGGTCACAGATCTAACGGTAGAGATTATGTTAGGGATTTTTTCCCTATAAGGCAACCCTCTTTTATGAGGGAATTGTATTGTGGCTGCGTAGGTGTTTGATTATTGTATTATGAGAGAGGAGACTATGAGAGAAATAAGAGGATGTTTCAACAAGCATGCTGTAGGTTGTATCCCTTCATTTTGCTGGATAATAAAAAGGAAGGACCTGGAAATTTCTCTGGTGGATGTAGCCCACACTAGGTGAACCACGTATATCTGTGTCTCTATTGTATTGTGTATCTTCTGTGTTTTATTTCCACATTTTTTTTTATTGCTCCGTGATCCTGTTTTTCTAACACCATTGATGTTGTTTCAAAATGAAAATCCTCTCCCTCAACCTCAAAGGGTCGGCCAATCCCTCCAAGAAATTGGGCATCGATAGGATAGTATCCATCCATAAGCTTGATATCCTCTTCCTGCAAGAAACTATGATCCAAGGTAGAAGTGCAATCAAAATCTTGTCATCCTTTCTCCCGAGATGGGATTTAATGGCAAATGATGCCTCTCGAAAATAAAGTGGGATCATCACTGATTAAGGGAACTCTTGATTTAAATAAAAGGATTACCAATTTAACCCACCATGATTCAATTTGGTTTAACATTAATGGATGCGATCAATTCAACTACAAGTTCCAAGCCATGCAATTCCAACGGGATGGAGATTTATGGCACCATCATTGCCTCCATATAACCTACTTGAGGATGTGGAGCCAATGATTATCAATGGTACAATGGTAGTGACTATGGGAGCACATGGGTTAATTCCTCATGCTCTTGATAATTGGAGCAATTTTCTCACCATTATTCTCGACAAGAGACCTTATTGGCATAAGAGGAGGTGGTCTATATGGACGAGGCATAGTCTAAATGTTCTACATTTTTTACTTTCTGACAACTATCACAAAAATATGGCAACAAAATTGTTGGAAAAATCACAACTTAACATTGCTTAAATTGGGGTTTTGAATGCATAAATCGATTTATATCCCTCAAAAATCCCTAGAGCACACTGAATATGTAATCTCAACCACTGAAATCTGTGATTTTCTAAATTTCTATCCAGAGTTTGGATGAAACTCATTGGAAAAAGTGTTTGGAGAAGGGTAAAAATGTAGAGTGTTTAGACTACATCTTTGGACAATAGAAGGCTCCCAGGATAGACTCCTTGTCTTCACCTTATAGCATGGTGTCTTAGTATGCGAGAATCATGGTGTCTAGTGGGAGTGCAAAATATGGAGGCATGCTGAGTTTAGTACTCAACCTTTTGGTTGTGGTTCAGTTGCAAGTTGTAAGAACTAACTGGGTTTTTGGGTGTATCTCCTTCTAGGTATTTGACAAGTGATTAAACTCTAGTGTTACACTATCATCATAGGTGATGGTGTTGTATCCTATGCGATAGAAATGAGTTCAATTATGGCCTCTAACATTGTGAGAAGGAAACAATGGAATCCCACTGTAGCGTTATGAATTAGACTACCTGTTAGCACATGATATGTACTGAAGGACACCATTGGTTTTTGTCAGTCATGTGATTAATCCTTCTTATAGGAGTCATTTGTTTAATCTTGTAGGTTTGAGTCATAGGGTTAAGTTGTTAAAGGTTTTTGAGTTATTTTTCATGTTAATAAATCAAGGTGATTGATTTTAACCTTGGAACTAGAGCTGATCAAAATACATTGTCAGGTCTTAGTGTTATAAGGGTGGTTGTCATCATTTGCACAGGAGGGAAAGTGAAGGTCACATAAATATATATAAAGGTCACCATCAAATGATGTCATCCAAACAAGTGTCCAAAGGGTCTTAGACATTCATCCAATCGCCTAAAGTGTCTTGCCAATTCATAAATCAGATGTGTTGCAGACTCTCTTGGAAGTTCACAACACTCCAAATAGGGCATGTGACAAATCTTTTATGATTATGATTTCTAAAGGGTATCTAATGGTTTTTTTTTAGCTTTAAGTTCCATTGTATCATCATACATCTCCCAGGGTTCACCATTAAGGATTTTCATTACCATTTGTGAAAAGAGCTGCAAACTCGTGCTGCAAACTTTCTGAAGAGGTCAATGGTGGAAGTTTTAAGGTGTTGACTAGTTGGGGTTTTTACACCAAGTAGTGGGCTCTGATTCTAGGTCTTATGATGTAAAACACTGCTACAAACCCATCTGTTGCAAATCAAACTATTGCTGCAAACTCTCTGTTTTGCACTTTTGCTTTGAAATATTGGTATTCAAGACTTCATTCAACCTTTTCATCATCATTTCATTCATGATTCCAGCTTCAAGTTACTTCATAACCTCTGCAAATACTGTTCTAGTAGAAACCTTACTTCCAACAAAACATTAAGAAACATTTTTGTCTTATGATGCTTATAATTGTGGTTATTGCTGCTCTTGGAGGACATTCTTCTTGGCTCAAAGGTTGTAGGAGATGTTGGAAAAGGTTCAAAATTTTATTGCATGTTTTGTCATTAGTTGCAGTCATCAGAGGGAAAAAATGACACCTACAAGAAAGTTCATAGCACATCTTGTTGAAGGCACTACGAACTAATTAAAACTGGAACAGTTTGCAATGCACTTGTTGAGGAAAATATATGAAATGATCTTACTCAAGCATTTTCAGATCTTACTTGGCTAAATAAAGATAGACGGGAATATCACCCTATGTTTATAGCCATCAAAATTTATTTCCTAATTCACAAGTATTGATTACAAGTGCTTAGGCTGATCTTTTTTATAAATGAAACTTTGCTGGAGAATTCATTATTTATGTAATTTTCTGAATATAACAGATGCTGAAATAAATATAGAGACATAAGTAAAAACACCAAGTTAATAATCAAAACAAATGAGACATAAAGCAATCGTTTGTTCCATTCTAATTTATCAAAAGAATCGTTCTCTTTACAAAATTCCCAGAGGAAGTTTGGACCAAAGTCAAACTTAGATGTCCTCGATGAAAACCATACAAAAGGACTTCTGACAGAAAGTAAAAAACTGAAATTTAAAAGATGGATCAGCTTGCCACAGATTGATGCCCACTCGACTCTGCACAATAGCCTTTATCGGTCATGAAATTTAATTCACATACAGACAAGTCTACACATACTATCAAAGATAGATCAACACCTCTGAAAAACAAGTGTCTGAATGATGTAATTCAACCCTGAAACTTGTTGTCTACAATATGACCCTACTATCATAAAAGAGAATTAGGCTTTCAATGAATTAAAGAATGAATGAAAACTAAATTATCTCAATAAAAATCAAAGAACAGACCTTAGTTTGCTTCTCCATCTATTCTCCTCTTGTTCCTCCTTTTCCCTTTTCCTTTAAGCAATCAGAATTAGTTGAAGTGGTTAAACTACCTCTTTAGTTAAGTTAACTAAAACTCAACCAACTTTTTAGTTAAGGGGGAAAAGTAATAAAATCATAATAATGTTTTCTAATAAATAATAACTAGTAGGTGGGACCCCTTGTGACTGCCTTTAGTTCTTTAAAAAACATAACACAATTAGTTAATCAATCAAACACATCTTTCCTTGTGGCTCCCATCATCACTCTCATAATTTTACAATTTATATCAATCATAATTGAAATTATTTCCAAAAATATATTCTCCATATATCCAAAAAATAGTGTGCTGTCCAAATTTTAGAAGTCAATTGTTCTCAACAGTCAATAAATAAAAACACTTAAAACCCATATTTTCCACTCTGGGAGGAAATCTTTCCCTTGTTGCTACTGTCACTCTTTGATCTCTCTGAGTTTGCCTTAGGCTGCGTGGAGCCTTTAGGCCTAATCTCATTGATCACATTAGATAAATCATCTCTCAAATGCATGCGAGAGGACACAGATTTGGCAGAGTCATTTGAGGGTGAGGAGGGGGCAACAATGAATTTTCCTTTGTTAGGAACACCGTGGGCCTCGGTTTTTAACCTTTTGCTTACATGGGAAGACTATACTGGTGAGTGGAGAGAGGTATCTTGGACAATTTTATTAACATGTGGAGGAGCATGTAGAGACAAGTTAGGCCAACCACGATGTGGGGAGACTGTCGTGTGGACAATCTCTTTCAATCCATCATTTTCAGAGACTTCAGGCTGTAGTGAGACATGAGGGGGAACTAGGATACTAGGGACATGTGGGGCTTGGAAGGGAGGCCTTTTTGGCCTAGGTTGGACCACTCCTTGCCCAATCCAGTTAAAAAATCTAGCTTTAAATAGTTGGCCCAATTCTTCCGAGTCTGCATCAAAATGTATAGATAACCTTGGCCTTCCAGGGCCCTTGTTCAAATTTCCTCTTCCTCTGTTACCCCTACCATGGATACCTCTGCTGAAAAATCTTATTCTTGTATGCATTATTGATTAGCAAATAGTTTCTTCAACAACCATACATGACATCTCTTTTAAATATGAAACAAAGTTTGGCTCAACAACACATCAGACTCATGCAATCCAATCCATACAAATTGTTTAATACTTGTCAATGAGCAGGGGGTGAATAAGGGTTCTAGGATATGTGAGGGATTGTATTGAGCGAAAAGTGTTAAAATGAGGGGGGATAGATCATGATTACTGCTACAAAAATCATCAAACAATCAACTGTATCGTAAATCAAAAGAATATATCATCGTAATTCATCCCTATGTGATCCTTTAACTGTCATAATACATAATTTATCTTAACTATAATTTAATTTTAAGATTAGGGAGTGGATAGTGAATATGGGAAGGCGAGGGGACTTGTAATGTGTGAAAAGTGAAATAATGGTAGGGAAAAGAACGAATATTGTTCATAAAACTAATTAAGTAATCCATAAAAACAACTCTGTATTCAATACAAGGATGCCAATATCAATTAACAATTACTGTGTGTCAAAACTATTCACTGTCCCACACCCAATTTCTTCAAAATTCTCAATTAACATAGTCTATAATCATACTCAGAATCACTACGCCTTTCAATAGTCCCGTTAAGAGAATAGTTGGTTTCTTTCATTTCTTTTCCTTTCCTTTAAACAAAATCAAAAGAAACACACAGTCACATTTCTCCATCGCTATCCATCATATATCACTATTAAATATCAACCACTATCCATAATTCACAATTTGCCCAATTAAAACATATACACATGTCTTTTTTTCTATATTGAACAAACTTTTTAAAACTTGCCTGATTTCATGCTTGTTATTATGTCAACCAATAAAACTTGCAATGAAACCATAATACAAAACCCAAGCTTCATCATTAGTGATGAAATTAAATAAAACATGCACGATACCTTCATAATAGACACACAGTGAAACAATGAAACCAGAGTCATCAAATTCCCTAATTTGAAATGATCCTGATCGGGGCTAATAACACACAACAATCACCACTTCACAATTGACACCAAGTTGTAAGAACACAATGATCCAACACATAACAAAAAAGAGGCAAACCTATGACTGTACATTATCATTGACCCAATCAACCAATTTAATCAAATAAAACGAGCTCGGTTATTGACACAACTGTCATAACAAAAGGAGGCAACCCGTTGACCATGTACCAATTCTCATCCCCGATCACAACTTTCCAACCAACTCAATCAAACGAGTTTGATATAAGTACTCAAGGAAACTGTCATAACCACTCAACCAATCTATGACAGTCAACAAGATTCCCGACAAGAGTGTGAACAATTGGGATTATCAAAATCGGGCTCTGTAACAAAGAATACACGAAGTGATCAAGAGTTCATTCGGTCATCAAAGTAGTGAGACTGGAGGTCGAACATATCAACAATAGGCATAAAACTTTTGACACAAGCACGATAAAACTCATGGTCTGTGTAATGGTGCAACATTTCAACACCAGGTCGGATAGGACAACGATGAAGAGGAGAAACAAATGCCCACTGGACAGTAACAAATACCCAGAACACACAAAGGCATAACCCTCATGCAATTCAAATACCGAATCAATGGATAACAATGCCTATGATAATGCTGGCCCGAGGCATAATTTATATCAACAAAGCACCAAAATTATACATCTTGTCATAATGGCCACCCCATAACCAACTTTTTTGATTCCAATACCACAAGAGTAATCCCATGACCAGGTGAATAATCCCCGACCATGGCTTTGGAAATACACAGTGACCAGAAGGTAGTTCGAAAACATACACAACAACCGCATAGCAACCCAAATACAACCAGACATGTTTACCATAACTATGAGGAAGTGACCAACAAGGCTAAACAGAGTGAAACCCTCCAACAAAATACCCACAACTACTTAAAACAACAAAGAGCCATCATTGTTTTCACCACACAAAACAACCAATGAATGCAAAACTTCAACCAACCAATTCTTTCATTTGCAAAAGGAATAACCACACAATCATTTAAGAGAGAAGACCCATGCTTTTACATAGTTCCCAATCTCAGGAAGACACAAACCAACACATTACCGAGCTATCGTTCATTTATACACAGAGAGAAATTCATGGATGGGTGAAAAGAACCATACCTGTAACCAATAGCTTAAAAAAGGGCGAGCTGGTTGTCAAAACAATTTGTGTCTGTCAAAATAAAGACTTGTCTTGCTGAAGATGGAGGATTAATACGACCAATAAAATCCAATCCTTGCTTTGAAAAAGGAAATTCCAGGAGGACAGGTTGTATCGACATGGCTGAAAGACATTCTTTCCGAATTTTTTTTTGGCACTTGTCACAAGATCTCGAAAAAACATAAGAGTCACGAAATATTGAAGGCCAATAGTATCCTTTTCTAATAATCTTAAAATAAGTGGTTTTAGCAGAAAAATGACCTCCTACATGAATGAAAGAATTTGAAGAACCATGAGTTTCTTGCAACAGTTTTTGTGCTTTCTCATTGTTTACACAGTGAATCAACACACCATCGAAAAATCTTCAAAACAAGAAGTCTCCTATAATGATGTATCTTGCGGATTCAAGACAGATTCTTATCCTTTGATGAGTGTCTAAGTTTTTTGGACATCTTTGGTTTTGTAAGTAGTATACTAAATTCTTATACCAAGGATGTTCAAAAACATGAAGGATCTGATTATCAATGTAGAATAGTGCTGATAGGGATCTATCCTGTTCATCAATTTCTTCACTATTTTCAGCATGTTGAGCTAAGTGAATGGCTAAGTAACGTCCCTTGATAGTGGTAGAAGTCGTGATATTTAAATCATGCTCCTGGATCTTGGCAAGCCAATGTGCAAGCTTCCTTGAAAGATAAGTCTGTGAGAGAAAAAACTTGACAGCAGGTAAAGGGACTTTTACCAAAGTATGCTTACCTAATATGAAGTGGCGAAACTTTTCAACAACTTTAATAAGAGAGAAAGCATGTTTCTCAATAAAAGAATATTTAAATTCATCATCAGACAAACTTTGACTCATGTAAGCCACTAGTTTTTCGTTACCTTGGTAATCACTTTGCAAGAGGATAGAAGAAACTGCTTCCTCAGTGGCATTAGTATATATCGTGAATAACTTCTCAAAATCCAGCTTCACCAAAACCGGTGCGGAACTGATTTCTTTCTTGATCCCTACAAAAGCATTTTTGACATCATCTGTCCAAGAAAAAGAATGATCTTGATTAAGCAGATTATGAATTGGTTTGACCATCACAACAAAATATGGAAAAAACCTACGGACGAAGTTAATAACACCCATAAAATATTGAACCTCCTTCTTGGAAGTGGGAGCAGGAATATTAAGGATAACATCAATTCTTTCAGGATCAATGCTTATTCCTAAATCAAAGACAATTTGTCCAAGGAGCTTGCCCTTGGTAATGCCAAAAATGGACTTAGAAGGATTTAGAGGGATGCCAAATTTCCTACATCGCATGAGAACTCTTTTCAGATGACCAAAATGATCTGATAAGTTTTTAGAGTACACAATTAAGTCATCAAGGTAGATCTGAATGATCTTGCCGATCAAATCGTCAAAATCTATTTGCATAGCTCTTTGAAAAGTGGAACCTGCATTAGATAATCCAAAATGCATATGTTCATAAGCAAAGGTACCCCAACGAGTAATAAAGGTGGTTTTACATTTATATTCCCCTTTAACATTGATTTGATTGTAACTGGAAAAACCGTCAAGTAAGGACATCATTTGTGACCTTGCAACTTTCTGCAAAATCATTTCCATATTAGGGAGAGGGAAGTGATCTTTTATACTAGCCAAATTTAATGTGTAAAAATCAACACATAATCTGATCTGACCAGTTGCTTTCCGAATGAGAACCAAATTGGAAACCCATTTAGAATATTTGATCGGAAAGATGATTCTGGCTTTCAAGAGTTTTTCCAACTCCTTTCGAACAGTTGCTTTCACTGCAGGGTTGATAGGTCTTTGATTTTTCCTAACTGGTTTTATGCCTTCCTTGATGGGAATGACATGATGTATAAGAGCAAGATCAAAACCACGAAGATCCTCATAATACCAAGCAAAAACATCTCGAAATTCGCCAAGCATCTTGGCAAACTTCATTTTCTCTTCATCAGAACATTGGGAACCTATTTTAACATTCTTTGGAGACTCGGGTGTCCCAATGTTCAAGGAGATGATTTCACCCACCTTCCTTTTTGACTCCTCTTCTTTATGTTTCTCTTTATTGCCTACATCACTTGATGAAAATGAACCCTCTAGAGGAGTCAAGCCCTTAGGAATCTTGTTAGTTGGGAAAACCCCCCTATGGACTACACTAGGGTTCAATATGTAGGTATATCTAACCGTCTAAAAGTATCCTACTTTTATAACTACCCTGAACATACCCCAAATTCATATATGAAAGACAAAGTGAAAAGATCAGGTAACTTTACCTTTTACTCCACGTCTGATGTCGATCTTCTCGCGCTTGATAGCTCCTCTGACTGCAAGCCTTCTCCCAAGGATGACTTACATTCACAAACATATAAACATGAAACTACAAACATGCGTCTCATATTTAAATCATGGGTTATATGTTAGAATAAAGCATAAATCAAATACAAACATTTGACACATCATATTTTAGGATAGAAAAAGTATTCCTTTTATCGATATCACAATGTTTACTTACAATAAGGTCAACGACTACTCCATGAACCTGGTCCAGGATCCTCTTCACTAAGATCCAACTGCGCTTCCACGTATCTTTCTCCTCTCAACCTCTCTCTAGGGAAATGGAATAGACTTATGATGGAGGAAAAAGGAAAAAATGGGAAACTCTGATGCAAATCTCACAAAGTGGCTGCAATTTCTTGGGGCAAGGAGGGGATGTGAAACGGGCAGAGTTTCACTGTTCTTATGCTTGGCTTAGGAATGAGACCCCAACACCTCCTTTTATATGAAAAAAGGATGGTTATTCGGTTGGTTGATGGGATATAGGTGGTGGGACAGCTGGGAAACTACCCAATAGCCCGTAATCTCAACGAATTCCTTGCAACTTTTTAATTTTTGCAACTTTTGTGAGTATACGCGGGTTGTAGTGGTGCAACTAGCGTACGCACGCGAGCTATAGTGGTGCAGCAAGCCTACATAAGCAGGCAGTAGTGGTGCAGGGCGCATACATCTTCAAAAAGAGTGTTTTTAAGAAGATCAACTCAGTGATGGCTTGGAAAAAATGGCAAGTAAGAGGGCCTGATGCCAGGTATGCATGTATGGAAAAATTTAGGGTTATAATAGATGCCCCCTAATGTGTGAGGTTAGAAGAGAATCTGATGGCCTAAATACATTACAAATATTCACCAATGTACGAAGCAAGTGAGCTCGGGACCAGAGTTTGGGAGGTGCCATCTGCAAAAATAACAATTGTCTCTCCGAGGCGGGCATACCCATGCTCGAGATGAAATAAATCATGGCTGCCAATCAAATACACTTCAGATCAATGTCATATAACTATATAAAGTGTAGCCATGAGCAATACACAATAGATCTACATCTCAAAACCAAATATATACAAGTATAGTATCCATCTTCAAGAAGCCAATGACGCCTGATGGCTGGAGGTGAGGCCTTCAGAGCTCGAGCAACAACTTCAAGATATTCAAAACTCGGGCATGAGTGTAATGTGAGTGTACGACTCCACTACCTAGAGGTCTTCGACGGATTGTTGGGAACATACAAGAGGATCTCGGTGATCATGCAGAGAACTTCATTGATTTCGAACAAGGACTTGATTGGACTTTTGGGATGGACGGGCATGAGGTCAAGAGAAAAACTGTAGAAAGGCCGACTTAGGTTGGGAAAAACTTCCCTTGGACAATAGCATGACATATGATTAGACTTATGCAACATGACATTGACATAAGTTCACAATGTAGGAGGCAACACAAACTCTCCATATGTTTGGAAGAATAACCAAACGGAGGAGGACACAACTCTATGTAGCGAGAACAACCTCCTAAGGTAATATTATATCCCAAATATTGACGAACAAATGGAAGGATGTGCTTTTTCCAAGGGAAACTCATTGTGCTGCCATAAAAAGAAAATATATTTCCCGTCCTCTTTTTGGGGGTTTTTGGATTTTTTTGTCTTTTTCAATATTTTAAAAGAGATTGAAAAAGAATAAGAGAATGCTATGTTACAAAGGAGGAATGAGTGTCGCAAGCATACTAGTTCCAAGCGCAAGGAACACACTAATGCTCAAAGCAAGGAGACATGTGCAGGAAAAGGACACTCAGGAAAATTCCTCCATGGGTCAAGGTGTTAAGACGTAGAGGCAAAGTGCTACAAGGCTTGCGTGTAAGGAATTATTCAAAGGTTCAGTTGAGAGCAACATGGAGCCGACATTAGGCCAAAGACGCAAAGATGCAAATGCGATTAATAAGACACAATGAAAACCCCCTTCAATGTAATTTTAATGAGCCCAGAGAAGGTAAGATCGATAGTTTTTTCAAGTTTTAGAGAGTCTGAAAAAACATAAAGAAGACTTCGCTAGGGTACCTTTTTCGAGGGTAGTCTAGTCGGTTCTGTTGGGGTCCTATAATTATAGGCGACTCGATTCTTCGAATGTTGATTTGGCATTTCTCTCGTGATGACGAAGTGTGGCTCGGTTGACCCTTTTTCCCCTCCATCCATTTCGCCCGATCCTCCATCATTCTGTTGCATCCTTCATCCTCCGCTGCGCCTTCAATCCCTTGTCTTATGGCCCCATTGAATAACCTCTCGCCCGTCACCCATCCATACATAATCAGACTTAGGATGAACAAAAGAACAATAGGGTATTTAGATTAAAGTAATAATAAATATTAGTGTAGTTAGGATATGTTAAATTAATTAATAAACAACTAGTTAATAATTAATTAATTATTGATTAAGTTAAAAATCTAAGTTAGTAATTAG
>SNQJ01S0004946.1:195137-219180 GCA_010110895.2 Picea sitchensis | reverse complement strand
GTACAACATTAATTGCCATACTGTTGTACAAATTTCTGGTTCAGAAATTGAGGAGCAAAGCTACAGGAATGCCCAAATAAGTTTGTGTAAATATCTGAAGATGAAAATGTTGTAAAAGAATTTCTCATAAGCTCATAAATAATACAAATCCCTCTCTAACTGGTTTTCCCCTTGTGGGTTTTTCCAGGGTCGAAGTTAGACCGAAAATATTTGTGTCTAATATTTTCTGAGTTTTGCATATTGATGATATTTTATTTCTGCATTGAAAACGATGTTCATAATCCTCATGTTTCAGTTCTGAAATTTATTTTCAGTTCTGAAATTTATTTTATGTTCTAAAATTTATTTTCTGTTAAGTTTTTTAGATGCTGAAACACCAAGTTGTAGCTTATGCTGAAACACCAGGCTGTAGCATAAGCTGAAACACAGTGCTGAGTATATGCTGAAACACCAGGCTGAGTATATGCTGAAACATAGTGCTGAGTCTTATGCTAAAACATCGGTGTGAGTAGATGCTGAAACACCAGGCTGTAGCATATGTTGATGTTGAAACACCGCTGTGAGCAGATGTTGAAACACCAGGTTGTAGCATATGCTGATGTTGAAACACCGTTGTGAGCAGATGCTGAAACACCAGGCTGTAGCATATGCTGAAACAGTGCTAAAACTGAGTTTGGCATTTAAATTTGACTGAAAAATCAGAGAGACTGAAACTGGGTTGGGATTTTGAAAAAATTAACAAATAGATCAACTTAGGTTTTCCCATTAGTGCCCAGGTTTGCTTCGTCATGACATTGACCTCCAACCCTAAGTCGAGGACCACATAGTCTATATCATATTCGCCTATCTGAGCATTCAAATGTAACTTTTTATTTTTCCTTCTCTTTTTAGTGATTTTGTGTACTACCCTATTCAGTAAGGGGTCTATCTTTCCTAGCTCATACTGTTTGATTAAATTTTGTAGTTCTTGTATAGTGCTCTCATCCTGAATCAACTTAATACAATATATAGTAATTCCATGAGCTTGCTTACCTGTTTTCCTTCTCCCCATGAAGCAAAATGATCAAATGCTTGAGGCATTCCATATTCTCTCACTTATGGTCATGTTTTTGATGAAGAGCCTTGGTCTACTTTGAACTCTTTTCTTTCCTCCTCAAATACTTGTCTTTCTTTCTTTGCATCAAAAGTTTGGGTCTTCTCTGCAGCTTTCCTAATTCCCTAGTCTTATGTATTCTTTCCTTAGATCAGTCTATCTTCTCCTATAACAATGCCTCCTCTAGTAATAATAGCGACTCTAAGGTATTCTCCGTGAGGTTCAACATATATCAGTTGCACTTGTGAGTTTTGTTGAGGTCCTCTTCTCTCCTGAAGATTAGCTAGCAATGTTGGACATTCCTCAATAACATGCTCGAAGGAGTTGCAGTAGCTGCAAGTAGTGCAAGGGTTTTGACAGTCCCTTGAGAGGTGTCTTGGTTGTGCATAGTTATAACAGATGATCTATCCTCGGCCTCAACCCATACCTCCTCCTCCTCCTCCTCCTCCTCTGAATCCACCATGAGGATTGAAGTTTCCTCTCCCATGGGAGTTATACTGCGTAGTGTTTCCTTCTTGTTGTACTTCGCCTTGAATTTTGTATATGTATCTTGACCTTTCATGCATGAGATTGTAAGCCCTATAATCTGTATCATCATGTCCCACGGACTTACAGAACATCCAATACAAACTTGTGGGTGTCTGAACATATTTTTTCATGTAATAACACTCGTCGGCGCGATGTCTATTTCGGCATACTTCGCACCAGGGTAAGGTGACTTGCTTCAAGGCGATCAGAGGTCCAGAGGCCAAGTATTCATGGAATAGTTGATAGTGCTCCTTGTCATGGCCTTTTGATCTGCATCTGACACACTAGATGTCTTATCTTTTATCTTTTCCCTTGTCTTTTTTCATATATTCAACCTGCAGGGAAAAACTAGTTAGCCGACTCAAGATCTGGCTCATACCTGAACTGGATTCTCCCATAGGGGTTGATTCTAGCTTCATGGCGATCACGAGCGCTTCAGCCTATGAAGCAATCTTCTATTACATCAGAGGAACTCTGATGTGTGGTAACAAGGCAACAATGAACCACTCTGTGTTCTGCTCATTTGGGATCTGAAAAGTCAATCGGCTTGTTAAGGTCTTAAATCTCTAGTCGAATTCCCAGATAGGCTTGGCTACCTTCTGTTTGATCTCTTTCATCTCTATAATACATTGTAACTCTGACTTGGGTTTCTTGAACTCTGCAGTCAACGCATTCTTGATCTCATTTACTTGCTTAGGTTGTGCAAGTCCTTGGACAATCTTCAAGTACCATCTTAGTGCGTGATCTCGAAGGGTAATACTAAATTGGGTTCTTTTAACTGCTTCATTGGTGACATTTTTAATATTCCATATGGCTTCACATAGGAACCAGTGTTGATCATGGTCTTCATACCCATATCCCCTAAATACAGGGAACCTCATCTCGTCTTCCATAGATATTCCTAGGTTTCATGTCTGAGTATGTGGTAGACTACTAGTGACAGTGCTCTGAACACTCTAGTGACTTGGATTACTCTGATTGCTTAATGTTGTTGAGACAACAAGGGGATTAATACTACTTACCTCATCAGTCTCCGCAGTTCCTGAAATTTTTGGCTCATCCCGACGAGTTTCTTCAGCTTCCTCTTCCTCTGCCCTAGTGGGTTCTGTTGGTCTCCAGTTTTGACTATGTTTTGCCTATATTATATCACAAAGACCTCCATTTCCATACCCAGTACCACCCCTTTTGGCCTTGTTATGACACACTTGAAATCTCTTTACCACTCAATGGGGCTACTCAAGGTATTTTTACGTTTCAAGTTATTTTTATGTATTTTGATACTTTAAATTAATATTGAAACTAATGTGGCTTGAGTTAGGTACTATTTCTATTTGAAAAGGGATTTTCCAGTACCAGTGCAATTTCGCGCCCGTGGAGATACCATGAAGCTGCTAAAGATCCATTATGGCGGAGTGGGAGCGATTGAGATTTATTAGATGGTTTCATGCACTCATATCATGCGATTCAAAGGCGAAATTATAGAACAAAGTTGTAATATTTCATGACTCACTCTTCGTGACACTACGTGCCACGAAGATGTGAACCGTTTTTCTTGATTTCAAGTTATTTTTGGATCTGGGATCTGTTTGAATTAATGTATTTTTGCTTTAAACTACTTTTTAGGAGGATCTATATAAACAGAAGATCACTTCTAAGAAACGTTGGGTTATGTTATGTTATGATACATATTTCTGAATACAATCTGCCTTTGTGTTATGTTACTTTACTATCATCGATTTGAGTTATTTCTTCCGAGTAAATGGAGCGTGAAGCATGAACATTGTTTGCGTAGAATGATTGAGTAGTTATGGTTTTTTCCTTCGGTGTTTGTACCTTTTGTTTGGGCCCGCCAAATAGGTTCAAGTCGTTGCTTTTCTCTATCTTAGATTTGGTTTATTTGATTATCTTATGATTTGCATGTATGTTGGCTTAGAGTTTGGGAATTAACTTGTTCAGATTCATGCTTTAAATTCTACAGTAATCAACCATGCTTTCAACACTGATCAATGTAGAAGATATTAATATGTTGATGAGTGTTGAAAGCATGTTTGATTCCTGTAGAATTTAAAGCTGAACTAGGTTTGCTTTGTTTCTAGTCTTCAATATGAACGTAACTTAGAGTTTGAATTTACTTTGTTTTGATTAGGATAGTTAGGTTGCAATTGAATTAGATGAAGCTTCCGGTACCAGTAGGTTAAGTAGGATATTTCTTTATTTTTTCCTATAGAATAGATTTAGATTTTTTTTCAATGTTTAGATTAAAAAGAATTTTAGGAAATAATCTTTCCATTATGGCTTAGATAGAAATAAGTGATGATTAGATGATTAAAGATAGTGGTAAGCAGTCTTGTGAAATTTCAGTAGAGAAGAAATAGAAGTATTTGCACTTAGAAAAGCGCAGAACTATTCTCTTTTGATGGATTAAATAGGCAATGATAAGTTTCAAGGTAGTCATTGAGGATTCAGTTTCTAGAGTGAGTTTGTATTTTCTTCTAAAGATAGCATTCAGATAGAGACTAAAACCTTACCCGCACATACAGTGTAGCAGCTCTAAGTTCACTTACCTGGTTTGATAATTCAGTGTGTTTTCAAGTCATTAAAATCTTTAATATAGAAGCACGGCGGGTTACGAATGCTCTTAAGATAAAATCAAGTCTGCCTCTTCTCCATTGTAGAAACCCTCGGCCCCGTAGTTCTTCTTAAATAGGTTAACAAGATGAACTTCACGAGATGTCTTCCACTGCGTGTTCTAGCCTCACGTGTCATTGTGGATTTGTCTGAATTCACGGGCATTAGATTTTTCAAATCGACCAATCTACTATATCTTCAGATGTTCTTCTCATGTAATAGCATCTTGATCCTAAACTTTAGAAAATGTAAAATTTTCCTCTGGGTCCCTTGAAGAAATATCTCGGCTTGGCTATGTGACTCTACTCTGTCAACAAAAACTTCGGTGATGTACCCTCCAATGGTGCTATCAGAACAGTGATCTACTACTCTTGACAACGTCGTGTCAACTCTGTGACCTTCTTGATCAACCCGGCGTCAAACCTGAGGAGTCTAGATCTAATCTCAAGCTGGGTATCTTCTAACCTAGCTAAACACTCATATAGCTCTTGATGGATTCATCCAAAATCTAGAGTGTATATCGGTAAAGATATATCTCTCCAACTAATCCTCTATACTAAGATTAGGGTTCTTATTGAAGCTGGCGAAGTCCTTTTATTGATCCTCTATCCCATATTATGAATCTATGTCTTTTATGGAACCACTTGACATTCCCTCACAAAGATTCTATTCCCTGCAACGGAACCATTTCTTGGCATAGTCATCACTGAGTTACGTCCAAAGGCGCACCAACCAAGCCTAACTATCCCTTTAAATTTCTGCAAAAGCGGTCTGGAGTCTCACTCAAAGTAGCTATGGGGGGTTGCAAGAGCCGAGAGATATATACAACCAAGGGAAATATCAAGTGGATCTAATACTAAAATAGTCTGACGTCATATATCACTTATCATCTTATATCTATTCCATACATATTATCGGATCTACCATAGTATTGCAATATCAATGTATCAAATGACAAGAAAAGAGCATTAATCACATAACACAAAGATATCATTAGTTTCACCCTATCTCTAGGGATACTTCCACATAATTGTGCTTTATGATATCTTAATGGAAGCATCTGATTCGTCTGCGCTCTTAGTGATAGATCTTCTCTTCCTTCTCCTCTATCTCTCTCCTCCTGTGCACCCAGGCTGAGGTTGATATTCGCACCCGGTGAAGATCTTACACAATAACAAAAGGCTCTCTTGCTCAGCTCTTCTCTCTCTCACGACAATAATCACCCATGTCAAAACAATACAACTAGATCAGCAGACTCAACCCAACCCTCTTCCCTCATATAGGTTCTTATTTATACACTACAATCACTCAGCGGCATCCTTAGGCGAAACCTGGAGTGTCAAAACCCTAGATACTTTCTAAAGAGCCAGTGTCTAAAACCCTTAGTCAACAGAGCCCGTGTTTTCGGAAGCCGTAACATGTATTTCCTTCCTTCTCATGTGATGATCCAAAGCATCTGTGGTGGATTTTTTGCTTCACAGGTTGTCCATGATCCTTCAACTCTTGCTTACATCATCCTCTATCTCCTCATCCAGCGACTTGCTTTCGGACTTCACTCTGTCTTTCTTCTCTTTTGCTCACTTCAACCCAATGACAACCACTGTGTCTCCCACACAGTTCGCATTTGACCTTTTCTTCCTCGATATTCACTTACTTCCATACTCAAGGCCCAACACTTTGGTTCTTCCTCGATATTCACTTACTTCCATACTCAAGGCCCAACACTTTGGTTGTGAATATCAACCAATTATAAGAATGCAAACCAGGTGGAGAAACAAACCATAACAATAGGAAACCAAAACAAACCATAGCAATAGGAAATCAAAACAAACCATAGCAATATTTTTCCTAATCTAATTTCACATGAAAATTGATGGTGAAAGAAGGATCTTTAGTAAACTAATTTCACATGAAAATTAATGATGAAAGAATACTAATGTGTACTAAACATTATTATTGTTCCTCTCAACAATAGAAGCATCGACCTTCAATGATTTTTAAAGAGGAGAAAATGATGTTGGATCTAGTGTTGAGAAATCCAATGGGCTTAATGTGGAAGCTAACCTTGCTTAGAAACAAGGTAGGAAGTAGTGGATCCCTAATAAGACTTGTGAGTATTCATGTCGGAACTTGATCAACAATGAGTGGAAGTTGGAAATCTAGAACAACAATGGCAGGATGATCGGTTAAGATCTTTGTCCCCAATGTCAACTCGTGATAAGGTTTGAGAAAATCAACATTAACAACATCATCGATGTCCATTTACTTGAAATTTCAAGGGAAAAAGGATATTCAGACACCTGTTGGATGACGGAGTAGGGGCCATTTTGAATGAGTTTGACTTTACTATTTTCTTTGTCCTGAAATCGATGCGTATCCAACTTGTGCAACTGAATTTTTTCACTAGCCTGAATGTGATCTGGAATGTTGACATTAATCCATGAGTTGTTTATGTTTATCCAAAGTATTCAAAATTTGGAATACTTTGGCTTAGAGAGCATGCAAGTGTTAAACAAAATTTTGTGCCTTATCTTTCTCCTTAGCTAGATATGTGATATAGTTGGAAAAGGAAAGGATAGATGAAATTCATAGGGAGACAAGGGATGAAAACCGACAAAGAGCTCCAATAAAGAAGGACTTGTGTAGGAGTGAACTCTCAATTATACATATGCTTAATGTGGGTAAGGATCAAATCCCAATTGGCGGGAGAAGTGTGATGATCAATTTGAAGAATCTAGAATAAGGTACGTTCAACCACTTCAATTTGACCATCAGTCTATTGATGAAAGGCAATGGAAAAATTAAGATAGGTTCCTACTAATTTCCAAATGTGACACCAAAAATATCCCAAAAAAGGGAATTGTGATCAAACACAACAATGGAGGGAATACCAAAGGATTTCCAAATGGAGTCAAATAATAACTATGCTGAAACATCATTGACAGAATTATTTTTGTGACAAGGAATAAACTTAGACATTTTACTAAATTGATTAACAACCATGAAGTTGTAATTATGGCATTGAATGGTCCCAGGAGATCCACTAAACAAGTCCTTGCAAATGCTCTCATAAGGATGAGTGGGAATGGGTAAAGGGAAAGTCAAACATGCTTCAAATTGGTTGGTTTGGATAAACTACAAACTGCACAATGCCTTAAGAAATGAAGAATATAATGTTACATGTGAGGCTAGTAGAAGAAATGTTGTAAGAGATGAAGAGTTTTCTACTTGCTAAAGTGACCACTATATATAGTAGAATGTATATCTTTGAGAAGAGAAGAGCAGTGATCATGGGGTACACACAACTTATCAAAGATGTATAATAACCCTTCCTTGGTATGAAAATCCTAGAAATGAACTAAGTTTGAAGATTTTGTAAACTTGCACAAATTTTGAATCATCTGGATATTGTGAAGCCTAAATTTTAAATCCCAGATGTGAACTGGTTACAACTATCAAGGAATGCACTAAAGGAGGTCAACTCAAACAATCTACCATTGAATTTCAGTTCCCCATTTTGTATTTGATAACCAAATGAAACTACTACAAAGAAGATGTCCACTTCATATGCCTAGCATCTTCAATTTTGTTTTGAGATTGAAGAAATTATTAAGAAATTGATTAGTGTGCACAACGTTTTATTTGACTGAAAGGTAGTGTCTCCAATATTTGATAGCTTTGACTGGTGCATGCAACTCTTTATCATAAGTGGAGTAGTTCATTTTGGCTATAGAGATATTTTAAATGTCAGGCCATTCAATGGCCATTTGGTTTTAGAACTGGAATCCAAGTGCACATTGTGAAACATATGTCTCTATATTAAAACATTGTGAGATATCGAGCAATGCAAGTACATGTGTGGAACACAATTTTTATTTCAATGTATCGAATTCATGAGAATGATCATTTGTCCATTGAAAAACAACATCGGTATTTTCCAATTGATTCAAAGGCAAGTCAATATCAAAATAACCAAGGATGAACTTATAGTAGAAATTCTCAAGACTAAGAAAACTCATTAACTTAGTGAGCATGGAAAGACTTAACCACTTGAGAGGAACTTCCACTTTAGTAGGATCCACCCTAACTTCATGTGCATCAAATAAAACCATATGTAGGGGATAAATTCATGAGCAAAGGACCCTTAGCTGAGTTAGCATACAATTAATTTTTATAAACTATGTCAAGAACCAATTCCAAGTGTTKGAGATGTGKCTTCCAAGTCATAGAGTAGACAAGGATATTTTCCAAATAGAGGATAACACACTGATAGAGGCAATCTCTGAATATGTCATTCATCAATCTCATGAAGTTGGCTAGTGCATTTGTGAGCCCAMAAGGCATTATAAGCCACTCAAAAAGACTCATTATGGTTTTGGAAGTTTCTTCTATGTGTCCTCTACCTGATATGACTTGATGATATCCACTTTTAAGATCAATCTTAGAGAAAAATCATGCAACCTAAAGTTAATCTTACAAGTCATCGATGTGAGGAAGAGGATATCAATTTTATTCAATGCTTGAAAATCAACACATAAGCATTAAGTTCCATCTTTTTTTTTTGTTACAAGCAAGATTGGTGATGCATAAAGATATCTACTTGGGTTGATGAAACCTTTGGCTGATAAGTTATGGATTTTGCATTTGATTTCACCACTTTATATTATGGATGTGTGATCCAATGGGGCATTGGGAAGAGGAATACCTGGAAGAAGGTCAATTGTGTGATTGATTTCTCTATCCGGAGCAAGTGTCACAGGCTCCTGAGACACATCTGAATAAGATTACAAACATTGATTAAGATATGCATGTTGTGTCAAAAATTTGATGTTTTCTTTCCTTGAATTAGTTTGCATGCTTGCAAATAGTAATGCTAATGATGTTTCTTGATTCATTACTTTACTTGCTTGCTTGTAAATGAATTGTACCAAATTTGTTGTTTTTTAAGTGCTTATGATTAGGTATTGTCATCTTTTTTAAGTGTGTAGGTATTGTTGTATGCATCATAGTGATATTTCCTATCATATTGATAGGTTTCACTAACCAACATACCACAACAATCCCACATCGGTCACATCACAAGTGACCTTATCCACAAATGTAGGACCAACAACAAAACANTAAGTGTGTAGGTATTGTTGTATGCATCATAGTGATATTTCCTATCATATTGATAGGTTTCACTAACCAACATACCACAACAATCCCACATCGGTCACATCACAAGTGACCTTATCCACAAATGTAGGACCAACAACAAAACACGATGCATATTTGCATGATCTACATGAATGAACCATTTTCTGTAACACCCAATTTTAATCCCTTGATTATATGCAATTAATCATGATTAATGGTTACCATGCCATGGAATATAAACATTGTAAACACAGTATTTATTTAATACAACGTGTCTCACAATTGATTGATGGGTGGAGCACACGTACTGGCCATGATACCACTAGGGGGATTAGTGAGGGGGAATAGAGTGGACTCAATATTTCCAAGGACCCCAAGCCATCTTAGTGATTTAATGTTTATGAATAACCCAATATTCTCCCCCCTTCCTCCAAAACCCAAGGAGCCAATTATTAAATTGTGCAGGGTTGGGTAGTTGGACCAGTACCTCCCACGTAAATGCATGGTAGTAATGGACTAGTACGTCCATTCAAAACCGTGGACCGCCTAGGTGCATTGGAGAGGGACTCAAGAAACTTCAAGGAGAATAAAATGATGGGCATACAAGGGAATGTGCAAAGAAGAGAAAAAGCACACGGGTGCATGATGAAGAAGAGAGCTCGTGCAAGAGAAGATAGATGATAATTAGAGCAAGAAAATATTGTGTGGCTAGTCTAAGAAGCTAGAAACACAGCCTGAGCTAAGAGGGCCACAGGCTTGGCATTGGAAGGGCACTTAAGAAACCTCATGGAGGTCTCAAGCATGGTGGGTGTAAGGAGCTCAAAACCAGTAGTTGTGTGAAGGAAAATAGCCTTCACTCTTCTAATTTCTCAGAGATTCCAAGAAGATTCCATGGTGGTATCAAGGCTTGGAATAGGGGTGGCATGTTGTCGAAGTGACAAAGCAACAGAGCCTATGGATGGGTGGAAAATCACTCACTCACAGTCAGTTGGGTTGGCTACAACATGTAAACAGACAAGTATTCCTTGTACTCTGTGTATTTGAATATACTGAATGGACGGTTCTTATATTTACATTTGTGAGTGTGTATGTCTGCTTAATGGGCTAAATACTTGTTTCATTTGGAAATCCTTGTGTTTGTGTAGTTATGGAACTGTATGGATTATGTATGCTTTACATCCCTGAATGTATGAACCCTATAATTTGCGCTAAAGACTAGAAACACTCCATATTAATATAATGGATGTAATTGCATGGTTATGGGAAAGAATCTATAAGGAAAAAGAATGGTTGTGTTTCTATGTTTTCCTGTGTACAGAGTGGCATACCTATTGTATTGGGGTTTCTTGTGGAAGCGAACTAGAATTATGAGCATAATGAATGAATGTAAATTCTGAGTGGAATGAAGTGATGTAATGTTTTTCCCAAAAGAGTTAATAAATTTATGGTAATGCTCATGTAAGGAAGGCTAGCGGAGTCCACTAACCCTGTGTGTTCCCTACTCGTGAAATGGGAATCTTGCAAGATGTAAAATCTTCCTTTGGGTGTCTAGAAAGACTTTGGGATTGCAAAGTCCTGAAATAAACCTTAACTCATTGATATCAATGTTCAAACCAAGAGAGAAACAACGATCGTTGATCTGGAGTGGAGGATCGATCTCGACCGTCCACGAAAGGATTGAGTATTTTAGCTAAGTGTTGTAACCAGCCCTCAAAGGAACCATTGGACCCCAGTTGGGCAAGTATCTGTCATTGGGGTTTCGTGGTCTATCCTTACCTATCACATGTTTAAACCTGGAGCAAATGGCAGGCATTAGATTGGAGAGGAGGATAAACCTATGTTGTCTGATCATCAATGAAGTTTAGGAATCGAGGATGAGGGGGTAGAGACTTGATTAACCGGGTCACCTGAGAACCGGAGGCTCAGATCCTCTAATTAACCAAGCCTGATTAAATCTCGTTGTTGGTGAAGTAGGGTTCCCACATGAGGTTCCACCCCTTTTTACCCTTGTAAATGGGAGAGAGAGAGAGAGAGAGAGAGAGAGAGAGAGAAAGAGAGAGGATGATGTCATGATGATGCAGGGTGCCAGGGTGGTGTCCAGAGCACCATAGAGGATGAAACTTGTCGACATATGATTTTTACAAGACAAGTGTGGACCCTGTCGAGTGTGAACCTTTGATTTGACACCCTTAAACCTTGGTCGTCGAAATAGAGGTCGGAGGGTTCTCAGTCGTTGATATTTTCTTAGTAATCTCAAGAGGGAGTTGATGCCCCGAAGTAACTGAACCTTCTGGCTACCGAAGTTTCCCAAGGCTCGTCCCATGTCGTTCCTCCCCCAATTTTTTGGTCCCCTATCGGGTATGGTTCTAGGAAGGGTTCCAACCCTCTCTTTTATGAGGGTATGAGCGAGAATAAGTTGGGGCATGTGTCAATGATGTCAGGATTATGTTAGGTGTCATATAGTTAGTTGCAAATAGGAAGTGGACATGTGTCAACACCTGAGTGGGGAGGATACATATGCCCTATGATGACATGTAGTGCCACATCATCATGGTGATGATGTTAGACGCTATGTTTCATGCCTTGTCATTGTGCCACATGGCATGCCTTACCTTTGTGCCACATGTCCTTGGTGCCAGTTGGAAAATCGATTGTTACGCGGCTTTGATCCCATGGATGGCTCCCAACTGTTAGATCTCGGAGGCAAAGAGATCTTGGTCGTCGATCGTATGGAGTAAAGCTCAGAAGGGATTCACATGCACTGGAGAATCGAACAACCTAATGAAGGGAGACCTTCTTGAAAAGGCCTTAGCGAGGCCCAGGGTCTCAGTGCTTGGTGGACTGAGGTACCCGGTAGGGTGAGGCACCCAATGGATGAGTACTCTCGGTTGGGGTATGGATTCTAGGGACCGGACCACTCGATAACTAAGAGGGAATTGGTTGTGTCAAGGGATAGGATGAGGTTGTCTCGTTGCTTGGTGGGGAAGGGTTTTTATTTAGGCGGAGGTTCTGAGACCAGATAATTGGCTAACCAGAAGTTGTTATCTTTTTTTGTTAGTTGTTGGGGATCCATAGGATCCTAGTGTCCGGTTGGGCATGGATCCACCTTCGAGTTCCGCTTGTTGAAGTACAAGGTATACCCATCGGTCTTTGGCCCGAGACATGCCATGTCAAAGGAATATGTATCTCAATAAATCAACGTTAGGTGGTGCCACGTGGGATGGCACAAGTGGCAAAGGTCCACATGGACATGTGGTGGTTTTTGACAAAAGAAGGCCTGGAAACTTTAAGAGGCCATAACTTTTGATCTTGAGCTCGATTTTGAGCTTGGTTACAGTCGTTGGAAAGCTCTCAATGAGAAGAAATGGATTATGAGATCAGAATTGGATTTAGAGGAGTGATTAAGAAAGGTGTTCAAATAATAGAAAAGGGGAAATTTGTACACCCCACCAGCCTAATGAGTTTTAGGGGATCGGGTGTGTTACATTTTCCTTCTTCCAAGTGCATATAGATGAGCATGTGGGTCCACCAGTAAGTGTAGCTTGTCGACAATGGATCTCATAAAAAAAATTGTGAACCATTGTCAATGATACAATCCACTGAAAAACCATTTGTGAGGTGAGCACCARCAACAGATAAATTATCACAACCCCTTTGAGTAGTATGATGGTGCATCAAAGTGACCYTGTGAGTTGGCCTCTCAACTCCTCATAAGTATTGTCATAACTACAAGTCTCGATGGGAACATCATTTACTTCCTCGTCRCTATACATGATAATCAAAGTTTTCTTCTTAAATTTGAAACACRTGAACTTCTCATGTCCTTGTTTCTTACAATATTGACAAAATTTATCATTTTTCTTCATGTTAGAAAAAAGAGAAGAATSAAAASAAGAAGAATAAGAATTACCTCCTTTTGAAGAAGGAACATTTTTAGAAACTATAGGCCTAGAATGAACTGTAGTGGAAGATTTCAATGTGGCTTTTTGTTGTGCAAGATTTCTYCTTGGCTAATTGTGCRTGATTGTATAGGGAATCTATGGTGGTGATTTCCATGTACTTCAATTCATGATCATATAGATGTTCTTGCAACCTATGTTGAAATTATTGAGAATGAGTTTATCTACTTTGTCCATAATATCAAGAAGAATACAKAATCGATCAAATTGATCAATATAATCTTGCATGGGCTTATTGAATCTTTGTCATAGGGAAAGCCACTTGATTCACATATCCTACTTATAATTGAAAGGATAAAAGGTGGGGAATAAGGACCTCTATACTCCCTTCCCAAGTGGTGATTGGGTTTTGTAGATACCATGCATTCTACAATCAATATTTTAGGAAGACCTATGAACTTCATATTTGGGAACAAAACTTTTTCATCATCAAGAATATGGTTGTAATCAAATTGAATATCTATATGTTGAAAACAATCGAGTTATGGGAGCCATTATAAATAAAAACCTCACACTTGGCTCGTTGAGTATGAGGCTTGTTGACTATAATGTCGTTAACCTTATTAGTTAAAAAATGTTACAAAATAAAACTTTTCATTCACCAATTCATATTATTATTATAATTATTTTTCAGAAAACATGTTACAAAGCCAAACCAAAATTGGACTTGGACTATGTTGTCGAAACAAAATTTTCAATGTTTGAAGCATATAAACTAACTACTCGGCCAAAAACACATGAAGTTCATGAAAAATACCAGTCCGCCTATAAAATGCCACCATAAATCGGCAGAAGCATTAGACATTCCACATTTCTATAACAAAGAATTAAAAAAATTAATACGAGTCCTATAAAAAAAAACAGTGTCATTTCAATCATTGGATTTTCATGTGGAACCGTAGGGAATCCAATAGTTGCAGTAAAGTCCCACTTTGAATAAATTGACATTTTATAGAATATTTTAATTTTAGAAATTGCATGCTACATAAAAAAATAATAATAATAATAAAGGGAAAATATCATCCACAGGTGCACATTGATATGTTAATGTGGAAATATGTTACATGAAGGATTTTGTAGTTCGATGTTAATATTGAAATCCATTACAATAATATATAATGATTTTTATACTAATGGGGTAGTTATAAAGGATTGGTGTCTCCTATCATCATAATGGTTGACTGGTTACAGTGTGAATATGCTTGTTACTTGGCCTTCTCCTCTTTTTTTGTGCTAAAAAAAATTTCCTTTACAATAACCTTCCCTTCACACACCTTCCTAAAAAACTATCCATAACTAAGTTGGATTTGCCTAACATATGTGGCTCTTAGAATTATTTTTATAGCATAACTAAATCTATATACAAAAAATCAATCCCACATTAGTTGAGAGATTTGACCCACAACCTATAAGCTCCAATATATCGTGATCCTTATGCAAATGGAGGTAGCCACAAGGGAGTGGTGCCTCATACTAACATCACTCTATGCAAAAATAAATAAATAAACACTTCTCTAGGAGTACCAATACCCCTACTAACTCAATCTAACATCATTTCTTCATCACCAATAAAATAGTAGTCATTGATCTCTAACATCATTTCTTCGCACCAATAAAATAGTAGTCATAGATATCTAGTATTTGACACGATGTTCAAACCATACAACTATTCCAAAAGTTTAATTACCAATGTAATAGAGGTTCCTAAGGAGGTTGCAATTGTTTCAAGTATTTCTAAAGAAGTTTTGGTAGTGAACATTTGGGGTAGTTGTTGCTATCAATTTTAGTGGTTTCTATGCATATTTTTTAGGGGTTTCTATGTGGGTTTTTCTAAAGATTTACATAATGATAATATGTCTCATAGAAAAACATTCATTAGATGACAACAATCTTGTTATCAGTGGACCATCTGATGGTGCATGTCTGAAGTCGTACGAGAAGATCTGGAGCGTGCGCTGGTGTTCAAAATCCCTAGCTCTAGTTGTGATGTTGGGCACCAAGGGGAGGAGGCTTCTGCCCCCTCCTGATGATGAATCTCTTTCCTTTCAGGAAATGGTTATTGCATCTTTCAAAAATTCAAAAGAACAACCCTCCAAAATTGTGAAAAGGTTCAAGGAAATGCCCAAGGTGGCCCTTCCTCCCTCCGTGGTGAGAAAGAAAGGTCTAGCCCTTACCTACCGAGGCTTGATACGTCAATTTACTAGAATCTATCCTTCTCCCAAAATGACTGCCTTCTGGATGGAAAAAAATTGGAAACCCCTAATCAAAGGTTCTTTGGACTATTTCTTCTATGGAAGGGGATTTTTCGCCTTCCTCTTTGATTTCAAGGAAGATCGAGACTTAATCTTTCGAAGTGAGTCGTATTTTTAGGAGCAAGAGGAATGTATATGAACAAATGGACCCCAGTCTTCAGTTATGAAAAAAATGTCCCTTCTATTGTTCAGTCTAGGTAAGGTTGTTGTATCTTCCTCTGCATTGTTGGAGTGACGATGCAAGTATTTGTAATTCTATTGAAAAATGCATAGATAAGGAAGAACCAAAGGAATGTTTATTCTTTGATGCAAAAATTTGTGTAGAAGTAGACTTAGATAAAGGAATTCTTGAAGCAATTGTTGTCAACCTAGACAATTGGGAGCATGTGCAACAACCAGACTATGAACAATTACCCTTCAAATGTAAATTATGCCACAAGTATGGACACTTTGCAAGGAACTACAAGAAGGTAAAATAGGTACCAACCAGCATAGGAAAAGAGGAACAATGGTAAGAAGTATCCAAAAAGATGGGATTTGGAGGAAACAAAGGTCATCCAGTCAGGCTCTCAGCAGCAGGCCCTTCCAATACTAGACCAAAATCACTTGTCAAACTTGTTGACAGGCCCCCGAAAAAGGGCTCTGCCACATCAAACAAGTTTGTTTTACTGTCTCAACTGGAAGAATCCACAGAGGAGGAATATCAAGCCACTTTCATTGTTGGAATAGAAATTCAAGAGAAACCTTCAATCCAAATAATTCCTCCTCCTCTGTCTAGTTTGGGTGTAGCGACAATGAAGCCAAGAGAGGGTCCAATTATGACCCAACTTCCAAAACCTCCTGAACTTTGATTGTATAAATTGGACTCATTTAAATACATCGAAATAGTCTTCTCAGATGCCAAATATAACTTAGAAACAAAAAATATTGGATAAGAAGGACAAGATGACAAAGCCTCAGAAGAAATTCTACCAAGGAAATCAGGATGAAAACCTACCAAACATGAGAGGGAAGAACAAGCTCAGAAAGAGATATTGTTGGGCTCCTAGAAAATTTTAATAAACATGATAAGAGGAGGTTCGTAAAATAATAAGGCTCGCGGTGGAGAAACATGGAAAAAAGGGGGTTCCCAATCCAACCCTCCTGAGTAATGATAGTGGTCTCCTAGAACTGTAGGGGATTAGGCAACACCCCAAAAACCCATGTTGTCAAAGATCTCATAAATTATGAAAAGTTGGTTATCCTCCTTCTTCAGGAGACCAAGATGAAAGTAGAGGAAGTTATCAAATTATGGAAAAGACTATGGAACAACAACAATATAGTATTGGAAGATGCAAGAGGAGCATATTGGTGAATCTACACTTTATGGAATGAACAAGAGGTAATCTTGATTTATTATTCCAGAATGCAACACTAGATTCTTACCAAATTTTATCACAAGTATGGCAATATTACCTTCTCTATTATTAATGTTTACATGCCTTCAAACCCCATCGAAAAAATTGAATGTTGGGGATCAATCTCAAATCTAAAGAACTTCAGACTCACTGATCCTTGTATCATTGTTGGAGATATAAATTTGATTAGAACTAGATTTAAAAAAAAAGGAGGGATATTTGGCAAAGATCCTTTCCAAAGTATTTTGGAGGATATTCTTTATGATTGGGACCTCATGGACATTCCCCCTCATTGAGGCAAATATACAAGGACCAATATGTGTGCAGGTCCTGGTCACATTGTTTCTAGGCTAGATAGGTTTTGTGTTCACGGCAGCTTCCTTTGGTGGAATGCTTCCAACAAGTATTACATTTTTCCCTCTCTCATTTATGACCATAAACTCATATCCCTTCATCTCCAATATATCCCAAAATTTGGGGCCCTCCCCTTCTGATTCAATCCAATGTGGCTACAACATAAAGAAGTGGTGGATTTGATAACTTCCACTTGGAAGACCTGGATACTGTTGAGATCGATTCCTGCTTCCGAAATTTCCCTCCCCTTTCTATTTTCCCAACTTCTTTTTTCCATTTATTTTCCCTCTTCTCTACCTACCCTCAACTCTCTTTTCTTGCATCCCTTCTCTTTTCCCCTTCTAGTTTCCATACTTAGATGTTTTCTTAAAAATGACGGGTTCATGGGTTGGCGGACTCGCGAGTCTTCACCTCCATCCATATTCCCATATCACGAGTTCGACCGACCGTCGTGTTATTATGTAATTAACCATTTTTGCAACCATGGGTTCACAGGTTCAAGATTTCATATTCCAAGTTTTGCGACATCCATTTTGCACCCAAAGACCTGTGATCTACATTATAACCATCAGACTTATCACGGGTACCAAGCTCCTAAGTATCTCATTTCTCCCATATTGTGTCTGACCGACCGATGTGCAACGCTTAGCCTATTTTCAATCATTCACAACCGTGGGTTGGCGGGTTCACAAAAGTCCCAAATTCAAATTTCTCTCGTCCGTCCCTGCCATATTCATGGTTTTCCCAACATGCATTTAGTATGGTTTAATGCTAATAACTGATCATGCAAGTTCCGTAAATATCTTTGTTATTAAGTGAAGGGCTTGACGAGATTTTCCATTAAATTGCATTAAAGCACGAATTTCAAAAGGTTGTATTATTGTTATCTCTCTCAAAGGATTCATTTCAAGTACTATATAGTTTAAAGAACACTCTCGTCAACCTATGGCAGCAGCATCTTGATAGCAGTTCTGCGATGATAATGTGAATATTTTTGGACGTGAAGACTAGAATTTGCAGCAGTCCAGAACATATTCATATTACTCATCTCCTTCTGCACAAAAACAAGTAATTTGGACATCTGTAATTGCTTGCACAGGGTGTGTCCCTGAGGTATTCGATTGCAAAGAACTTGTTGCATGGTGTGTTGATAAATACGTACCAAGTCAGCGAATCATACAACTCCAGGATCATTCCCCCATCTCTCTCTCACCACAAGAGTTTCGTAAGATGTTGAAGCTCCCTGAGCCAACACTTACCTTCAAAGGAGATGATTGCATGGATTTCCTGAAAAGACATGACAATGGCATGGAATTCTTGCCTGAGTTCTTCAAGAATCATGCAGTTGTCCCAGAAGACATTACCAGGATTCGGGTTGATTCATTTCAGAACCCCTTTCGGGAAATCGCTTGGTTATTTACCAAGTTGACAAGCCAAGAAAGCACCACCACCATTTCCCGCATGATTCTTTATATTTTATATTTTACAGTTAAAGAGCAAGCTATTTTCGATTGGGGAAAATGGATTTCCATTGAAATCTCCTCCCAATTGTCATCATACAAAAGAGACAAGAAATTCTTTATGGCTTCTTATTTGGTGTTTGCGATAGCATATTGCTGTCAATTTCCAAAATTGTTTATCTGTAACAGGGTGAATTGTGAAGTTGATCCAATCACCTTCTGGTATCAAGCATTGTGGCGACACAAGTCATATTTGCATTTTTACAAAGTTTACAATGATTTTGTTTCAATTTTCAAAGGACTGTTGTTTGGTAGAAATACCCCCAGGATATCAGACCAGGCAAATAAATTGTTGGAGAAAAAGGGGACATTGGAGCAGATAGAAAATCACATTGTTATTAGGATTTTTTGCTCCGAGGAAAATGACTCTTTTCTTCCATACCATGTATCTAATAAAATGTTTATCATCGAAGTGGCAAGGCAGTATAATTTATGGCTGCACTTTTTCCATGAGAAACGGAAAAATCGATTCATACCCTTGCCTTAGAAAATTGGAGACTTTATATTCAAAAATATAAACAAAATTGATGCGTTTGCGAACCTCTTCCTCAATGTGAATCTGAAATATGGTAAAAAGATAAAGGGGTTTGACCCTAACAGAATATTTGTGGAACATATGTTGTCAGAAGGATTCATCAACTCATTCATTCATACTATTTCGAGTGAAGAAGAAGATAAAAAATTAGGCAATCATGCTCACAATTTTGGTGACTTGTAAATAGTACTTAGTACTAATCAATTTTACAAGCAGAAAGGAAAGGGTCCTAGTGAGAAGAGCGCTCAGTCTCCAACTATTACTCCTAAAACTACCACATGTCGGAGAAATGCTCCAACAGCCCACCCAACTAGGAAAGTTACCAACACTAGTTCCAGCGGCGGAGGAGAAAAGAATCCCCCTCCAGGAAAGATCGAGAGCTCACACAAGCTTCCTCTGAGAAAGAAGAGGAAGAATGGTGTGCAAGAGGAAGAACATCATCCCATAGAAAATGATATCAGCAACTTCTCTCTTGAAGACATGGAGCTCGAGGTGGATATTGATAAAAAAATTCCCATTATTGATCAGCCAGGGAACATGGCCCACCAAAATTCACCATTAGAAATCATTGAGAATGAGACCTTCAATGAATAAGAGTCATTTTATTTTCAGAGCGTTGTCTTTAACAAGGAATCCAAGAAATTGATTATTTAAAAACGTGATATGAAGAATAAGAAATGAAAATCTCGTTCATAGGTAGACCTAATTGATATGCGGCCTTCCCATATTTCTAAAATTCACAGAGAAACCAGGGATGCTCTAGATGACTCCATTGGTGGTCTAGAAGCAAAAAACACGAAGTTGAAAGAAAGGATCAGGGAACTAGAAGACACCTTAATGCCTCTTCCACTTCTAGACAGTCCTTTGCCAATAGTTAGACCCACCACACCTGTTGTTAAATTGAAAGGATCTTAAAGCCTACTTACATCAGCTAGGAGCTGTGTAGAAAGAAATATTAAGAAAAGAATGGCATTGATCATAGAGGCATGGGAGGTTTCGAAAAACATTGTTTCTTTTGGCTCAAGGGCGCATGGCTTCCATGAGTATTTACAAGATGACCTGAAGAATGAATAAGGTTTTACCTTGATGTTGTACTACCCTTTGGAAACAAAGTCTCTAACATGACAGAACTAATAAGAAGAGAGGAGGATCTTCCCTCCCCAAGTTGGATAAAATGATTGAACGTGTGCTGGAAAGAAAAGATTAAAAAATTGAATAATATTGTTCAAGCATGCAGCCAAGCTATATCAAAGAGGGAAGAGTTATTCAAGAGGCTCACGAAAATAGACCTAGACGGAGGTACTAACGAAGTACAAGACCCCAAACTAATTCTCAACTCAATTTTCCTAACAAAGCAACAGTTTGACGAACAAGTTGAGATTTTTAAAGGGTTGTCAGTTGAAAAGTTTTATGGTATACTTGAATATGATGAGGACGACATAAACAATTGGCTAGTGGTTTATTCCGTGAAGAATCATGACATTGAGGAAGCATTACATGGTATTTCCCTTGATTTGAGAGACTTGGAGGGCGAGCTATTCAACATCAAAATCCAGCATGAGATAAACATGGCACCAATGAAAAATTATATTGAAGAATGGTTCAAGAAAGAAATCGACAAATTGATCAACAAGGGGCAAGAAACAGTTGAGATGGTTCCTGTAACCATTAATGAAGACAATAAAAGGACACCAGCAAGCAAGTGAAGACACGAGACACCATCATAGTAAGTTTATGTTGATCACATATTTCTTTCTTTATCAGTTCCTTCATCCAGTTACTCTGCTTCTTTGAATAGAAAGGTTTAACTGAAGTCTGATAACTTCTCTTTTCATCTTTTTGGGTCTTGTTTTTCTTTTACCACCCACCATCTTCCTTCTACAAGCTTAATTCTTGTATATATTTGCTTTATGGTCTGTGGGAGCCCCAATTCTAGTCCTTAGGACAAACACATTTTAAATTTCAAACAATATGTAACAAACTATATATTTTTTAGAAATTTCAAGAGAGCCATTTCGGGATCAGTTTTGACTGTGCTTTGTAACTCTGAGTTTTGAGTATAAAGTATTTGAGATTGATCTATCATTAACTTTATTTGAGATTCCCAAGAGTCCACTCTGTTAAAATTCTCTTCTGCATGCAGATCATCTTCTTTTTATTTTTATGTGATCAGAAATATTTAGTTTAACTATGATGGATGTGAGGAAATTTTGCTTATTTGTTTTAAATATATGAAATATGTGATTCATGGTCCTTTCTCAAGAAATTTATTTAAAAAGAAAACAAAATATTTTAATTTTATCTTTCTTGCAATCTTTAAATTTCTTTGAGTACCACGAGGGACTTCTACAAAGTCCCATATTCTTAAGACCTAGAGTCCCACGAAAATCTTAAAGAAAAGAGGAGTACCACCTCTATAAAAACGCAGGGGGATTTACATCCTCGCGAGGTTGTCATTTTGGTCCTAACATATTCAAGAGTCAACAGATACCTGGAACACCAATCTACATTTGGGAACCAAAATTGTCTTTGTTCAAGCAATATTTTAAACAATGGACCAAGATTTACTTTGTCCAGCCTTCCTTTGAAAATTACATATCAAAAGTAAACTAGTTGACTTGCAAAAAGATATTAAGAACAAATAAATCAAAACTTAGCTCCAAATAAAGGAATTTAACTTACAATGTCAATACCAACAAGTTTTGAAAAGGGAAGAACAACTCTGGAATCTAAAGTCTCAAAGCCTATGGCTTCAGTTTGGAGACAAAAACACTCAGTAATTTCACAACCAAGATAAACTTAGGCAAAGCAGGAGCAATGTTTCTAAAATAACTCTAGAGGATGGTTCAGTGTTTTCTTATTTTTCTGAAATCAAATCTGCTACTAATTCCCATTTTGTTGAGTTATACACCCAACAAAATGAAGCTAGTCAAGAAAACATTTCCTCCATGCTCAAGAATATCCCTTTCTTGATAATATACGAGGAGAATTTGCAACTCACTCTACCCATCTCTGAATATGAAATACATTCTGCAATTTGGAGTCTGGACCTGGATAAGGCCCCTATCCCATATGGTTTCTCCATATCTTTTTACCACTTCTTTTGGGACCTAATAAAGATTGACCTTAAAAGAATGCTTCATTACTCCCATCAATATTTGTGTCTTGGAGGTAGCACCAACTCCTCCTTTCTTGCCCTGATCCCAAAGGAATCCATTCCCCCCTCCTTCTCTTGTTTTAGGTCGATCTCCCTTTCCAACTCCTATTACAAAATCATGACCAAAATTATAACCAACTATCTAAAGAAAGTTCTATCAAAAATTATTTCTCCTAACCAATGTGGTTTCATGCAGGAAAGACAAATTGTTGATAGCATTGTGCGTGTACAGGAGGCCATTCATTCTAGTTCTACCTCCAAAAGCAAAGGTATGATAATCAAATTAGATATGGCTAACACCTTCGGCCCTGTTCGCCATAGCTTCCTCTTCAAGGTAATGGAGAAATTCGGTTTCATCTCTAACTTGATCAAATGGGTAGCGACATGTATTGGAAACCCTTGGGTTTCCCCCCTTGTAAATGGCAGGCCTTCAAAAAAAATTTGGATCAGCAGTGGTCTTCGCCAAGGCTGCCCTATTTCCCCCCTTCTTTTTTTTTTGGTGGTTGAATCCTTAAGCAGGAAGCTAGAGATTGAAAGAGATATTGGGAACCTACATGGCCTCCAGATAACAAGAGGGGTGAAGAATGTCAACCACTCTCAATTTGCAGATGATACCCTTTTGTTGGGGGACACTTCAGTCATTATTTCCACCAAATCCAAGAGGGCCTTGGATTCTTTCCTTGATGCTTCACGAGGGGCTGTTAACAATGGGAAATGTAAAATTTATGGTTGGAACACCTCCTCAAGAATAATGAGATCCATAGATCTGATTTTTCAGTTTTCACTAGTTGAAAATTGGGCAAATTTCAGATATTTGGACATACCCATCTTGCTAAGATCTTCTTATACTCGGATCTAGAAACAAATCATTAACAAAATCAACAAGAAACTTGATCAATGAGGATATCAATGGTTAAACCTAGTTGGGAGGGTCATTCTTGTCAAATCAGTTTTATATACTCTTCCCATTTATCAAAGCTCTACCATCTTGGCACCCTAAAGGTATAGCCAAAAGGATATCAATGAAAATAAGAACCTTCCTTTGGTAGGGAGAAAAATCAAATCATAAAAAAAATTATCTAACAAACTCGAATCTAGTCACCAACAACAAGACTCATGATGGACTCGACATAAAGGATTGAGAATTATTCAACAAGCTATGAGAGCTAAACTTTTGTGGAGGTTAATCATTGGCAACATGGAGTGGTGGAAGCAAACCTTATGGAAAAATATTTCACTAGATCACGAAGAAAAAGAACATGTTTTCAACTAAGGGTCAATAATGGCTCTCCTATTTTAAAATTATTGCTCGCTGCTAGAACCCTTATTGCTAAAAATTTGAATTGGATACCTGGGAACGAGCGAATGATTAACACTTGGGAAGATAAAGTATTGGAGTTGGAGAGACTTGATTAGATTTCTCCTCTTCTCCCTCTTCGAGGCTGGATGGAAGCACAAGACATGTGTTCCCTAGAAGACCT
>SNQJ01S0004946.1:170821-185805 GCA_010110895.2 Picea sitchensis | reverse complement strand
AGTCAACAGATACCTGGAACACCAATCTACATTTGGGAACCAAAATTGTCTTTAGTCAAGCAAGATTTTAAACAATGGACCAAGATTTACTTTGTCCAGCCTTGCTTTGAAAAATTACATATCAAAAGTAAACTAGTTGACCTAGAAAAAGATATTAAGAACAAATAAATTACAACTTAGCTCCAAATAAAGTAATTTAACTTGCAATGTCAATACCAACAAGTTTTGAAAAGGGAAGAACAACTCTGGCATCTAAAGTCTCAAAGCCTATGGCTTCAGTTTGGAGAAAAAAACACTCGGTACTTTAACAACCAAGATAAACTTAGGAAAAGCAGGAACAATGTTTCTAAAATAACTTTAGAGGATGGTTCAGTGTTTTCTGATTTTTTTGAAATCAAATCTGCTACTAATTCCCATTTTGTTGAGTTATACACCCAACAAAAGGAAGCTAGTCAAGAAAACATTTCCTCCATGCTCAAGAATATCCCTTTCTTGATCATGAACGAGGAGAATTTGCAACTCACTCTACCCATCTCTGAATATGAAATCCATTCTGCAATTTGGAGTCTGGAACCGGATAAGGCCCCTATCCCATATGGTTTCTCCATATCTTTTTACCGCTTCTTTTGGGACCTAATAAAGATTGACCTTAAAAGAATTCTTCATTACTCCCATCAATCTTTGCGTCTTGGAGGCAGCACCAACTCCTCCTTTCTTGCCCTGAACCCAAAGGAATCCAATCCCCCCTTCTTCTCTCGTTTTAGGTTGATCTCCCTTTGCAACTCCTCTTACAAAATCATGACCAAAATTATAACCAACTATCTATAGAAAGTTCTATCAAAAACTATTTCTCCTAACCAATGTGGTTTCATGCAGGAAAGACAAATTGTTGATAGCATTATGCGTGTACAGGAGGCCATTCATTCTAGTTCTACCTCCAAAATCAAAGGTATGATAATCAAATTAGATATGGCTAACGCCTTCGACCCTGTTCGCCATAGATTCCTCTTCAAGCTAATGGAGAAATTTGGTTTTATCTCTAACTTGATCAAATGGGTAGCGACATGTATTGGAAACCCTTGGATTTCCCCCCTTGTAAATGGCAAGCCTTCAAAAAAAATTTGGATCAGCAGCGGTCTACACCAAGGCTGCCCTATTTCCCCCCTTCTTTTTTTGTTGGTGGTTGAATCCTTAAGCAGGTAGCTAGAGCTTGAAAGAGATATTGGGAACCTACATGGCCTCCAAATAACAAGAGGGGTGAAGAATGTCAACCACTCTCAATTTGCAAATGATACCCTTTTGTTGGGGGGCACCTCAATCATTATTGCCACCAGATTCAAGAGGGCCTTGGATTCTTTCCTTGATGCTTCACGAGGGGTTGTTAACAATGGGAAATGTCAAATTTATGGTTGGAACACCTCCTCAAGAATAATGAAATCCATAGATATGATTTTTCAGTCTTCACTAGTTGAAAATTGGACAAATTTCAGATATTTGGACATACCCATCTTGCTAAGATCTTCTTATACTTAGATCTGGCAACAAATCATTAACAAAATCAATAAGAAACTTGATCAGTGAGGCTCTCAATGGTTAAACCTAGTTGGGAGGGTCATTCTTGTCAAATCAATTTTATATACTCTTCCTATTTATCAAAGCTCCACCATCTTGGCACCCTAAAGGTATAGCCAAAAGGATATCAATGAAAATAAGGACCTTCCTTTGGTAGGGAGAAAAATCAAATCATAAAAAAATTCATCTAACAAACTCAAATCTAGTTACCAATAACAAGACTCGTGGTGGACTCGACATAAAGGATTGAGAATTAATGAACAAGCTATGAGAGCTAAACTTTTGTGGAGGTTAATCATTGGCAACATGGAGTGGTGGAAGCAAACCTTATGGAAAAATATTTCACTGGATCACGAAGAAAAAGCACATGTTTTCAATTAAGGATCAATAATGGCTCTCCTATTTTCAAATTATCGCTCGCTGCTAGAACCCTTATTGCTAAAAAATTGAATTGGATACCTGGGAACGAGCGAATGATTAACACTTGGGAAGATAAAGTATTGGAGTTGGAGAGACTTGATTAGATTTCTCCTCTTCTCCCTCTTCGAGGCTGGATGGAAGCACAAGACATGTGTTCCCTAGAAGACCTATCAACATGGACCCAAGATGGCTCCTAGTAAAGATGGATAGATCCACACCCCTCCCCCTCATCTTGAGCCCTTTTTCAATATTTTTATTCCTTCCTTGCAAGGGTTTGCTCCTTGAAATCAAAATTTCAAGGGTGCTTGGGGTTGGGGTAATTCTCTTTGTTTGGTCCAAAAAGGATATCATTCATTAACAACAGCTTCCCATGGTCACCCTCGTGCCACATGTTGGGAAAAATTCTAACATAACAATGGTATCCAAGAAATCAATTCCTTTTGTTGGCTTCTAGTGCATAAAAAAGTTTTTACAAGAGAGAATTTAAAAAATAGAGGAATCAATAGGCCCTCTCATTGCATGCCATGTCAAAAAGGAGAGGAATTCATTCAACATATTTTTATAGAATGTAGTTTTGGGAAAGAGACATGGAATTATGCTCTGGGCCCCCTAAGTCCTCGACTAAGACAACCTGCTACATGTTCAAAATTCTTTCTCGAGTGGGAAAGAAACTACATTGGTAAATTCAAGAGAAAATATATTTTTAAAAGATAGGGAAGCCCTTCCCAAATATATATGTTGGAGAATCTAGCTAGCTCGCAATAAACATGTATTTGAAGATGACAAAAAATCTCCAATTCAGGTTGCATCGAAAGCATGTGCTCTTCTTTCAGAATGTATGAAACGAGTCCAATGTAAAACCATCCCAAGGAAAATTTTGAATATCGTTGGATGATCCCCTTCATCATGGGATCCAACTTGCCTCCGATCTTAAATCTCCCAAAGAAAGCACCAAATTTGGTGAGAAGACTCAACAAACGTGAATTTTCAAATTGGCAAGCTATGCAAACAAAAAATATTCTCTTCTTTGATGGAGATTCACAAGGAAACCCAAGGGCGGCAGGTGCCGGGGGGGGATTATATATAATCCTAGAGATCAAATAGTCACCAACTATGCCTAGGGTCTCGGAACTTTAACGAACAATGAAGTAGAGGCTTATACTCTCTACACTAGTATCAATCTAGCCATCTCCAATCAAATAAAAATCCTTATTATCTGTAATGATTCTATGATAGTAATAAAAGAAATAGTCCACTGGAATATAACATGAGGAAACACATTCAAAGGCGTCATGTCTCGTATCATAGATACTCTTAAAAATTTTGACAACACAACCCTCTTTCACATAAAATGTGAATTCAAATTGGAGGCAGATAAACAAGCTAATATTAGATCTAGAATAAACAAAGGCTATATGTTAATACACGGTGATTTAAGGAATCACCATCTTCCTTAGTTACTTATATGATTCCATTTAAAGGAAAGGACAATTTGTGGTGCTCTGAGGTCAATTCAAAGCCCGCACTATCTATGCCAAGTTATTACACTCATAATTGGAGAACGTGTGCAGTTTGGGTTTTAACGCAGACAATAATGGGGAGGTTATTTGCTACATTTTTCAGAGCCTAGTGGCTTGAACAAAGTTTCCAATTAGCATATGGCAAAGACTTTCTTAACTATCAGGCACAACACCCTGGTATCCGCCTCATGGTAACAAGGCACCCCCGTATTCTCCATGAGCTTTCTAATTCCATTATTCTCGTGTTGAGTGTGATTCTTTAGAAGTTTTCTACGTATGGACTCTTTTTGAATATTTTCTCAATCAATTGGAGATTTCACAATTTCAAACCCCTGGAATTAGATTAGGGGTTTTTTCCCTTTCATTTTCTAGTTATAATTCCCACCTTGAATCTTATCTTCATAGTGCCTTCGCTCATCTTTCAGACTTTAGAAGTTTGTATGGTGTCTTTGGAATCAAAATTCACCAGATATCTTAACCCCGAGACTACATCTAGAGTAATTGTGGTTTTCTCAGGGTCCGTTTCTCTGTTCTCACACTAAATTCATTATTCCCTCCCATCCTCGTCAACTCCTTCCACTCCTCTAACATGGTCCATTTATGTCACAAAATTCGTTATAGTCTTTGCCAATGTCGTAGTAGTGCATCTCTAATTCCCCTTGATAATTTGTGTCTCTATAATTCTCTCACTCAGACTTCTGACTCTATGCCCAGTCTATCTTTGAACCCTCTCTATTCACCTATGGTGTTCAATCTGATCCCTCTTCTTAATCGTCCCCTGAATATTAATGTTGGCACCCAAAGTTTTTGGGTTAAATCGTGCGTGTGCACAAACAAAGTTGTGCGTGCACATTCAAAGTTTTGTCCAAGGTTGCGCGAAGAACAACCAGAAGTGTGCATCAAACCGAGTTTTGTTATTTGCACGCCGAGCTTAAAGTATACCAAGCACGCGTTGGTGTGAGTTTTGTCAATTGTGTCAGAAATCAAGAAGATAACTGTCGAAATCAAGAAAGGAATCATCGAGAAATATTCCCAAATGATTACTACCAACGACATAACAAGACGTGGGACAACCAGAGGATGAGCTGGCCAGGTAGTTAAGATCTCCTTGATTCAAAAATCATGCATGGGACGCTGGCAGGTGCAAGAAGCGTGTGAGGAATTCATCACTAGAGTGAGTGGAGAAGAGCAAGCAAAAGTAGAGCTCCCAAGCACAAAAAACTATAAAAGGCAGTCAGGACAATAGAATTAGGATGTTGTTGTTATTGTTTTTGTTTACAGTTAGCAAGATAGCAAGTTAGATGGTTAATAGAATAATACATAGAGTGATTCTTGTCGAGATCACTCTGCGCCTGTTGTAATATTGTATTAAGTTTGCATATACATATGAGTCTATCATAGGTCTGTAGGATGATGAGGCTGCACATTGTGCACTGTCTTGTATTTCCGAGAAGCTACATAAAGAAGACATGAAACTTTGTTGTTGTTGAACATGGTTTCCTGGTTGTATACTGTATTTTTGTGTTGAATGGAATGAAAGGAATGATAAAGTTTAGGCAATTTTGAGCTACCCGGTGTCTATTATGTGTTGTGACATGTATAGTTTTAATTCTTAGTCCTTATGAGTTAACAAATAGGAATTGCATGTATGTGAGTCGAGATGGATAGTTGTATGTTTAGCCTTCATCCTCGTCGCAAGACCTTATGGTCTTTGTGATCCTCTCTATATCTCAAGTGAGACCTTTCTTTGTGTAATCGCCTTTGTATCAGAAGCTACATAAGAAGACATGAAACTTTGCTTGTTGTTGAACATGGTTTCCGTTGCATAATCGTATTTTGTGTTGAATGGAATGAAAGGAATGATAAAGTTTAGGCAATTTTGAGCTACCCGGTGTCTATTATGTGTTGTGACATGTATAGTTTTAATTCTTAGTCCTAGAGTTAAATAAATAGGGAATTGTATGTATGTGAGCTCTAGACAGATAGCTGTATGTTTAATACCATCCCTCGGCCAGTAGACCTTAAGGGCCTGTGATCCCTCTCTATATCTCAAGGAGGACCTTCTCACCCTACTGAGAGATCAGATATGTTGATGCTTCTGGGCTGTTGCTGGTCAACTTATAACTAACCCCAAGTCCAAAACCCCAAATGAGGTTTAATTTCAAGAAGGGAAACTGTTTCAACAATTAAGCCCTGGAATAACAACTTTGTGGAATTGGGAACTACTAACACAATGGAACCATATTAGAATGAGGTGAAATTTATTTTGAAAAGGTACGAAGAATTCTTTGAATGAATCAAAAACCAATTTGGAGACTTCATGAGCAGGCTCAATAACATGGAAACTTGAGTTCGGTGCTTCTAAATAGGACTGGGAGTTTAATCCAAGAGAGGAATAACAATTATGTTTTAGAGCAGACAATGGCCACTCTAATGCAGAGAATGGAACATGAAATAAGGCAAAATCATGAAAAGGAGATTGAAAGACACAAGGTTCACGAGTTATGATTGACAATGGCATCGCTTCTCCAAAGGCTAGATATTCTCAGACAGAAACGTGACTACTTTAGAACTTGAGTAGTCCTACAAATCTCTAACTCGGGATCCATCAACAACAATGCAAGGAACAACCATGCAGGTCAATCAAGAGAAGCACAAGAAGATGAAGAACCAAAACCCATGGACACAGAGGATAATGCTCAAATTTAGGAATGAACGTAGGATGAACCACCAAATAATATAGCAAATTGAAGTTTTTTAAATGCATTTTTATTTTGGGCCATTTCATCAGAATATATGGTAGCTTAGCTACCATAATATATATGCATAAACATGTTATATATGATAGGAATAAAGAAGACGTGATCTTAGACCTTGATGAGTCATTTTTTGTATAATTTTAAATGTTGTTTACCTCTAACGCAACCCTTTAATATATACTCATTTTCAGTTTCTTTAATGTGTACGTGTGTGTCATAGCAAGATCATAGATTAAGGGTATGGTGCAACCTTTATGAAGCATGGAAGAGTCTTTGATAAAGGAGGGACACTTTTATGCTTTATGATGTTGAAATCCTCCTCCTTTGAAGGGATTACCCAAGGTAAAGTGGTTTCATGATATCCAAAAATTGTTTCAAATTTCTATATCATGTCAACATTGATCACATTGTCATTTCGTTTCATAATATACTTCAATCCATGTGTTTGGACATAATATGGTTTACTTATAACTAAAATTACATGTTGTGCAAATGAAAAATTATTACAAATTATTAACAATGTTTAATTTACAAATTCATTAATAATTATTAACAATTTTTAATTTACAAATCCATTAATAATTCTTTAGTAATACAATGTGTAGTGACAACCTTTAACCAATACAATGCTAATAAAAACATTTGATAACTCTTCTCAAAACTCAAATATATCTGAACATACATTATCAATTAAAATTTTAATATGAAATATTAATAAAAAAAATATTAAATAACATATTTATCATATAATTTGTGATCAACATCCCTTCCTTGTCTTTCTAGTCCAACCATCTTCTAATAATCCAATGCCAACATAAATGATGATATAATTAAAATGATAACCAATGCCAATATAAATAATGATATAATTAAAAATAAAAATCCAATGCCAATATACTCATACACTACATGCTAATAAATCATGTTGTTTCAAAAACACATATCAATGTATCTATGCAATCTGATGTGCTAAAATGTGCATTCTTGTGCACTAAAATGGAACAGGAGCTTATTAACATATAAGAGCATCGAAATACTAATGGCAATTTCTAATACTTGTCTTTTATGCTTCACACTTATACCAACACACGGGTGTGCAGTGTCTACACATAGCACATTGCAAAACTTAAGAAACATTGTTTAATAAAATATGTCATGGCTGGTTAAGAATAAAAAAGGCCAAAAATTATAAGTTTATATTACATTAACATGAAAATTGAAATTTCTAGAAACCTTTGAATTCATATTCTTATCATATTGTAACCAAAACTTTAATTCTGAAGATATATGGCTCGCAGGCAAGGGAAAGTCTCTTACTTGGGACGTGTTACAACGGAGGGGCTGGAAGGGGCCGGGGATATGTCCCCTCTGTCGCAGGGACGCTGAAGATATTCACCACTTAATGGTTTATTGTTCCTTCACTCGGGCTGTTTGGTCAAAGGTGCTCATTCAATTTCCGCGGCTTTATTCCTGGAACGGCTCCACACTCTCTCACAGTTACACACTTTGGCTGACCCAAGTTACAGCGTCGAAGTATTTACCAGTTTTTGTTTGCTGGTACATCTGGAATGCTCGAAATCGAGCTATTTTCGATTCATGTCCTCCTTCGCTGATTGGAGTTTTTTACAAAATTGTGTCATCTTTCCACTGGAAGCAGTCTGCGTTAAAGACTCCATTACACAAATCCTGCGATTTCACTCCAAAGGAAGGATATACGGTGGCATGCTTTGATGGTGCTGCCCAGGTCAGTGGTGGAAGCTGCGGTGCGGGGGGTTTCTTTAAATTTCATCCGTCAAGATGTACCTGGTGGTTTCTAAACTGCGGCATCGGCACTAACACCAAGGCCGAGCTCTTGGGTTTATGGGCCTCCCTCTATCTTGCTTCCTGCTGGTCCATCAATCACCTGCATGTACTCGGGGACTCGCGAGTTATCATTGATTGGATCTCAAAAAAGTCCAAGTTACATTCGGTCCACAATGATCGCTGGAAGGATAGAGCGATGGGGCTGGCAAATCTCTTTGCGGACATCTCCTTTCACCACATTCCCAGATCGCATAATCGAGAGGCGGATGCCCTCTCGAAAAGAGCTCTTAAAGAAGAGGTTGGTAGACTCTCGGTTTTCCATAGTGATTGTGGGAGAAAGAGTCCTATTACCTCGATTAATGTCTTTGAATGAGGGGGTTTTTCTCCTTCTTTTAGCGCTGGTTGGTGTATTGGGGTTTTATATTGTGCTTGCCCATTTTAGAGGGTTCCCGTTGGTGGTTAGTTTGAGTGGGACCTTTTGCTGTTGTGTCACTTTTATGGTATTGATCGCCGACCGTTTGATTGTGTAAAGAAATTTATACCTAATATAAATTTGAGCAATTTTCTCTTGGAAAAAAAAAAAATCTGAAGATATATGATATTAGATTAAATTAGTATCCTTGTCATATTCATATTGGAACCAAAACTTTAATTGTGAAAATATATGATATTAAATTAAATTCAAATTTCTAGAAACCTTTGAATTCATATTCTTAGCATATTGTAACCAAAACTTTAACTGTGAAGATATATAGATTAAATTCGTATCCTTGTCATATTCATATTGAAACCAAAACTTTAATTGTAAAGATATATGATATTAAATTAAATTTATGTTTTTGTTATATTGGAACCAAAATTTTAATTGTGAAGATATAAGATATTAGATTAAATTCATATTATTTCCATATTGAAACCAAAATCTTAATTGTGAAGATATAAAATATTAGATTAAATTCATATTTTTTCCATAGTGAAATTAAAACCTTAATTGTGAAGATATAAGATATTAGATAATAATCCCTAAACATTTATAATAAGGGAAGTCTAAATGAGAGAGGGTTGCTAACAATAGAATATTAAGATATTAGATAATAATCCTTAAACATTTATAATAAGGGAAGCTTAAATGAGAGAGGGTTGCTAACAATAGAATATGGAAATATTCAAGGTATGTTGTTTATTATTTCTTTTATTTTTAATTCCCTGGAAACAACTCCCAGAAAACATATAGGCACTTCCCTTCGATTCAATGATGGTGTCCAATGTAAATTGGGTGGTGTAGATTCAGTAGACCTAACATGAGAATTGAATCAAAGATCTACACAACACACCATATTACAGACAACGTCCTAACAATAGTGGCACTAATTGATTGAGCTAACCCTCAAACCCATCATTCATTCTACTTTTCACTTCATTTTTGTATTTTTATATTTAATTTGAAAAAAAATATGCTTACTTGATCACCTTCCATTGTGATATTTGAATTATTTGATCTCTTTCGATGTTTTCAAGACTCCCTTCTCCTCCAAGTTTCCCTTCAAAATTGTTTTGAAATTATTGTAACTCATTTATAATGAAGGTTTTATGTGAGCACATGTTTCTTTGTGGTTTAAATCTTTTTCTTTAAATCACAATGCTCTTATATGGACAGGGTGCACCAGTGCATCAATTCTACGGTGGAGCACCTTGTTTTTCAAAGGGATGTTTTTGGAATATGGTGTTTCAAAATTATGTTGGTGCACTAGACCATTGTGCATTCCTCATCTATGAAAAATAAGAAGATAAAATCATTTGCAAATTATTTTTTGTTGGTATTTATAATAGCACAGGGTTTTTTATAGAGTGTTTGTCTTTGAACCCTCTACCAAATTTTAATGCTCTTTCCTTATGGGAGAGAAAATGTGTGTTATATTAGTTCTAAAACATCAATGCATGGAACACATAGTGGTATAATGAAATTAAAATCATGAAAATTTTCCAAATTTATAATTAATTTTGTGCAAGATTCAAACTATATTATACCTCGAGTTCCTTTCACTGCTTTAAATATTGAATATGCACACATATTATAATTTTATTGAAAATTTGAAAAGTGAATTGAACATGCCCCCTTGTATTGACTTCGATTAGGTGTATGTTCGACAAGGACATAAGGTATTTTAGGATTTGATGCCATTGCATTAGGCATTAAATTTTCATAGTAAAGGTGGCATATGATGACCTTTTTATTTATTTATTGGAGGACAATTTTGATGAATAATAGATATTTTTAAACAAGCTTATCAATCAATCATTGGATCATAGGTGGCTTAAGGTTCAATTGTTGTTGTGGATGGTGTGGGTTATATAATTGAACCCCATACCAAGATCAATAGTGAAAAGGGTTTGAAAGGGACATCAATCCTTATCAAAAGTGACAGAGGTCTCAAAAGCGCAATTAGTTTAATGGCTTGAAAAGAGGGTTTTGGTTTAGGAGCAATTTCATTCATCTTCTCTAGTGACTTCTCCTCTCCTAATTTGATATGTATCTCCAGGTCTAGTTTTGGTTGATGGTAGATCTTCTTTGTCATTTGGTGAGGACCCTATGGTGGGGTCGTTGGTGCCCTTGGTTAGAGGTAAAGTGAAAAGTGGGGCCATCTCTATTGGATTTGTAGAACCTAGTTTTAGATAAACCTAAAGGGTTGTGGATTCAAGGAATACTTCTAGGCATGTGGGTATTGAGTGGGTATGGAAGCGAACTTATGAGGAGGATGTTTTGAGGAGGAGCAAGTGATGTTTGCATAAGAAAGGGAACTTTGTTCATTTGGTGTTGGGAGAATACATTCAGATGCATTAGATTTTGGAGTTGGCATCACAAGTGTTGGTGGGTTATTTTCAAAGTAGAAGGATGAGTGATAAGACCCTAAGGGAATGGCTCAGGAAATCTTCAGTGCTAGGTTACTTTCCTTAGTTTGATCTCCTTGTTGAGGGTTGCACGGATTTTATTCTTAAGGATGCAAGTGATGTGTCGAAGGTTTTAGGAAAAATATGGCAATGGAATTTAACCCCATTATTGTTAAAAAGATGCCCCCCCTTCTTTGATTCAAAGCTACATAAGTCATTCATAGCTCCTGTATGGGTTAAATTACCCATATCAGCTTTAGAATTTTGGTCCTTGGAAGTTTTCAAGGAGGTTGGAAACTCAATTGGAAATTTAATGGATGTTGACATGAGCTTTTTTGAGTCAAGTATAATGACCATCAAGAAATTTTTAGTTACTTCAGATCTAAGGGAGGGCTTAGTGAAAGAAATGATTATTCATAGAGGTCCAATTTCACACTCTTGAATTCTAGATTACTTTGACATCCTTTTCAGATGTGTTAGGTGCCATAGATATGGCAATCTAGTGGTAGATTGTGATTTGAAGTTTATAAGAAAGATTGGATTAAAAATGGGGATAATGATGTATTTGGGGGGTGAGAGATTTGGGTTCTTAGTCTTGGGGGGTGGCATCGAATATTGTTAAGGCACAAGTGTTCAATCAGATTTAGAGGTATCGGAACTATATTTATGGTAACTGTTGAGTTTTCAATGAGTTATGGCTCATGTATTCTCTTTAAATTTTATGTTTAACTATTACTTGAACCATAAATATTGCAGCAAACCAAAATCGCAAGAAGAATAACCATGCACAAGAACACAAGAAGTATCCTGGGAAACCCTTCTCAACAAGGGAAGAAAACCCAACCAATCCTTTGTTATATTCCCCAAGAGAAAGACCTCCCACGCCATCATCAAACCTAGCACCCAAGAGGGTGTTGTAATTCTCATAATTTCATACCACAACTTCTCAAATTATGAGATGACACAATGAAGAGTGTGTTTCCTCAATGGGGATTCACCCTTATTTATATAATACTTGTCACATAAAATGATGTGTTTATTGGCACAATAGGGCTGACATCAATAACTTCAAAATATAATTAATAATTACCATATTAATTATATTTTACATTAATTATCTTTTACATTAAGGTGGGGCTGACTTGTACCCTTTACATAATCAATAGGGTTACAGGTAAGTCTGACTCTTCAACAATATAGTAAGGGATCTCATACACCCACTAGTGCTCAACCACTAGGGGCACATCCATATGTGCTTAGCCACAGGGATGTCTCTCTATCTCACTGTGTCTCACAGGATAGCCACACTCACTAGTGCTTAGCCACTAGGATCACATTCACTTGTGCTCATCCATAGGCACGTCCAACTCAGCAGATCTTCTTTCTCATCACGTTACACAGGAGAGTCATATGGAGTTCATCATCTTAACTCTCTGCTCAGAGGAGGCAAATACATCATTTTCAACTCTATCTCATAACGATGCACCCAGGTCATGGGAATTCACACGTTCACCTTGTGCTCAACCACAGACATGTCCAACTCAATAGATCTCCTTTCTCACTGCGTTACATAGGAGAATTATCTGGAGTTCTTCAGAACTCTCTGTAAGGAGGAGGCCATCACTACATTCCAACTCTGTCTCAGATAAGAACCACACACCTATCTCAGGGGCTCTCTCTCTGGTATGTGTCCTAGAGGATGTATCACGCAGTTGTAATCATCAACACTCCCTCTCAGGTAGGGAGGCATTCTCCATCAAGCCAAGTCTCGCATGGAAGTATTCGAACTTTGTCTTGGCTGTAATCATCAACACTCCCTCTCAACTAGGGAGGTAATCTCCACCAAGCTAGTTTCTCAGAGAAGTACTCGAACTTCATATTGGCAAGCGATTTGGTGAAGATATCTACAATTTTCTCATGTGTAGGAAGATATTGCAAGTGTATTTCTTTCCTCTGCAACATGTCTCTAATATAATGATATTTTATCTCAATGTGTTTCGATTTATCATGAAACATAGGGTTCTCATAGAGCTTCACACAGCTCTGGATATCACAAGTAATAATAGGATCCATCTCATGATCAAATAAATCTATCAGAAGCCACACTGCTTCGCAGACTGCCACAGTCAATCCTATATACTTTGCTTCTGCAGTACTCAAGGCCACAGAGCTTTGTTTCCTGTTGCACCAGGAAACCATGGTAAACTCCAAGATAAAACAACAATCGGATGTGATCTTCCGGTCCACTGTACTCTTTGCTCAATCTGTATCAGCATATCCCTACAAACACAAATTCACATTGGAGGCATATCTCAGTCCATATCTAGTTGTATATATATATATATATATACATGCTTTACTGTTATCGAGTGAGTCTGTCTTAGCTGACTCATGGACTAACTAAGCACATTCATTGCATAACATATATTAGGTCCAGTGTTAACCAGATACATCAATGATCCAATCAGTTGTCGGTACACATGTGGATCAATCTCGTCTGAATCATCATCATTTATTTTTCACCAAGTCCACCACCATCGGTGTTGATCTGGGATCTTTTCGTCTGGTGACTTATTAAAGAAATGTATTAAATGAGCATAAACTAAAGTACACCATAAAGAAGGAAAAACTCAAAAAGGAAAGAGACATAATCATGCAATATGAACACAAAAAACTTGATAACGGAGTTTGTCCCTGGTGGACTACGTCTCTGGGTCCTGCTCTCAAATGGGTAGGTCTTTTTATTAACTCCACAAAAGAATTGGGCAAAATACATAAGTATACCTCATTCTGGAGTTAAGCCACATAATCTTTGCTAAGATCAGAAAACTAACACCACCATTGCATTCGTGGCATCGTTTTACCTAAAAATGAATGTCTCCACGCCTCAATCTGAGTCGGACACTTTCAGGACCCCAAGACACCCCTACCTCGATTTTTGTGCCACTGCTCCTGCAATTAATGACTGGACAAATCTTGAAATACGTGCTAATTCTTGAACTATGTGCCAATTCTCGAAAATCATGCCCAAGTTCGTACGGGCACGCTTGGTCTCCTCTCGTGCTCTCTTGTCTCGAATGAACTGTTGAACCCCCTTTAATTAATATTACTCGGACAGTTAGCAATAAAGAGACGGTTGGTGTGGTGGTTAGCGGCACTAAAATTAGAGCGTGGGTTGGCGGAGGTCCTTGGATCAAATCCTATGGACTCTGCCCTTTTAATACATAGTTACAATGAAAATTTTGGCACGCCCAGCTAAAACTGGAGGGCGGCCACTAAACTGGCAAAACCGTAACTTATTTGGCAGAATATATGGCATATACCCCCAAAATGGCGGAACCATTGCTAAACATAGTGAATATCCTGGCGTAGATTCTGGCGATAGTTAGTTTGGTGGCTGGCGGAATATACCGCCAATTCTGGTGGAACCGCTGCCATATTTAGTGGTCGGTTTTATTATATAATTTTTTAAAATTCTGTCATGGAGCCTCTTTGTGCATTTCTAGGGTGCCACGTGGTGCCTTCTAGGTGGTGCCACATGGAAATTTTTTACTGGTCCATGTGGCGCCCTAAAAACCCCAAATATGAGTAACACGTGGTAGCCTCTAGTGTTGTCGCGTGGCATGTTGACGTCATCATGAAATGTGTCACCCCTTTGCGCTTGTTATAAGTTTTAAACCTGCAAAGTAAACCAATGCATATAGATTCTTAAGTAAAACAAAAATTAATCAATGGCTCATTCACATAGTACACAAAGATTTATACCGGAAACCCTCAACCGGGAAAACCTTTCTTATATTCATTATATCAAATTTCACCATTCACTATATAATATATATACAATGTTTTTAGGTATTTTGTAGATACCAAAACCATGATCCCTTAATCCGGGATTAATTTACAAAACCGCTAAAAATAGCAAAAACAACCCAAAAATAAAATTTGGGACACTGCCCCGGACTATCGCCCATTGTCGAACGTTGCACGTAACCAGGGGGGGCATACCTGCCCCCCCCTGGGA
>SNQJ01S0004946.1:62501-160666 GCA_010110895.2 Picea sitchensis | reverse complement strand
AAAAAAAAAAAAAAAAGTGCCCATAAGGAAGCGTCAGATCATAAGTGTGCCTTCATGGCTGCTCTCTGCAACATTTTCCATTTATGGGATGAGATGAGGTCTCAATTGTTGCCCACAATCTTCAATAACTTTCTTCATTGAGATTAGGATTGGGTTTGACACCCATAAATGTTCTTAGATGGTGCCAATGACTTATGTGAGTCCATCCTGACGCCTTGAGGCCATGAATGGTCTTTGTCTGTGACCAATGTGAGCTTTGCAGGTGGAAGTCTGATAGCGTATGCGTAGGGGTGATGTGGATCGAGGTGCTTGGTGAAAACTCGCATGGCCCAATGAGTGAGCGACGACCATGTGGAAGGAAGTGATTGGGGGAGCGGAGGCTGGGACGAGGTTGCGGTGGCAAGGGAAAGGTAGAGGTGGCGGAGGAACGAGGGAGGTGTGATAGGCGGGGAGGAGGTGACGTGTAAGGGAGAGTGGAATGTGAGTGTGACAGGTGTCGGGAGGTGAGAGGAGGTATCGGGAAAGGAGATGTGACAGGTGGAGAAAGGGTGCTTGACTTGCTTAGGCCTCCAATATTTTTGTTTTCCCTATGTAAATCATGGGCAGAATGCCACATGATTTACAGCATAATGCTCTTGAGGGTAAACGTCAATTTCTATTTGATTCTTAAGAAGCAGTCTGCATATCCTTGTGTTAACATATAGGCTCCATGGGGGATAGAAACCTCCCTATGAGGCTCTAAGAACTCCTTTTGCAGTTTCAGTGCCTTGGTATTGGGTTGTGGAGTCACTTAAAAAAAAGAAAAAAAAAAAGAAAAATGATATTTACAATGACATGGGAAGCCACTCATGGCTTAAGTAAAAAAAAAAATCAGAAAATGCCCATTTACAGGGCTACCAAAAACTTCAGCATCCTCCAAATCCTGCAACTTGTAAGTGTTATTTGAAAAAACTTCATAAATTTTGAAGGGTCCGATCCATAAGGCCTCAAATTTACCATGCTTGCCTTTATCTTGCCTAGGTGCATCCCATTTAAGTACTAGATCTTCCAGTTGGAAATCCTCTTTGTTGACCTTTTTGTCAAAATCTTGCTTGATCTTCTGTTGATGGTCATGTGCTTTGTCCAGTAGCTGCTCCTTAGTCTGTTGCACTTCTACCAACCCTTGTATTCTTCTAATCATATCATCTAGTTCTCGCTAGTAATCTTGGAAGAATTTTTCCACGGGCAAGGCAAGCTAAGAAGGAAAGATGGCCTCAACTCCATACAAAAGCTAGAAAGGAGAGATACCAAGAGATCTCTTTGTTGTCACTATGTCAGCCCATAAAGCAAATTTAAGCTTTGAATCCCATGCCTTCTTATTGTCCTCTAACAGTATTTTGATGTTCTTAATAAGGCTCTTGTTAGAGGACTTTTTCAGTCCATTACATTGGGGGTAGTAAGGAGTAGAGTGAAGCAATGTGATTCCAAACTGTTCACAAAACTTAATCAATGGTTCAGCCTTAAAAGTTGAAGCATTATCAGTGACAATTTTGTTTTGACAACCAAATCTTGCCACAATGTCCTCAAGAAAACCAATGATTACTTTGTGGGAAGCATTTCTTGTGGGGATATCTTCTATCCACTTAGTAAAGTAATATGTGGCAGTCGAGATCCATCTATTCTAACCACTTGAAGCAGGGTGGATTTCCCCAATAAAATCTAGGCCCCATTGTTGAAAAGGTCCTGAAGCTACCACAGGCTTCAATGGAAAAGACTTGAGCTGCATCTTTCTAGAGAATTTCTGAAACTTAATCCAAGCCTTGATTTTAGAACAAACATCAGTGAAGAGGCTAGGACAAAAATATCCAGCCCTGATAATCTCGTAGGCTGTGGTTCTCCAGAAGTGATGCCCCCGCGTAAACTGTCATGAAAATAATACATGATCTTTTGGGCTTCCTGTGGGTCTATACACCTCAATAGCACTCCTAAAGGGTCTTTCCAATATAAGACTTGATCAATCAGACAATATTTAATTGATTTGAGATTTAAATCTCTTACCTTGCTATTTTCCATGCCATCAGGAGGCTACAACTTCTGTAGGAAAAATATAATGTCCTTGTACCAAGTGCATCCTATCAATCGGGGTGTGACTTAAGGATCTTCATCAGACAACTCAACTTGTTGATTCTCTGAATAATTGTTGATGAAATTGACCCCCAAGGCTTTGTAATTAGATTCAGCTAGCAACCTAGCTAAACCTTGGCCTTTATTTCAAGATCAAATTCAAGGATCTTGGCAATCCACTTGCTCCTTCTTCCGTCTATGTCAGGATGAATGAGGATATCATTCACAAAAGTTGAAGGGACATATGCAATGACTTTTGAATGTAGCACATCAACTCTAAAATCTTTGAGAGCTTTAACCAAAGCATAGACATGTTTTTCCATGATGTCATACTTTATTTCAGCATCTCTCAGTGCCCTACTAAAAAAGGAAATGGCTTGTTCTAACCCCTCGGCGTTTTTCTACAATAAAACAATTGCTATTGTGTTAAATGAAGAAAAAGAGAAAATTAGAAACTCCTTGGAGTAGTCAGGACTGATGAGCACAATTCCTTCAATCAAGGCCTTCTTTATTTGGTCAAAAGAGTTACGAGATTCAATGGTCCATTTGATTTCATTTCCTTTCCTCAACATGGTTGTGATAAACTTTACCAACTCGGCAAAATTTGAAACAAACCTTCTCAGAAAATTAATTTTCCCCCAAAAATATTGAACTTCTTTCTTGGATCTAGGGAGTGACAAAGCTTGGATAGCTTCTACCCTGCTTGGATCAATATTTACCCCCTCAGCTGACACAATGTGCCCCAACAGYTTCCCCTCTTTCATGGAAAATAATGACTTCTTGGGATTTAAAGAGAGACCAAATATTTTGCATTTCAAGAAGACTCTTTTCAGATGATCATAATGTTCTTTATCAGATTGTGAGAACATTGTTATGTCATCCAAATAAATGACCACAAACTTGTCATTTTCTCCAATAAAAGCTATGCCCATGGCTCGCTGAAAGGTTGCTTCTGCGTTCATCAATCCAAAGGGAATCTTAGCGTACATGAATGTACCCCAAGGAGTGGTGAAGGTTGTATTCTCTTTGTCTTTAGGTAAGATAGAGACTTGATTGTAGCCAGAAAATCCATCAATCATAGACATCTTGGATGCCCCTGTCACCCTTTGTAATATGTGTTTCATCTTGGGCAAGGGGTAATTATCTTTTTTAAAGCTTCTATTCAAATTTCGGAAATCCACACAAAGTCTGATTTCTCTATTCTTCTTTCTTACTGGGACCAAGTTTCCCACCCATTAAGAATACCTCAAAGAAATGATAATCTAGGCATCCAAAAGCTTTTTAACCTCCTTCTCCATAATGAGCAGCAGCATAGGATTTATTTGTCTCAACTTCTGCCTAAATGGATTGGACTCTTCCTTCAATGGGATCTTGTGCTCATTGATACTTGTGTCATATGTCCTGAGATCTTCATATGTCCAGGCAAACACATCAGCAAACTCCTTCAATAGCTCAACATATTTATCCCTTTGCTCTCTTGACAAGCTGCTTGACAACTTGACAAATTTGGGATCCTTCTTTGTACCAATATTGTACTCAGCTACTTCATCATCATCAGTTGAACCTCTAAACTTTACTACCACATCATTTCCATCAAACAATCTTTCCAAAGGAACTAGTCCCTTCAGAATGTGGTTGCTAGGCAGTTGAACAATGTGGTGATTAGCAATTTTGTTTAAAAATACATCAACATGAGGGATACTTTCATAACCACGATCCTGATCAATGTGTAATGCACAAAACTCATCAACAGACTCAAGAAACTTTTTGATTTCATTATCATCCTCAAACACCTTCCAATGCTTGATATTGTCAGGTACAGAGGGTTTATATTTCACCTCTACATCATACTTGAGTTTAGGTGGAAATGGGACTCTAAAATGGCTTGCTGAAACAACCAAAGAATTAGCCATGGTATTCTCCTCTCTTTGAGTAAATGAGATGTTGAAAGCTAGGAAGAAACTATCAACTAGGTCCCATACTTCATTTATGTAAGTCTTAAGCCTAGGGTGCTTGGCTTGATAAATATTTTTGATCTGATGAACAATTAGTTTTGCATCCCCAAATACTGATAGTTCTTCAATCCCCATGTCTTTTGCAGCCCTTAAACCCAAAACAAGAGCTTCATACTCTGCCACATTATTTGTAGCTTCAAATTCTAGCTTGTAGGACAAAAGTATAGTCTCTTGGCAAGGTGAAACAAAGACCACTCCAACACCAACACCTTCTTTAGAAGAGGCTCCATCAAAGAACATCTTCCAAACAGAGGTAGTTGGAGGAGGGATTTCACAAAGAGTAATGGATCGTTTTCTGATTTCAAGAGGAGGCTCAGGAGTATTAGTGAGCTGCAATAGGATGGATCAAAAATCAGTGTCAATAGAAAAAATAGGATGGTTGGTGGGGTATGTTTCATCACTAATGATGTAGGCCAACAAGGCTTCCCTATAAAGTCTTCTATGCTCACCCCCAAACACAGGAATGGTGGCATATGTGAGGTCCATCTGCAAATTTCCCCCAAGTTTTTTTTATCCAAGATCTTGACAATAACATACCAAACTTGGGGTGAACATCAGCCACTACATGTCCATGACCACACTTTTCATGGGAAATTGAAAGAAGGTCTCAACCAAATCTTTGATGACCCCAAGACACTTCACTTTCCTAGATTCAAAAGAATATAAGTCATGGTAGCCTTTTGTGATTTCTAATCCAAGTTCATCCATGACGACTTTGGGCATGAGATTGTGAGATACCCCTCAATCCATCAAACAATTATGCAACACCTTATCATGTATGTTTAGTGATGTATAGAAGGGAGGGGATGAATCATATCTATCTTTTATCAAAGGACCTAAAATGAATGTTGGCTTTTCATCCGAAAGATTAATTGAGTTAGTGGTATTTGAGTAGGATTCAAACAACAACATTTTGGAAAGACATTTTTTAACTTCTTCAATTTTTATCAGTTCTGAAAATGGCACATGGATTTTGATTTTGTTGGATATCATTTTCATAACTGAAGGAAGGTGGAGATTTCAGGATCTACTTGACTTTTGGGATAGGATCCTCAACCAAAACTCGGGGGCTTTGAGCAAATTTCTCTTTGTTTCCAACTGTCACAGCCTTGGCATATTTTTCTGTTTTTGTGGGCTGATCAGAAGCATTAGTCTTTTCCCCTTTCTTTTTAGATCTCAGATCATATCTACTAGGATTCTCTTTTGCCTTCTCTCCCTTACTTAATTCTTTATTTGATTACCCATTAAAGACTTCCCATATGTAGATTGGGTTAATTGAGGGGATGGAGGGGTGGGATGGAGGGGTGTCACCCAAGCAATGGATCTCAGGATCATCTTCTTCATCTTACCCTTCCTCGTCATCCAAAAGGTTGTTTTGTATGGAAGTTTGGATCTTTTGGTCATCCCTTTCTCTATTTCTGGGATCTCTTGTAAGAGTCTGAGGAGCATTATTAGGTCTCCTAAAACCACCTCTGTTATCAACATTTTGTGTATTTCTATAGGTCTATTTTCCCTCAAACTTTAACTTTTCCATCTCAACAAAAGAGATTTTACTAATTTGGTAATTTCATCAACTTGGGGGTGGAAAATAGAGGAATCAGAGGTTGAGGCTTCAGTTCTACTCTTTCTCCTGTCCTTATCAGATTTCCCTCTAAGTTGATCAGATGCCATGATATTAGATTCTACCTCCACGACTGCATCTTGCATATGAGCTAAGGAGGCAGATCTCCTTTCTCTCGGTAAAAGGCAAAAATCAGGGTCAAAAGCACTGGCATAGGTGATTTTGGCAGAGGTCTTAGGAGGGATCTTATTATACCGTTTGTTGAATCTTTGAGAGAAATCAGAGACAAACTCTCCTTATTTCCTCTTTAGGGATCCAAATTATGTGATATAATACAAAAAGTCCTTTTTGTCCCCCCACTACCTCAGAAAAGCATCATCTAAAGCCTCAATCCCGACGATAGATCCAGCGGGCAAAGCCTTAAACCACTTCCTAGCCTTGCCATCAAGGCTATGAACAAAAATCCTCATCCATACATCTTCATTCCCAATGGAATGGTTGTCTATATAACTATAAAAGGCTTCAAGATGTTCTTCTGCAGTTATGTCTCCCTCATCTGTGAACTTGGGCAACTGCTTAAGGTATCCATCCGCTGGCAGAGCATTTAGAGGTTGAGGTAGAACAAGAGGGGCATACCTAGTAGCTACTATAGCTTCCATTCTAGTTCTGGGGGGATTAGCTCCTGCCATTTGTATGTGAACTGGAGGAGAACCCGGAGGGGATGGAGTTCGGCTATGTGAAACTAGGACAGTGTTCCTAGGAGGTGAAGACAAGGGGCCTGAGGGAACAAAAGTCTCCCCTTCTGCAACTGCACCAACTCTAATATGAGAAGGAGTAGGAAAGTCTTGTAAGGTCAAAGCTCTCTCCTTCAACTTCACAACTTCGGGGGAGAAAGGGGTGTCAAAGCTCTCTCCTTCCAAACCAAGAATAGGAGGGGAGAAATCAGCAGGAAAGCTCCCAAAACTTAAATTTCTTGAAACTCTCGCAGTTTGTATAATAGGAGAATCAGAAACAACTACTGGAGTTTGTAAAAAGGGATTATGCAAATTATCAAAAAAACTTGGTACAACAATGGAGGTACCTTTTTGAGCGGTCTTTCCCTTTCTGATAATTTTCTTCGGGTCAGCTTCAGACTTTGCTAGAGGCAGTAGTGAAGTGGACCTCGTGTGTCTGCCTTTAGGATCCAAAACTGAAACAGTGAAGTCGCCAGGTGCAAGTTGCAATCTTGAATGGTACTGATATCTAATGCACCTTCATAATCAGAGCTTCTTTGTCGTTCTATCCCAGGGAAAAGTCTTCAATTTGTTTCTCGACAATGGCACCAAAAATGTTAGCACTAGAAGTCACCTTCATATTGCATTGAAGATAATCCCAGTACCCATTAGTTTATATGTCACATGTAATTGAGTTTTGAGTGGTCAAATGGAGAAAACTCAATAATAATAGCGTTCTAACTCAAAAATCTGGACTAGCATGCACCAACCATTGAGGTCTTTAATCAACTTCAGTTAGTAAGTTAGAGTAAGGGTGAGTAGGAGGAAGATTTAGTGAGAAAGGTGTAGAGGTCTGCTATGAACATCAGATTTTCCAGCAGCCTAAGGAGGAAAAACTTAAACACAAGGTCCTCTTGGATTCAAATTTCAAGGAAGCTGAAAGAAATTGTAACAGTGCTATAATCAAACATTTATCATAATACAGTTACAACAATCCATGTGAATCAATCAAACATGAACTCTTTCAGTATCAGAGGCAAATAACATGGAGTAAGAAAGTTGACTTAGATTAACCAAGATGTCTCAAAAACAAATACATAACCAGAGAACCAGTTGTTCTCAATCAAAATATTACAATAGCAAGGAGCCTAGCTCAACCATTCAACCTTAAAAAAATATCAAAACTTCCTATATATACTAAAATGTTGCAACCACCAGGAATGTGATCAGATCACTACCTTCAAAGCCTTCAGTCGGTGCCCACTCTATCAGGTTGTGTAGACCTCATTATTTGAGATGCGAGCCAAGCATAGTTATGTGCTTTACAGGAAAAATTTCCCATAAGGAAGCTTCAGATCGTAAGTGTGCCTTCATGGCTTCTCTCTGCAACGTTTTCCATTTATGGGATGAGGTGAGGTCTCAAATTTTGCCCACAATCTTCAATAACTGTCTTCATTGGCATTAGGACTGGGTCTGACACCCATAATTGTTCTTAGACGGTCCAATGACTTTTGCGAGTCCATTCTNCTGCAACGTTTTCCATTTATGGGATGAGGTGAGGTCTCAAATTTTGCCCACAATCTTCAATAACTGTCTTCATTGGCATTAGGACTGGGTCTGACACCCATAATTGTTCTTAGACGGTCCAATGACTTTTGCGAGTCCATTCTGATGCCTCGAGGCCATGAATGGTCTTTGTCTGTGACCAATGCGAGCTTTAAAGGTGGCAGTCTGATAGCATATGCGCAGGGGTGATGTGGAGTGAGGTGCTTGGCGAAAACTTGCATGGCCCAACGAGTGAGAGATGGCCATGTGGAAGGAAGTGATTGAGGGAGCAGAGGCTAGGACGAGGTTGAGGTGGCAAGGGAAAGGCAGAGGTGGCAGAGGAACGAGGGAGGTGTGATAGGCGGGGAGGAGGTGACGTGTAAGGGAGAGTGGAATGTGAGTGGGACAGGTGTCGAGAGGTGAGAGGAGGTATCGGGAAGGGAGATGTGATAGGTGGAGAGAGGGTGCTTGAGCTGCTTAGGCGTCCAATCTTTTCATTTTCCATGTGGAAATCATGGGCAGAATGCCACATGATTTACACCATAATGCTCTTGAGGGTAAACCTCATTTTTTGTTTGATTCTTAAGAAACAGTGTGCAGATCCTTGTGTTAACAAAACCTCCACCATATTTGGCGATCGATTTTATTATATATATACATATATTTTTAATTATGTCATGGAGCCTCCTTGTGCATTTCGGGGGTGCCACGTGGTGCCTTCCTATTGGTCCACATGGCATCTTTTGAGTTTTCCACTTGTGAGCGCTGACGTCACCTCCACGTCATGTTGTGACACATGGTGCCTTCTGGGTGGTGCCACATGGCATCACTTGGGGGTTCCACGTGGCACTTTTTTACTGGTCCACGTGGCACCCTAAAAACCTCAAATCCAAGTGACACGTGGAAGCCTCTGGTGCTGCCACGTGGCATGTTGATGTCATCATCACATGTGTCACCCATTTGCGCTTGCCACGTAGGTTGTATGGACGTTGATTTCATCCGTACTGATGTTGATGTTAGTAGTACGGATGCTGACTCATCCCTGTTGACTGGGCTAGGTTGACCAAAACTTTAACCACTTATATCTTTCGTTTCGTAACTCCGTTTGACGAGTTGTTTGCGTCGTTAGAAATCTTGCGACGCTCTCTTCGCGATCATGTTGTTTTCACATAGTTTTGGGAACTTTGATTTTTTTACCTTTTGTTGTTTGTTGAAGCCATTATGAGCGTTTTGATTTGCTTATGTGTGTTCTGAGTTGTTCTTAGCTTTCTCTGGATCAGGTGGATTTTCATTCTGGCATACTGAACTTCTTTAATATTCCCACTGTATATTTTCCTTGACTTAGGAAAAAGTCTCATTGGTCCTCTGTCATACTTCTTGTCCCAAGAAGTAGTGCATTATACCCAGATCCTTCATCTCGAAATCAGAAGTCAAAAATTGATCGTAACAACACAACTTCTTGAATAAGTTATCAAAATCATGCTCTCGTCACCAACAATGTAATAGTATAGGTTTGGATCAGCAACACTCTTGTTGAAACCCAAACTTCATCAAGAATTCATCTATCTGATGTAGTTTCCAACTCATGGATGGTAGTACATATGGGAATGCATCAGGTTGTTGGATCAATATGTCTCATCATAGTTCACTCTCTCTGCTTGTGAGAATCCTCTAATTATAAGTCTTGTTTTTGTATTTCTCGACACTTCCATCAGCTACATGTCTTTCTGCCTCTTGCAAAGTTTGTCAAGCTCAGACAAGCCTTTTATGGCTTACTGTAAAGTCCCTGGGAATATCAACTGGAACAACTGGATCAACTGGATCAATGGATGTCTCACTCTGAACTAATGAGGGGGAGAAGGCATTTGTCTTTTCATTCTTCTCAAATAATCTTGACTCCCTTTGAAGTCTTGAAGGAAAAACATCTTCCTTTGTTTTTAACCTGCATGGAACAAGGAAACAAGACAAGAATATCTCCTAGAGGAGATTCATGAGTATATCTCTAAAATCAAAACAAATTAAGGATTATTGTCACAACTACAACACCTACTTGTAATGTAGCATGATAATTTAAAACAATCAAACCTGGATTCTTCACTTCCAGTGTGTTGTTCTTCTGAATGCACTGAGACCTCTCTCAGTCCATGATTTAAACAAGGGTTCCTTCTTCCAACAAGTACCCTTATGACAATGATGAAAATAATATATATACAAGTGCATACCTAAGAGTGGACACCAATGGAGGTTATGCTTGTTTGTTAGTGTCATGATGATCAATGACATTCCTCGCTTGTTTTCCATAGACTAGAAGGCACATTATGTTGTTGTAGCTTCCTGTGGTCACCTTCCACTGCTACATTCTATAAACATGCGTGTTTTCCCTTGTAGCCACTTATACAAGTCTCTGTATCAACCTTGTAGCTCAAGACTATAATCAAGGATTTAATGTTGTTTGTAGATGACAAAAGTAATAATGAGAATTTCCTTGTAGTCAACCAATGTATTTATTTTCTGAAATACCCTTGAGCTACTAGCACAAATATTTAAGACCAAAAACTTCAAGCAACCATTGTTGTTGTCTTAAATTTCCTCTTATATCTCCTTGCTAACCAAATATCTGGTTTCCTACATTCTGCAAAAGCAAGTTCGAAATTTCCATAAATTTCATAAAGCTTATTCCTTCGTTTTTTCTGCAAAAGAAACTATCCAAGGTCATAAAATATTAAGGCTTCAATATTTGCTAGTATGTTGAGGCTTGTTACAGAAGTGGTATGAAGAAAAAATCTTTGAACAATGCTCTTCAATTTTTCTTCCATATGAAGAAACAAGCTACCTATTGCTTGATTCATGAGACAAGTATTCATTAGGAAAATCTTCAATGACAACCATAGTCTTTGCCCACCACATAACTTTGGATTCCTTACACAAATAATTCTCTTTAATTCTTGCAAGGCATGTTCATGTTTGGAATTGCATTTTTCCTAGGAGAACCCATAGGAGTCCAACATTTTTGTGTTGTCTCAGTACCATCATCTTCTTTAACAAGTATTGGTGCACAGCCAGGTAATTTACTGTCATCCATGGCTGAATATGCCATCGTGCCTCCAATATTTTCTCTTCATGAAAAATTTAGCATACTAGTAAACGAGGTCTTAGACTCCCCCACCAAAACATTTACTTCCCTTTTGTTTTGTTGAAAATTCACACAGAGAGATATTGCTTTTGATTTAAAAAATTATCTGAAGGTTGTTTTGAGTCTATGGTTTTGTTGCCTCAGGAATTTCTGGATTGTCGGCTACCTTAGACTGTTCGGACTTCCTAACACAATCATGTAGCTGGTATGTTGCGTCTCTCCTAGGCAGCGGCTACCCTTTCTAGCATACCAAGTTACCAAGGAACAGATGGTGGCCTTTCTATGTTGTCTAGGAAGCTGAAACAGAGTTCGATCAGGGTCTTAGACCTGCTACCAGTTTTAAGGAGGGTTACCACAGGGTTAACTAGATCTAACCCCCTTTAATTTTACCACAATGATGAGGATGGGTCTGCCTACTTCCTTTATGCCACATGAACCTTTCTTCTGGGCTATGACAGCCTTAGAGGCCTGCGACCATCTTCTTCTCTACCACATAAATTTAATTTAGGTTCGACCTCAACCTTTACAATGCAATTAAGAGAGGTTCGGCCTCATCATCTACCACTGAATTTAAGGAGAGGTCCAGCCCTCTTCTCTTCATATCTACAGTAGAATTTTGGCAGCCCTTTACCTTCAACTTTCATGTGCAATGATCTTCTTCAAGCCTGCTCTGAAACCATGTTGATTTTTCAATGAGCTATGGCTCATGTATTCTCTTAAAATTTTATGTTTAACTATTACTTGAACCATAACTACTACAATAAACCAAGATCACAAGAAGAATAACCATGCACAAGAACACAAGAAGTATCCCAGGAAACCCTTCTCAACAAGGGAAGAAAACCCAGCCAACCCTTTTCTATATTCCTCAAGAGAAATACCTCCCACACCATCACCAAACCTAGCACACAAGAGTGTGTTGTAATTCTCATAATTTCAGACCCCAACTTCTGAAATTATGAGATGACACAATAAAGAGTGTGTTTCCTCAATGGGGATTCACCTTTATTTATACAAGACTTGTCACATCAAATGATGTGTCTATTGGCACAATAGGGCCGACATCAATAAATCAAAATATAATTAATAATTACCATATTAATTATATTTTATATTAATTATCTTTTACATTAATTATATTTTACATTAAGGTGGGGGCGACCTGTACCCTTTACATAATCAATAGGGTTACAGATAAGTCTGACTCTTGAACAATATAGCAAGGTATCTCATACACCCATTAGTGCTCAGCCACTACGGGCACATCCATCTGTGCTCAGCCACATGGATGTCTCTCTATATCACTGTGTCTCGCAAGATAACCACACTCACTAGTGCTCAGCCACTAGGATCATGTTCACATGTGTTCATCCATAGGCACATCCAACTCATCAGATCTTCTTTCTCACTGTGTTACACATGAGAGACATCTGGAGTTCATCATCTCAACTCTCTGCTCAAAGGAGGCTAATACATCATTTTCATCTATGTCTCATAACGATGCACCTAGCTCATGGGAATTCACATGTTCACCTTGTGCTCAGCCACAAGCACGTCCAACTCAGCAGATCTCCTTTCTCACTATGTTACATAGGAGAATCATCTGGAGTTCTTCTCAACTCTCTGTAAGGAGGAGACCATCACTACGTTCCAACTTTGTCTCAGATAGGAACCACACACCCATCTCAGGGGCTCTCTCTCAAGTCTATGTCCTGGAGGATGTCTCACACGGATGTAATCATCAACAGTAACTATATAAAAGGTGGCTATGGAAAAGGAAATTTTGAGCAAGTGGTGGAGTTCGTTTCTCCTATTTTGAGTAAGAAAATTTTTGAATCCCCTTCTATATTTCATGAACATAATGATAATGTTAGAGTACAAAATCCCATATTGGCAGAGTTTCAGGTAGGGTGTCCTCTTCAAGCCTGAGATTGGTTGATGATGGCTAGAATAAGGACATTTCTTCCTTTGAAATTGGAGGGGTTATTGGAAGGGAGGCATGGTCGTACCTTCAATGCTCGATTTTCTAGAAGGTATAGGATGTATGGATAACTCTTTCTCCTTTGTGGAAAGTTAAGGGGTTTCATGGGTTACTTCTAGGGATTTCCTTAGGCCTAGACCTATGTGTCAAAATATAAAGACTTAAGGGATGGTGGGAGGACTATGTATAAATGTCCCCTTCTATTCCCTCGGGATCAAAGAGTAGGAAATATTCTATTTTTATGGCTCAGGAGAAGGCTAATAAAGAGGTTATGGTGGTTAATCAACCTATTTTAGATGGCCTTCTTAGAGAAACCAATACCTTAGGGAGGTGCATGTTAAACTATGAGTCCCGAGACAATCACAAAGTTTGAGACCACCTTCTTATGAGTTGGAATCATTATCTACTAATGAGGTGTTGTATTTATCCTTGATGAAGTGTTAGTGTGTTGGCATTCTTTAGTTTACAAGGTGTTTACATCCATGTATTATTAATTGATATCATTTGATGGATATAGAGAATGGATAAATCATTTTTTTGCCAAGTTCTTGTGTTGTGTTTGCATGCTCTATTTCTTAATATAGTATCAGAATCATGGTGAAGAGATGGTAACAATATCAAAGCATGTTTAGTCTCAAGGGCTTGGTAACTTCTCCATGGTAGTGTTCCATGTGAAATTTGAAAATCTAAGTTTTTTTACAGTAACTATTCTTAGCATGGTAAAGCCATATGGAAAGGTCAAAGAAAATCTAGCTTCTCAAGTAAGCTAAAGAACCAATGCTAGCTACAATATTTGCATCTATTTAGACACCTTTTTGGCAAATAAAAGTGAAATATATGATTTGTTACTCCATAACCTCCACTCCATCTTGATCATCAAAGTAATTATCTCCTACTCCATGATTTACAGCAATGGCATGGCCTCAATAATTTCCACTTAATCTAGATGAACTATAAAACAATTTGAAACTCGAGTTCCAAAAGGTCGATAGGTGGGATGGACATGGTGTGACATGCATTCACTCAAATAATTTTTTTTTACTTTCTCAAAATGAAAAAACCTCTCAGATTCCACTCTTAATTACTCCAACTGTCAATTTTTACAATATTTTTTTAATATGCTCATATTTGTTTCACTCTCATTTTTTCATTTTCCTAAAAATGAAAATGAGACCAAGAACACTTTGCTCTTTCAAGTAGTCAACTAGGGTTTTGATTCCTTTGGTCCTATTGTTTCATATCAATAAAGGGATAGAAGGTTATGTCCAAACGAACTTGTAGATCACACACAACCAAACGAGATTCGTTATGCACAACAAAATTGTCCTTGGATGTGTTTCCTATTTTTTTGGCTCAATGTGCTTTTGTGCAACAACTGTGCTTATCCTTCCCTTATAAAATTTGGAGGAAATTTTCTCATTAAATTAAAAATCATCTTCCTCACCTATGTCCTAGCTCATAGGGTCCTTACCCAATGATTTGATCTAAATTTAATCTGCTAGACTATCTTAGAAATTGTAGAAATCATGATCATGAAGGCCTATCAAACATTTCCTTTATTTCCTATTGTTGTTAATCAACTTCATCTCTTGCAAGTTAATGGATTTGAATGGTTTCATTCCAAAGTATTAGAACTATCATTATGCCTTGTGTGGTTTTGAACCCAAGACTTAACAACATGATGTCTAGTAACAACATGTCTTGCACCTTCTCATTGCCTTCATCATTCATAATGGTAGCATGAATAGTTGCGCTATAGGCCATGACTTTGTCTGGGTTAATGCTCTTACATATCTATTTTCCATTAAAGAAATCTTCGAATAATTATTGTACTTTGGGGATATGAGTTGAACCTTTGATCAATATGACATCGTCTATTTGGGTCTTGTCCATGTTGGCATCTTGGATGCCTTTCTCCATGGGATTTAGGTCCATGTTGAGTTCCTTGAAGCGAGATGTAGTGATGATGGTGTATAAATTGATTCCTTCATATAGAGAGTTGATCTCAATCTCAATTATTGTCTATGTAGTAATGATAACACTCATTTTACTCTCTCACGTGTTGTTCTAAGTCTATGAAGAACTATGGTGGATGTCGTTCTAAGGTTGTGATATTTTAATTAATGGTAAATAATGAATAGCATTTGCAAAATATGAGCCATTTAACTTTTTGTTTGGAGAAAATAATTACTAGGAGAAAACATTACAAATACAAGTCAACAATGCCTTGTTGATCGCCATGCTTCCCATGCAAAGATGGAAGTGCACAACTAAATGCATGTATGTAGCGCTTGCAGAGAAAAATTGCTTCAGACGTGTCCTAGACCACCTCGAAATAGAATGAGGGGGTCTTTGATGACATCTTCTCATACATGGGTGTCTCTTTTTCCTCCATCACAATATTGCTACACTCATTCCACATATTCAAGCATTAATAATTAATGTCAATCAAACACATATAATTAAACACTTTCAAAGCATAATCAAGCAATCATGTTGTCAAACACATTAGGGTTCAACGACAAATCTACATCAACAATAATTCCAATTTTCATCAATTCAACTTCTTACTCATTATTAATTCAACATTTGGTACTTGCAATAGTTATTTTATGTAAGTGTCAAATCACAATTAAGTTGAATTGGATTATAATTCTCGGGTGTATTCTCGGTTGAACTAAAACCCTCTAATTTCTAAGTCTAAATTGAAATTGTTGGGTCTTAATGTCAAGGGGTGGATTACAAGAAGACTTATTTTTATTCCATCAATCACATTTTTTTAACTAAGCATATTGTACCAAGGCCTACCTACACAAGGTGGCACCATTCAATATTCAAATGACTCAAATTCAAGAATTATTAGAGATACTGAAAACTATAGTACTCGCTTTTGAGGACAACACAATCATAATCAACGAAGAAACTCTTCAACCTATTCTAACTTGTTTGCAAGTTTTAGAAGCCAAATTTGAACTTCTTTAGACTTAGTTACAACTCCAACATGATGAAATACAACTCAAGAATCAACAACTTATATAGCATCCTAAACTAGTCTTTGTTCAAAACAATCCCTTATTCTAATTTGATGTCCATCAATTTCAAACTCCAGATTCTAATCAATAGTCAACATAGTAATGCAAATACAGATGAAGTTGAAGTTATACATGAACCTGAATTTCGAGAGTTCACTCACAAAAACCTATCAATGGTGAAACAACATGAAGTAAATCAACTTCCACGAACTTTCAAGCAACAAATTCAAAATAATATTTCCAAGCCTATTATCTAACTTTGGAAAGAAATCCACAACAACAAACACATAACATGACTATAATATGATAAGGAATTTACCTTTTATATTCACAACTATTCTAGACCAATGCACTTCCAAAGTGCAGGAATACTTCAAACAGATTCCACTTTGTCCATTTCAATTCAGCATCAAAATGTTGAATGGAAACACTGTCGTTGAGTTGGTCACATGGAGAATCAGTGTTTAGATCTCCATCTTTGTATTCATTGTGAGAAGACAAATCATCATTTAGATAAATGTAAAAAGAGGAAGAAAGCTAAAAAGAAAACAATTCATTATGGTTAGATAAGTTATTGGTGATGGAATCAACAAGTCAAGAAGTTGCATAAATCTTACCATCAATTTTAGACATGGGTAAAGACATATTTGCATAAAGAATCTAGAAAGCATGTAAATTTCAAACAATTGTTATAGATGATGATTTTGGGCATGATTGGGGCACATTCTAAAAATTGAAAATTGAAGTACATTGATAAAATGGTACTCTTTTACACCTCGAGGGGGGGAGTACATTGATGAAATCAAAATGGTTAGTGTTTAACCAAAACTACAAGGTACAAGTCTCAAGTGAAAATGGTTAGTATTCAAACCAAAACCACCATATTGTTCAAATAAAAATGGTTAGTGGTCAACTATTGAAGAATAAAAGAATCTAAAAGCTCGAGCTTGGATCTCTTCAACAATCTTCTCTCCTTGCACTTGACTCGAGGGAATATTAATGATGATAGTTAGGCTTCAAGTTTCGATATCAATCAAAATTTTGTTAGAATTTGGGAATTCTAGCATGGCAACTAGTCTCCTCAATAGACTATCTACAACTCAATCAACCACTCTTATCAAATCAACATATTTGGGAAGATCTAGCATGGAATCTAGAATCCCCTCATTGCTCTTCAACTATTCATTGGGATGTTGTTCGATACCTAATAGTGTCTAAATTCATAGATAACTTTCATGATTCTATTTGTTGACTGATAGTAGAATGGTGATCATATTTGTTCGCCAACTAGAAGAAGATGACAGTTTCTTCTAGCCAAATTACTTGGCAAATGATCAAATGCTCAAGTAATTAGGGAATATCCAAACATGGCAATTGTTCACTTCCAAAAATTCTACTCTCTTTCAAAGTTAATTTCAAATGAACCATTCATCACCCATATTGACAATTTTTTAGAGATATATTCATCGAAGCTTAGTTCAAAAGTTTTAGATTGAAGATTGCAATGATACAAGTTTACACACTAGTTATTGTTTCCTTACTAATTATTTAAACTTGTGATTGAGGGGGGAGGGGGGAATGTTAGACTCTGAGTCTCTAGACAATCACAAAGTCTAAGACCGCTTTCTTATGATTTTTCATACTTATCTACTGATGAGATGTTGTCGTTATCCTTGATGACATGTTAGTGTGATGATGGCACTCTTCAGTTTATGAGGTGATTACATCCATTTTCTATAAATTGATACCATGTGATGAATATAGAGAATGGCTTAAGCCTTTTCCACCAAGTTCTTGTGTTGTGTGTGCTTTCTTTTCTCGAAGAAATTTTCCCTATATAGATTACTTGATTTGCATTAATTGGACATTCTCTTACTACAAGAGGTCATGGGCGAGGGAAAAAAGTGGTTAGTGAGTTGCAGAATATTTTTGAGGACTAGGAATTTTGTTTTGTGAACTCTTTTGGTCACTTTTGGGGGTTGATTTATATTTGGAGGAAAAAGGTTATCAAATGTTATAATACTTGTTCCTTTGAACCAGGTCTCGAGACTATATTTTTTTCTCAAGAGACCAAGGAAGAGTTTATTGTTCTTAACATGTATAAACCATATGTTAATTAAGTGGTATATTGGAATAAATTATTTGGTAAAAGTTTTATAAAAATGAGGTTGCTCACTATGGGAGGAGATTTAAATTTCTCCTTAGGTAGATATGAGATATGGGGGGTCGTTGCAAATATTGATTTTCTTTTTGAATAATTTGTAAATAAATTAGAGGATTTGTATATTTATGATATAGAGTCAGTTCAATTGCAACCCACCTAGAGGAATATGTGTTTTGGAAAAGGGTTGCAAAGAGAATTGACCATTTTTTGGTGAGTGATGCATTTGTTATATATTCCTTAAGAATAAAAAAGTGGGTAGGTTTTGGTAGTGAATTTAATCATATCCCTGTAATTTTAAACATAACAAAAGCCAATAAGAACCCCTGAGCCCTTTCAAATTCAACTAAAATTGGTCAACGGATGAAGATTATGTTGAGATGGTCAAAGAGGCTGGGAATCATTTTGATGAAGCTCCTCATTGTTAAGTTTTTACTGTTGTTGTTAGATTATTTCCAAATTACATGAGCATTCAATGCATTTCCAAAACAACAACATAAAGAGGATCATTGAAAGAAACACAATCGCAAGGTACGCAACATTTTATCCTGGAAAACCCTCATGGGGAAGAAAACCCAACAAAAACTTCCTCAATAATAGATTGCCAATACAATTCCAAGACTAAGACCAAAAAACCAAAGATAAACCAAGACTGAGCATGCACCTCTCTTCTCCTTCCTCCTGCAATTGTAACTGCCTTCAAGATATGCGCACTAGATGAGTGAGAGTGAGTGTATGTAAGTGAGGCACCATCCTCACATATATATACTAGTTGAGGAAGTGCCAATGTTATGTCACTTCACTTAGTGGCACCGACTTCTCCTAAAAGTGGTTAAAACCACTTTATAAATACTAGGGGCCGAATTTACAAATACCACCATACAAATATAGTTTGACCAAACCACAAAAGGGGATTTGATCTTATGCAATACCCGACATGATCAATCTTCAAAAGGGGATTTGATCTATAAGAGAATAACTCAAATTTAATTAGAATATTCTTCGGAGTTAGAATATTTAAACACTCCCCCTTAACAAGAAGGGTATTCTACTAACATGACCCAATACAACATCATCAAAATAAGGAGAGGGAAACATCATCATCATCATCTAGAACACTGACTGGCACATCATCAGAATTTTTTCTCATCGTCAATATCATCATCGTTTACAGCATGGAGCTAGAGTAACATCATCATCATCATGAAGCTGAAACATCAACATCAATAGCACGAAGTTGGAACAAAAAAATCATCAAAAAAAGGAGGTTGGAACATCATCATCAACAACACGAGGTTGGAATAACATCATCAACATGTGGCAAAATAATGAGCCAAGTGCATCACATTTGTGTTACTCTGATGGACTGTCCTTACTGCACCTTCAAGATCTTCCTAGGAATCATAATATTCCATAGGATATAAAATCCTAACAAGCTACCACGTGGTACTATGACAGACTATCCTTACTGGACCTTCAAGATATTCCTAGAAATCATAAGATTCCCTAACATATAAAATCATAACGAAGCTACCACTACTTACCACAGTTGGGATATACATGCACAGGTACTCTGACAGATCGTCCTTATCGGACCTTCGGGATCTTCCCAGAGATGATCAATCCCCTAGGATATAAAATCCTAATGGAGCTACCCGTTGTTGGTCAGGATACCATAGTATCATCATCATCACTCCCCCTTTAGAGGGAGGTCCTTTCGGACTACACCAAGTTTGTCTCAGAAGTACTCAAACTTCACATGAGACAGAGGCTTAGTCAACACATCTGCAACCTGCTCATTTGTGCCAACATATTGGAGCTTTATAACTCTCCATCTGCACCATATCATGAATGTAGTGATACCAAATCTCTATGTGCTTCGACTTATCATGGAACACTGGGTTCTCCTCCATCTTTATACAACTCTAGTTATCACATAGAATCACGGTGGATTCCATCTCCAGATCGAACAAACCTGACAACAACTTCTAAAGCCATATGGTTTCACAACTGGTGGAACATGCTACAATGTCCTCTACTTCTGTCGTGCTGAGAGCAATACTAGATTTCTTACTACTTTGCCATGAAGTCATGGTTGACCCCAAACTGAAACAACATCCTGAAGTGCTCTTCCTCTCTGAAGCACTTCCAGCCCAATATGAATAAGTATAACCATACAGTCTGAAGTCATGATCTCCAGTATAACATAGACAATAATCTGACGCACCCTTAAGGTATCTCATCACATGCTTTGCAGCTACCAGGTGAACACATCTAGGCTCCACTAGATACTGACTCAAGTTGTTCATAGAAAAGCATATATTCGGTCTGGTATTCGTCAGATACATCAACGATGGAATAATCTATTTGTATAGAGTAGCATCAACCAGATCTGACGAAGTATCAACTAGGAGCTTCAAATTCATTTCCATGGGTGTGTTCATGGCTCTACATTCCAACATGTCAAATCTCTTCAGTAATTCAATTACATACTTCCCTTGGTTAATGAAGATCTTCTCTAGGCTCTACCAAACTTCAAGACCTAAGAAATAATGCATCGGGCCTAGGTCTTTCATTTCAAACTCAGCAGCGAGCTTCTTCTTCCAATGTGTGATGAGATTTTCTTCCCCTATCAAGAATAAATCATCCACATATAGTAGCAATATAATTGGCTCATCATTCATAACCTTGAAGTATAGGTTAGGATCAACTTTACTCTTGGTAAAGCCCAAGATTTTCAGGAAACTATCAATTATGTCATACCAAGCTCTAGGAGCTTGCTTCAACCCGTACATAGCTTTCTTCAACCTGCAGACATGAGTCTTTATTTCTTCAACTTCAAACCCTTATGGTTGTTCTATATACACTTCTTCTTCAATAAAACCATTTAAGAATGTTGTTTTCACATCCATCTGGTGCAACTTCCATTTAATTTTGGTTGCAAGAGCTATGATGGTTCTGATAGAACTGTATCTGGCTAGAGGAACAAATGTTTCTTCATGGTCAATACCTTCATTTTGAGAAAATCCACGAGCTAGAAATATTGCCTTATGTTTTTCAAAGCTTCTGTCTACTGTATGTTTTATTTTGTATATCCACTTGGAAGATACCACATATTTGTTCTTTGTTATGGGAACTACTTCCCATACATCATTCTTCATAATGGACTGGTATTCTTCTATCATGGCATCCATCCATTCTTTCTCTTGAAGGAATTCTTCAAAGAAAGTACGTTCCTTCTCTAAGATATCACGCATCAAGGCCATATAGTTGGAGAATGGCTTAGGCTTCTTGCTTTGTCTCATGGTTCCTTCTAGGGCACCATACTTCTCTGCATCATGAATAATTTCTCTAGCCCAAGTTGGCTTCCTCTTGTGAGAGATAGTCATACAGGGAGATTTTTGATATTCTATCATATCATAATATTTTGGAATCTCATCACCAAGGGTAACTGCAACTTCCTTCATAGGTTTTGCAACTCTGGGAGCTACAGGTTCTTCTTCATATACTTCTATAAGATGGCATTTTCTTGATCTTTTGAGTGTTGCATCTTCATCAAATGTTACATCTTTGTTGATCTCAATATGATGGTAACCTGATATGTAAATTATGAAGGCATTAGAGACCTTACAATATCCAACAAATATTCACTTCTTTCCTAAAGGATCCAACTTAGTTCTCTTTTCTTTTAGAATGAGCACAAATACTGGACAACCAAATATTTTGAGATGACTTACTTATGGCTTCTTTCCAGTGAAAATTTCTTCACGAGTTTTGAATCCAAGTGCACTATGGGATAATCTGTTATGAACATATATTTTTGTTCTTGTTTCTTCATCCCATAAGTGTGTTGGAAGATCTTGATTGTGAATCATAGTCTTTACAACTTCCATAACCGTTTTATTTTATCTTTCTGCTACACCATTTTGTTGAGGATTATAGAGAGTGTTGAGCTCCCTCTTAATCTTGCCACCTTTGATAAATCTTCCAAATTCATTTGAAGTGTCTTGTCCTCCATTGTCTGACCTATGTATCTTGATTTTCCTTTCAGAGAGGTTTTCTACCAAGGCTTTGAATTCCTTGAAATTTCCAAGTACTTCATCGTTTGACTTCAAGAAATAAACCCAAGTCTTACGTGAGTAATCATCAATAAAGGATACATAGTATACATACCCATTTAGAGAGGTTGATGGCATTGGACCACATACATCTAAGTAGAAAAGTTCAAAGATTTCTTCTGCTTTATTGTCGCTCTTTGTAAAAGGATTCTTTATGTTCTTTCCTTGTGCACATCCCTTGCATACACCTTCATGATCAGAATTTAACTCCGGTAAACATGTAACTATCTTGATTACATATGGTAAGGCTTTGTAGTTTATGTGAGCCAGTATTCTATGCCAAAGTTCACAAGGACTTTCAGTGGAGTGAGTCAAGGCTACATTTGAGTGACCCTTTAACTTGTACAAACCATCTTATTCTATTCCAATAACAATTGCATATTCTATAGTTTTTCCTTCAGACCACATAAAAACTTCACCATCTATGAATGCAACCCTAAAATCTTTCTTATCTAGGGCTGAAATAGAAAGTAAGTTCTTTTTTCAACCCAGTACATAGAGTACATACTACCTTCTCATTGGAGTTCCTTAATCGAGTTTGTAGGTGGATTTTCCCATTCCTTTAATAGGGTACTGATAATCATCTCCAAGTGAAACTTTATGGGGGAAGTCCTTTTCTACAAGGCTAGAGAGAATGTCTTTCTGACCTATCCTGTGCTTAGAGGCACCACTATCTATGAGCCAAGTATCCTCTCCAGGTGTCAAAGATCCTGAGAGAGTAGAAACAAAACATATTCTTCAATCTCTTCTTTAGTTAACTTCTTGGGTGGCTCATCATCTTCAACTGCATGGGAATGATGTCTTTTGTTATTTCTCCTCTTGTATTCTTCCCTTTTGGCAGGACAATTCTTAGAAATGTGTCCCATCTTATTACAATGATAACATTGATAAGAGGATAAATCTTTTCCCTTTCTTTGATCCTTATGATATTTCCGGAATCCCTTTGGAGAGTGAGGTTCTTTATGTAAGTGGGTCTCCTTTTGAAAATGATACTTTTTCTTTCTACCCTTAGCACGAGCAACTAGGGCTTGATCTTCATCTCTTAATAGGAAAGCTTCTTGGTCGACCACTCTTGCTTCTTCTTGAACACATTCTTCCCATAAACTGTCAAATTGGATTTTCTCTTTTCTTGCACAAATAGTTTGGACGAAGGAATCCCATGGTCTTGTGAGACCATTAAGAGTTGTCATCATGATTTCATCTTCATCTAATTTGTCTCCAATCGCCTCTAACTATTCCTTGAATTGAAAAACCCTAGAGAGATAGTCTTGAATTGTTTCTCCTTTTTGCATCTTTGTATTCTTAAGTTGGGTTCTCAAGTTCAGCTTATGATTGATGTTCTTTCCTTCATACATTCTGGTTAGGGCATCAAACATATATTTTGGAGTATTCTTAGAAGACACTTGAGGGATCAAGTGGTCTTTAATAGAGTCTGCAATTATCCTTTTATCCTTAATCATATCCTTCTTGTACTTCCCTTTGGTTGCATTTTCTTCGGGTTTCGGTACATTTTCTTTTATGAATTTTGCAAGGTCATTCTCTTCAAGAATGAGTCTAATTTTGTACTTCCAGGCATGCAAATCTTCCACACCTTCTAGCTTGTCAACAAGCTTGGTGCTTGCAGACATCTTGACGTGGAGCGAAGAAAATGACCAGAAAACGAAAGTGCTCAAAAATTGAAACTAAGCTTACCAAGAGATACGTTGGGCTAAGGCGAGTTTGTTGGAACTAACTGTTTCAGAAAATTCCAAGTTTTTCCCCTTGAAACTTGATCTGCGCAATTCTGGACTGGTACTTATGGTATTGGCTTTGGCTTTCTGGTTTTTTGGTTTTCTAGTACCACTCAAAACTAGGGTTTCACTTTCCGAAGAATCTGCCGATTGAAAAAGTTAGCTCAAGCTGCCAAAAGATGCGCTAAGACAAGGCTCACTTCCCAAGATAGTTTTTGGTCAAAAATTCCTCTTCAGTAAAAATCCCTAATTTTGTTGTATGACAACAGTGACGTCTAGATACCCAGTGAAATATTCTCTATTCAATCAAGCTCTAATACCATGTTAAGTTTTTACTGATGTTATTAGGTCATTTCCAAATTACATGAGCATTCAATGCATTTCCAAAACAACAACATAAAAAGGATGACTGGAACAAACAAAATTACAAGGTACGCAACATTTTATCTTAGGAAACCCTCATGGGGAAGAAAACCCAGCAAAAACTTCCTTAAGAATAGATTGTGAATACAATGCCAAGACTAAGACCAAAACACCAAAGATAAACCAAGACTGACCATGCGCCTCTCTTCTCCTTCCTCCTGCAACTGTAACTGCCTTCAAGATGTGCGCACTAGATGAGTGGGAGTGATTGTATGTAAGTGACGCAACATCCTCACATATAAATACTAGTTGAGGAGGTGCTAGGGTTATGTCACTTCACTTAGTGGGGATCACTTCTCCCATAAGTGGTTAAAACCACTTTATAAATACTAGGGGCCGACTTTACAAATACCACCATACAAATATAGTTTGACCAATCCACAAAAGGGGATTTGATCTATAAGATAATAACTCAAATTTAATTAGAATATTCTTCAAAGTTACAATATTTATGTTGATGATTGTGGCGTCGTGTGACATTCTCTAGGTTGTTCTCCTCTAGACTAAGTTGAATCGATCTGTGAGAGGGCCCATGTGATGGGTGTGTTGTTCTCCTCTGGATTGAGTTGAGACAATGTGAGTCCCCAAGTGTTGGGTGTGCCCATGTGATGTGTGTGTGTTAGACTCTAGACTGAGTTGTGATGACGTGCGGTCTCTTACTTTGTACTCCTCTGGACTGAGTTGAGTCAGCTTGAGATGGTCTCATGCCTTGTATTCATGTGGACTCAATTGAGTCAGCTTGAGATGGTACTCCAGATGGTTCTCCTGTGGACTTAGTTGAGAGATCTGTTGAGTATAACATCCATGTGGCTGAGCACAGTTGGACGTGTCCCTAGTGGCTGAGAACTAGTGGATCTGTGATATTCTTGCTATATTGTCTCATAGTAAGATTTACTTGTAACCCTAATTTGTGATGTAAAGGGTACAAGTCGACCCCACCATATGTGAAAGATAATTAATATTTGTGTAATGATTAATTATATTATTGAGTAAATGAGGTCGGCCCTATTGTGTCAATAGACACACCTTTTGTTGTGTCAGTTGTTGTATAAATAAAGGTGAATCCCCATTAAGGATTATACACTCTCACTTGTCATTTGGAAATTTCAGACCTACTTGTACGGTTGAAGTGCACACCTCTCTTGGGCTCTAGTTTCAAGGTTGTAGATCACCCTCTTCTGTGCATCTAGGGTTTATGGTTTGGTGGATCTTCTCTTGAGAATATAGTAAAGGATTGTTGGGTTTTTCCTTTTTTTGAGAAGGGTTTTCCCATGATACTTCTTGTGTTCTTGTGCATGGTTATTCTTCTTGTGATCTTGGTTATTGCAGCACTAGTGTATGGTGTTGTTGCATTTGTTTATGGTTCAAGTACATACTAAATGAAATAAACCTCATGCTTGACCCTAGAAATATTGAAGAACCATTACACAAGTTTCAATCAAGTCACCACCTCACAGTTGCAGAAAATTATGGCCCTCTAGGGTTTCTAGAAAAAAGGTACGACCCTCTCTTTTTTGCTTGTTTCAGCACCCTACACTGAAACGTTGGGGATAATTTTGGCATAGTGGTGTACGTCCTCCTTTAGTGCATCTCTAGATACTCTTAGATTGCAAATCAAAGAACTTTTTATTTTTGGCTCTAGGGTTTCTAGGGTTTCTGCAAAAAATTCAGTTTTAGGGTTTGTGCAGCTCATTGAAGGATTTTTCAAGCTTACCAATGTTCTTCTAACTTTCAAGGCTTATTGTTGGCACTAATAAGTCCAACAAAACCTAAGCTTCTATCCTAGCCTAGCTGTTAGGTTTCCTAGCCTAGTTGTTAAGGGTTTTTGGAAGAATCTGCAAACCACAAGGAACAAAACTTTGGTGGAAGATAGACTTGATGGATCAAGCAACTTCAGTTCTTGGAAATCAAGACTAGAGATTACCCTGAAAGAGGATGACATATTGAGTGTGATCCAAAATACTCTACCAGAAACAATTATCGATGAAGAGAAGGAAGAATGTAAGGAAGATGACGTCAAAGCAAGGAAGATAATCATCCATTTAGTGAGAGATCATCTCCTACCTTGTAATTCCAACTTAAAGACAACTTATGAGATGTATGATGCATTTAAGAATATGTTTGAGAGTACCAATACCCTCAGAGATCTTACATTGAAGATCCAACTTCAACATATAAAGATGACGAAAGATGACACCTTTGCTACCTTCTTCATGAAGATTTTAGAGATAAGAGATCAGCTAGGTGTCATTGGGGAAACTATATCAGTCAAAAAACTTGTCTTGACTACTCTCAATGCTCTTCCAAGACATTGGGAACCATTTATTAAGAGTATCAGTGGTAGAGCAGATCTACCTTGATTTGATCGTCTATGGACAGACTGCACCCAGGAAGAAACCAGACTTATAGTCAGAGGAGTGCCAAACTCCCCTCATGATGACAATCATGCTCTTGCTTTTCATACAAATAAAGGAAGAGGAAATAAAAGAAGTTTTTGAAAAGAATTTAGAGAGGAGAAAACTTCAGCAGCTTCAGGTCATGATCAAAGAAAAGATAACTCAAGGATTCAATGTTTCAGATGTGACAATTATGGACACATTGCAAGAATTTTTCCTACCAGAAGAAAGGAAGACAACTTGCATCCATTGTTGACATTGATCCAGAACCACCTTAGAGAGATGGAGACATGAAAGATGAGGATTTCTTCTTCTGAGCTTTCTCGGGAGGACCAAAAGGAAGATTGAGCATGACTATAGACTAAGGTAAGTTTTGTAATATATTCCTTATTTGATGTCATCATTACTCTGTAGTTGCTTGCATTTTAATAATGAAGGGTATTATCCTTGGTATGGGAGCTCTGATGACTTGGACCATTATCCCTGGTACGAGAGTCCAAATTTTCTTGGTTGGTTATTATCCTAGTACAGGAGGCCATTTTGGTTGCTATCCCTATGAAAGGCCATCTTGGTTATTATCCTAGTACAGGAGGCCAACAAATTATTGTAGAGGGAGTAGAGGACTTGAGAAGACATGGGATGTTTCCAGGATAGCAAAATAGCAAAAATAAAAATAAAAAAATATGACGTCACAATTCCTCTATGACATATGTTTATCCTTCTGACTTTAGAGAGAGTCAAACTATTTAAGAAGAAAGTACATTTGTGGGGTACAATGAATCTTCAAAGGCACATCAGATCTACATCCCTGGTTAGAGACAGATTGACGTGAGCAAAGATGCCACCTTTGAGGAAGAGATAGTCTTTCAAATATCCAGAGAATCTCATATGGAGATTGACAATGAGAAAATACCTTCTCCCCCTTCAGTAGTTCAGAGGGAGACAATCATTGATCCAGTTAATTTGGTTGATACCATAGCTCCTGTTGATGTTCCCAGAGATATTGCAGTAGGCCATAAAAGGCATGCCTTGGCTTGACAGACTCTGCAGGAGGTAGAGGGACATGCAGCTCCTCGTGGTACATTCCGAGAGAGCAAGAGACCACATAGATTTTTGAGCTATGTTTCAACCATGAGCCACATCATTGATATTGAGCCTTCTTGTCATGGAGAAGTAGCAGGTCAACAGGTTTGGCAAGATGCCATGACACAAGAGTATAAGTCCATCATTATGAATGATGTGCGGGATATTGTTCTGATACTAGAAGGGAAATCCATGGTGACTTCCAAGTGGATCTATAAGATCAAACATGCAGCTAATGGAAGTGTCGAGAAATACAAAGTGAGATTTGTGGCTAGAGGATTCTCTCAGGTGGAGGGAATAGATTATGAGAAGACATTTGCTCTTATATCTCAATACACTTCCATCCGTACGATTATTTCCCTAGCTGCATCCATGAGTTGGAGACTACATCAGATGGATGTAAAGAAAACCTTTCTCAATGGTGAGATTGAGGAAGAAGTTTACATCGAGCAGCCAGATGGATTTGTGATACATGATAATGAGTCTTATGTTTGCAGGTTGAAGAAAGCCCTGTATGGACTAAAGTAGACACCTCGTGCTTGGTATGAGAATATTGATAGATTCCTGATGAGTTTGGGCTTTAGCAAGAGTGTTTTTTATCCCAACCTATACTACCATAGTGTTGGTGATGAGTGTCTGATTTTGGTCTTGTATGTTGATGATTTATTCCTCACCGGTTCAAAAAGTCTTATTGATGAATGCAAGCATGCATTGACTTATGAATTCAAGATGAAGGATCTAGGTATGATACACAACTTCTTGGGACTAGAAGTATGGCAGAGGACTGATGAGATCTTCCTAACTGAAGGAAAATATACAATGGAGATATTGAATAAATTCGGTATGACAGATTGCAAGTCCATGCTTACACCGATGGTGATGCATCTGAAGAAAATGAACGAGGCTTCTACTGATTAAGGCGAGATTGATCCACATCTCTACCGAAAGCTGATTGGATCATTGATGTATCTCGTTAACACCAGACCTGATATATGTTATGCAGTGAATGTACTTAGCCAGTTTATGAGTCAGTCGAGACAGACTCACTCGATAGCAGTGAAGCATGTGCTGAGATATCTACGAGGCACAGTTGGATATGGCCTAAGATATGCCTCCGATGTAGACATGAGATTGCAGGGATATGCCTGTGCAGATTGGGCACGGAGCACAGTGGACCATAAGAGCACATCTAGTTATTGTTTTACTTTGGGATCTGCCATGGTTTCCTGGTGCAGTAGGAAACAAAGCTTTGTGGCTTGAGTACCGTAGAAGTAGAGTACACAACATTATGTATGGCAGTCTGCGAAGTAGTGTGGCTTCGCAAACTCCTTGTAGATTTATTTGGTCATGAGATGGATTCCACCGTTATCCATTGTGATAAACAAATTTGTGTGAAGCTCTCAAAGAATCACGTTTTTCACGATAAATCGAAACACATTGAGATCAAAGACCATTATATCAGAGATATGGTGCAGAGGAAAGCAAAATAGATGTAGTACCTTTCTACACATGAACAGGTTGTAGATGTCTTCACCAAACCGCTTGCCAGGACGAAGTTCGAGTACTTCCGGGAGAGACTTGGCTTGGTGGAGAATACCTCCCTAGCTGAGAGGGGGTGTTGATGATTGCAATGTCGTGTGACATTCTCGAGGTCGTTCTCCTCTGGACTGAGTTGAGTTGATCTGTGAGAGGGCCCATGTGATGGGTGTGTCGTTCTCATCTGGACTGAGTTGATACGATGTGAGCCCAAGTGTTGGGTGTGCATCAGACTCTGGAATGGGTTGTGATGATGTGTGGTCTCTTGCTTTGTACTCCTCTAGACTAAGTTGAGTCAGCTTGAGATGGTCTCCTACCGTGTACTCATGTGGACTCGGTTGAGTCAGATTGAGATGGCACTCCAGATGGTTCTCTTGTGGACTCAGTTGAGAGATCTGTTGAGTATGATGTCCTTGTGGCTGAGCACAGGTGGACATGTCCCTAGTGGTTGAGCAGTAGTGAACATGTGAGATCCTTGCTATATTGTCTCAGAGCAAGATTTACTTGTAACCCTAATTTGTGATGTAAAGGGTACAAGTCGGCCCCACCATATGTGAAAGATAATTAATATTTGTGTAATGATTAATTATATTATTGAGTTAATGAGATCCGCCCTATTGTGCTAATAGACACACCTCATGTTGTGTCAGTTGTTGTATAAATAAAGGTGAATCCCCATTGAGGATTACACACTCTCACTTGTCATTTGGAAATTTCAGACCTACTTGTACAGTTGAAGTGCGCACCTCTCTTGGGTGCTAGTTTCAAGGTTGTAGAGAACCCTCTTGTGTGCATCTAGGGTTTATGGTTTGGGGGATCTTCTCTTGAGAATATAGCAAAGGATTGTTGGGGTTTTCCCTTGTTTGAGAAGGGTTTTCCCAGGATACTTATTGTGTTCTTGTGCATGGTTATTCTTCTTGTGATCTTGGTTATTGTAATGCTTGTGTATGGTGTTGCTACATTTGTTTGTGGTTCAAGTACATGCTAAATGAAATAAACCTCATGCTTGAGCCTAGCAATTAGAGAAAAATCAACAATTTCAACACTCATGAATCAACAACTCTTCAATTTCTAAGACACTTAATCAAATAATTTATGCTAGTGGGCTCATCAAAAATTCCTCCAATGCTTAACATGTAGTTAACATGTGTGATTTAAAAAAAGTATATTAATAACAAAAAAATATTTCAATGTCGGTTTTTTCCTACCCTTGGGCGTACGACCATGTCTTTCCTTCCCACCCTTCTCTCCGCCAGTGGTTTTTTCGTTCGTTTCCCCTCCTCGGTAAGTTGTTTCATGTCTCCTCATAGTGATTGGACTCGCCAGGTGGCACTTTTAGGTACTCATCTCTTTATGGATTTCATTCTCCTCAATTTCAAGGCAGATCCACTCGACTTGGATCCTATATTTCTATATAATGTGGAATGTATATCCCATCAGAAGGGTAGATCGCCAGTTCCTTTGGATTCTCCTTAGTTGTTGATCATGTCAAATGGAAGGACCAAGAAGACGAGTGTGGCAAAAGTCTAGTGACTACCACACATATTAGACATATGTGAACAACCTCTACGAGTCATGTTGAAGACATGCACCTAGCCTCTGCAAGTCATGCTTGGAGCACACACATAGCCTCTGCTAGTCACGATGGGGGGGGGGAATTCTAGTCACTGGAAGTCACATTAGATATCTATCAACAACCTATGTGAGTCACGTTGAAGACATGTAACTAGGCACTACAAGTCATGTTGGGAGCATGAAACCAACCTTTTCTATTCATGTTGGAGATATGTCAACAACCTATGTGAGTCAAGTTGAAGACAACCAACCAACCACTACAAGTCATGCTAGGGGCACGATTCTAGTCACTACTAGTCATATTGGACAAACGTCAACAACCTATGCCAATCATGTTGGAGACATGCCTCCAACCATTGCAAGTGATGTTGGGGGAAACCCATTCAACCATTGCAAGTCATGCTAAGGGTATTGATATTGTTGATAAACCTATACGAATAGGATGCAAGCCCAAGTTACCTTGTAAGATTTGAAAGGGAGATCACCTTACTCATTTTTGCCTTGCTATTCCCGTGGTACAAAGAGGGTAGTCCTTGTTTCAAGGCCCTTCTAGTTTTAATTCATCTTTGGTTTCCAAATAACCTATTCAATCATCACTTGATGAAGTGGTAGGCCAGATGCAATCTTCGGTTGATCCCACTCCTCTTTTTGTAGAGTGTTGTTTCTCTTGACCTTTTTCTCTCATAGATTATTCAAATAATGATTGAGGAAGTGTTCACGTCGATGCAATCTTCAGTCGATCCCACTCTTCTCTTGGAGAGTGACGAGTCTACCAAAGTGATCATGTTGATTCAATATTCGATCGATCCCACTCTTCTTTTGTTGAGTGATACATATTTTGACTATGTGATCCAGATGGATATAGGTGGCCACCCACCTTTTCCAACTGGCTCAAAACAGTTTTCTGACAATTTTGGTAATTTACTATTTTTTGCAGTTTTCACTTCTAGAGCCTTTTTGAGGCTCTAAACGATGTTTTTTGGGAAAACAGGTTTGTAATATATAATTTCCTTCGATATTTTGCCTAAAATGAATCTCCTCGATGATACCTTTCCAATGGGCTATCATATGCCTAAAACGGAGATCGTATGCAAAAGTTACGACCCCATGAAGTTGATGTACTAACTTACCCAAACGAGGCCCACATGACTTTTGGCGCTTCATCTCCTAGCGTTAGGTTTTTGGATCTCTGGGGTTTTTGACATTCCTGCTTATTATAAAAAGGCCTTCAGATCTTCATTGTAATCATCTTCTTGCAAATGAGCATAGTCGTCACATATCTTCTCAGAGATAAGCCGCCACCATTCCACCAAGCTTGTTTCCACTGCATTTTACAGTTTCCATCTTATTTCTTTATTAATAGAAAACCAGTTTTACTGTATCTCTGTTATTTTGTGTTAAGCACCTGTTAATAATCTGTATTCATTTCGTTATGCTCATAAAATTTGGATCAGTGGTATCAGAGCGGTCTGCTCCTTGTCATCTTAATGCATGTCCCCAACGAGGTCGGAGTACAAAGAGTTGGGTCTCGAGCTTGTTTCTCTTGAGGAAAAAAGCTCTCACACGCCCAAGAAACTTCTCATGGTAGGAGAAAAGAAAGATGACGGGACAAGAGATCTTTTCAAACTGTTGATTGAGGAATCCCTCACACAACAAAGGAATGAGATGATGGATAGTTTCGCACAAATCCTTCAGCGGCTACCAATTGGCGACGCATCTTCTTTGAACGAAGGCACCGCCCCCTTCAAGGTACAAATAAACTTTGATATTCCTATATTTGAAGGTCAGATAGACACAAATGTTGTAGACAAGTGGTTGAATCTACTAGAAGAGTATTTTTCTGTCCATAACTTTTCGAATAGAGAAAAGATTACTTTTGCGCTCCTCAAAGCTGTACCCCATGTCAAAGATTGATGGGAAACTTTCTGTGAGCAAAAGGAAACAGAGGAACCCTCACTATTTTCAGTCACGACCACTTGGGAATCCTTCAGGGATGTTATTAAGGAACAATACTACCGTGTCGGAAGTTATGATGACCTGTATACCAAATGGACCACACTGCAGGAAGAAAGAGACCAAGCAGTGCCAGATTTCACAAATACCTTCCATACCTTTTGCACAAAGCCGGGTATCAAAGATTCAAAGTGGCATCTAGTGCTCAAGTATTGCGGTGCTCTGCATAGATACATCCAAACTGAAATGGAATTTCTGGACATCTCATCCTTGGGCGCAGCCTACAGATATGTCGTCAAAATCGAGCAGAAGCTCAAACAAAAGATGCAGCTATTTGGGTCTGGGAACCCCTCACAACAAAATCTAGGAAACGGTGGCCCCAACCTAGAAAACAAAGGAAAAATCAAAGATGGACAGTATCAGGACAACCAGTCCAATCCGCAACCAAAGAAGGACACTGGAAAGACAAATAAAGACACCAGGAAGTGGTGCGACTTCCATAAGAGCCCTTGCCATAACACTGCTGACTGTCGCTCAAAGCAGTCGTTGGTGGCCGAAGTGAAAGCCTCTGAATAAGATGCGCATTCTAACTCTAAGACAGAACCAGAAAGGGGAAGTCAGATCATCAACGTGGAACCTAGTGCCACCGTTGCTACCACCGAGCTCCAACCTGGTGAACCAGACAAGCCAGAAGAAGGAGAGCGCCTCTTCCATTCACAGATGTGGGTAAAAGGCACTCCGCTACACTTCATCACTGATAGCAGTAGCCAGAAGAGCCTCATCTCAATAGAGGTCGTCAAGTGGCTGGCACTGCCAACAACGTCGCACCCACAACCCTATACCATTGGATGGCTCCACCAAGAAAGCGATATCTGCGTCAGTCAATAGTGTCAACTGTCGTACGACATCAATCCCTTCAAAGACGAGGTATTGTATGATGTTGCTCCTCTCAAAGTTTGTCATGTTCTTTTGGGCCAACCTTATTTATGGAAACATCATGTTGTATACGAGTCTAAGCCTCGTAGTGTTATTATTACTTTGAATAAGAAATTGTACAGGATACCCGAGGCAGTCCCACCTAGTGTTATTTCCTTCATCTATGCTAAGAAATGCAGGAAGGTCATCTCTCAGACGGGGAAGTTTGTCTTCTTCGTGATTTTCTCTCAGAATAAGCAAAATATCACATCCACATCTAGGATCTCTACGGCCGACCTTTCCATAGAGCAGAAGAAAGTAGATAAGGTCCTGGAAGAATACTCGAATATCTTCTCCTCAGGTATAGGGGTACCTCTGCACTGCCAGGTCAAGCACCCCATCGATCTGACCCCAGACGCACCACTGCCCAATGGGCCAGTCTATCGCCCCTCTTTGTTAGAGAATGAGGAGAAGAAAAGAGATATCCAATAACTTCTCCACAAGGGGAACATCTATCCCATCTCATCACCCCCTTGGGAGCCCAATCATGTTGGTACAGAAGAAAGATGGAACCTGGCGACTCTGTATTGATTATCGGGCTCTGAATAAAATCACAGTCAGAAACCGGTACCCGATTCCCTGAATCGACGACCTCCATGATCAACTCACGGGGGGCAAATACTTCAGTAAGATTGATCGAAAGTCTGGCTACCACCAGGTCCCGATAGAATAGACAGATGTATGGAAGACCACCTTCAAGTCAAAGGAAGGCCTTTTTGAATGGTTGGTCATGCCCTTTGGTTTGAAAAATGCTCCAGCGACTTTCATGAGGATGATGGACGATATCCTGTGACCATTCACCAATAATTTTGTAGTGGTGTATCTGGATGACATTCTAATTTACAACAAGACTTGGGCTGAACACTTGCAGCATATTCAACAGGTTCTGCACACCCTGTGGCAGCACAAGCTATACGCCAACTTGGAAAAATGCTCCTTCGGCATGGACTGGGTCCATTATCTAGTCTACATCATTGATCAACATTGCGTACATGTGGATCCAACCAAGATCCAAGTCATCCATGACTGGCTAGCCCCAACCACACTCACTGAGCTTCGGAGCTTCCTAGACCTTGCCAATTTCTACCGCAGGTTCCTGCTAGGATTCTCCCATATTGCATGGGCCCTCAGCCAAATAACCAAGGGTGGTGGTAAGCTGAAATTTGCGTGGGGCCAGTCCCAACAACAAGCGTTCGATGATTTGAAGCAGCGCTTGTGCTCAGCCCCAATACTTTCACTACCAAACCTGCATCATCCCTTTGAGATCGGGACAAATGCTTCAGACTATGTTGTGGGCATTGTTCTCACTCAACACGACCACCCTGTGGCCTACCATAGTGAGACATTGTCAGATATTGTCTGTAAGTACCCTACTTACGACAAAGAAATGTGCTCCATTGTGGAATCCTACCGCCAGTGGATACATTACATTATTGGGAAGGAGACAATCATCCACACTGATCATAAGACATTGTAGTTCATGCAGACATAGGGAAAATTACAGAATGACCGCCATCAAATGTGGTCCACATACTTGCAGCAATTCCACCTAGACATCAAGTATAAAACAAGAAGCATCAATCGCGTCGTTGATTGCCTCAAGAGACCTCTAGTCGCGGCACTCACCACGGTGCTAGACTCTTGCGACCATGAGACCTATGGATGGCCCCAACTCTATGAGACAAACCCTGACTTCGCCACCACCTACCAAATGTTGGGTGCAAATGCAGTTGTCGATAATTTCCATCTTCAGGATGGGTTGTTGTGTTGTCTAGGCCATATCTGTGTTCCATCAAGCGAGCGAGTGAAGCTGATCTAGGAATCTCACTACAGTCGGGTGGCAGGACACTTCGGTGTCGAAAAAACAGTGGCGACGCTACAGAAACATTTCTACTAGCCAAAACTTCGACAGGAGGTCGCCAAGTATATCAGGTTCTGTATTGCCTGCGTTATTGCCAAATCGACCACTAAGAAACAGGGCATGTACACCCCTCTGCCTACTCCTAACAGGCCATGGGAATCCATCTCAATGGACTACATGTCGAGCCACCTGTCCACCAAGCGGGGAAATAACTGTGTTTTGTGGTTGTTGATCGCTTTTCTAAGATGGTGATTCTGGTTGCCTGCAAGAAGAGCATCACAACAGAAGTCAATGCCAAGCTCTTCTTTGAATGAGTCTGGGTACATTTTGGAATCCCACAAACCATTGTCTCATATCAGGATAGTCGATTTCTCAGCACATTTTGGTCGAGTCTCTAGTCATTGCTGGACACTAAGCTCACCAAATCCATGGCCTTCCACCCCTAGACAGATGGACAAACAGAGTTGGTAAATTGAATGATTGTGCATATCCTTCGCATGTATAATTCAAATCACCCCCGCACATGGGATGAGAGTCTTACCTATGTCCAACATAGCTACAACCGAGCTCTGCATAGCTCAACCGACCACAACCCCTTTCAGGTGGGGTTGGGATTCCAACCATTGGGTCCCATAGATGTTGCACTTCCCCTTGCGGTCACCTCGACTGACTCATATCCTGCTCCAACTGAAGCTGAAAAAGCCACCCAGTTCATTGAGCGGATCCAACAAATCCGTCAATAGGTTCAGGATATCCTACAAAATTCCAATAACAAGTACAAACAACGCCATGATTAACATTAGGTGCCACATAAGTTTTAGTTGGGCGACAAAGTTTGGTTGCACTTGCAGAAAGAACGCCTTACATGACCCCATTGGAAGCTTCGCCCACTCCGTTATGGATCGTACACTATGACCAACCCTGTGGAGGATAATTCTTTTGAGCTCAACATTCCTCCTTTCCTTGGCCTGCACCCAGTGTTCAATGTGCATCTCCTTCGCCTTATTTTCCACCATTATTGGACACCTCAGAAGTAGGAGAACAACTGACACCAATAGAGCTCAACCTTGACTGCATACAACAGGCATCCAATGATCAGATTGTGGACACACAGATCAAGGGCACTCGACAGCAAAGGATACAACTTTATCGAGTCGTTAAAGCAGGGCAGCTCCTACACCAAGGCAAGTGGCAAACCCGGGGCAAAATTCAGCAGAAATTTCCTCATATGATGGGGGACCTCAACGCAATGGAGACAATTGCTTCCTGAGGAGGGAGGATTGATCCATATGTATATCGATGGCCACCCACCTTTTCCAACTGGCTCAAAATGGTTTTCTGGCAATTTTGGTAATTTACTATTTTTAGCAGTTTTCACTTCCGGAGCCTTTTTGAGGCCCTAAACGATGTTTTTTGGGAAAAAAAGTTTGCAATAATTTTGTTTTCTTCGATATTGCGTCTAAAATGAATCTCCTCGGTAATACCTTTCCAACGGGCTATCATACACCTAAAACGAAGATCTTATGCAAAAGTTACGACCCTGGGAAGTTGATGTACTAACTTACCCAAACGGGGCCCACATGACTTTTGGCACTTCATCTCCTAGGGTTAGGTTTTTGGATGTCTAGAGTTTTTTACATTCCCACTTATTGTAAAAAGGCCTTCAGAGCCTCATTGTAATCATCTTCTTGCAAATGAGTGCAACTGTCACATCTCTTCTTAGAGATAAGCCGCCACCATTTCAACAAGCTTGTTTCGGCTGCATTTTACAGTTTCCAACTTATTTCTTTATTAATAGAAAACCAGTTTTACTGTATCTCTATTAATTTGTGTTAAGCACCTGTTAATAATCTATATTCATTTCATTCTGCTCATAAAATCTGGATCACTATGTCCTTATCATTTCTTGTTCAGTACCTTCTAAACAAGGAGGCACTCCACTCTCTTTGAGTACGCTCCCTCAAAGTCCTAAGATGGTTTCCTTTGATTGGAATAATCTTGTTGAGACTTTCCTTCCTTCCTTTGCACCCTTCCAAACAATGGTTAAATCAAATTCAAAATGAATTTACCAATGTTGTTGGGAAATGAGGAACACTTCCATGCTAAACCTAGCAGAAGATAGGAAGAAAGATTTAATCAAGAAAGTAAATGACAAAGCAAAATCACAATACATAGAGATTTTACCCTGAAAACCCAAACTGGGAAAACCAAAATTCCTTTAACATTCGTCTCTCTTGTTGTCTTATTCATTCATAATAAAAGGTTATATGTTTAACCTTGGTCCACACCTAAGACACAATTGACATCATACCCTCTTGATTACACAAGAACAACCCTATAGCCAATTCGGCTTACATCTACATGACCAACAACCTCTACGATTGTAGACTCTTGGTGATTATCCATTCATCATCTAAAGATTAGCTTTTACAACATCACAACATGCCTTCTTTATAGGCTTTACAATAGGAAAAACTCTAAAGAAATGGCACTGAAAAATGGTTACAAATCCACGTAGATAATTGTATACAAATCCTGTGAATCTCAGGATTCTGTTACAGACGACTACCAATTAAAATTACCCGTCGACTACCAGTCGGCCTTCATTCGGTCTTTGGTCGGTTGCCACACGCTCGCCTGTCGACCTCTTGTCGGTTGACATCCTCAAATTGTTGTGGATGTCTTCGTCCTTCGACCCCGACTTTACCTAGTCCAACCACCTCGAACTTCGACTTCGAATTTACCTGGTCAAACAACCTCAACCTTCAACTTCGACTTTACTCGATTGAATCACCTCAACCTTCGACTTCAACTATCAATCGATCTACCTGAACTTTCACTACAAAGAATATAACAAACCAACTGTTATCATTGAAATTTCGTCCGCAAATGGTTACAGGAATCCAGCATCTCCAAACACTATTAGTTCACCTGCAGCCCCAAAAATCATTTCCAAAAGGCACAAACTATACAACTGGTTATAAAATTGACATGTGCGGAAATACTACAAGAAGCACACACACGTGCACAGGCCAGAGAAGCTAAAAGAGCGCACATGTGCCCGATGCGCGACTGTGTACGATAAAAGCCGTGCACTCCTGTCAACGATGCATTAATGGTTCTTGTCATCCCCTCACCCACTTCTGGTTCAGCTCCCAATTCGATTTGACCCTCAAATTCGAGCTGAATCCGCATGAGGGGTTGGTCAAAGACCCAAGGGTGCCCTAAAGGGCCGCTTGTTCACACTAAAGACCGGTCGGATAATGCCTAAAATATTTGCTATAAAAAGAGGCCATGGGTGCACTATGAATTCAAGAATCTCATTGTGTTGTTATGTTGCCTCTATTCTCCTACAATGAACCTCTTTCCTTCTTGGAGCATACTAGCATCATCTCCTTAAGCTAGTCACCTCACCTCTTGAGGGAATAAGCTTGGATTTCTTCACCATTTACTTTCTAGTTTGTCATTTGTAAGAATATCTCTCACATAAGGAACTCAAGAGCCCTCCCTAGGAGGAAGAGGGGATCCATAAGTCCCCCTTTCTCTTTGGTGTTTGCCCACTAATATAATACTCTATTGGTGGCATGAATATTGGTCAATTGTTTAATTGATTTTGGTTCTAATTTCATTATGCGTTTTAGTTTTGTTTCTTTAGTTGTTGTTAGGTTAGTTGTTTGTTTATTTCATGTGATTGAGTCATTTGATTCATACACTAACCTTTGTCCTGTCTAGTAGGCCTAACTAGACTTGCAAGTGTCCCTCTTTTGCTCATTCAGATGGCGAAAAGGATACAACAGATTGGCGACCATATTGGGGAAAGGTATCAGTTTCCTCCCTATTTGGGCTATTTGAGCACTTCTTTTTGACCTATTTACCTTGCAGGGATCATAATCGTCCCAACCCTACCTGCAAAGAGTTGAATTTGGAGCTGGAAGAGGAGAATTTGATTTAAAAATTTCCTCCTGGATGCGTATTAGAACGTGCATGGGTTTTCCAACCCACAGGCGCGCCTTCCGAGCATTGTGCACCAAAAACACTATGTTTCTCAGCACATTCTGTGCACAGTGCGCCAACAGGTCCTCGGTTCTCTGTGCATTAGCGCCATATGCGCCTCTGTCTAAACTGTGAACCCCTCATATGTCCACAAATCCAACATTGTAAGAGTTATTTGTGATGTTTTGAAGGCTCCTAGCCTTCTAAATATTGATTCTATGCAATTTGTAAATGCACCACACTTAGATTTCCTCTCCACGTGAAGGGTTAGTCAAAACATAGGCACTTAGAGGGTTAAAAAAGAACCATATTTCTCCTCTTTTTGCTTTGAGTTGCCACATGGATGGCTTGTTTTGATTGTAAAAGCTAAGTTAAAGATCATTCGCTATCACATATATAAACACTTGCATTGGTACCGGAAAACTAACTTCAATCATTGAGTATGCTCTTCTCTTGCACCATAGAGCGATCTTGAGATCAGAAAAATGATTGAGGGAAGATTTCATCTCCCTTAAAACAAAATATTTAGGAGAGGACAAATCCCCCTAGGGCTCCTCTTAGTTTCTTTTTCAAAACATCTTAAATTTGTAAGGGCCCATACATGCCCACATGTTGCAAAGTTAGGATAGTTGTCGAAACTACTTTCTTAGTTTACATCACTAGGGGAGTTTAAAGATTATTGCAGCGGGCCCATATATGCACACATGCTTACAATCTAGGATAGTTCTTTGAAGGTTTCTTAGATTAAATCACATTAGGGAGTTTAAAGGATTGGTAAGGACCCATATGTCCACATGATATTTCTTTAGGGACTTTAAAATTCCGCAAGTTTGTACCAATGACATCTAGTAAGATAGGTAATCAAGAATTGTAAGGACCACAGGAAGTCCACATGTTTCAAGGTTAAACCTAACTCTTAAAAAAATTTGGCACATTTTATCACTTGCTCACACACAAAGTCACTACTCACTCACATAATTTCATCTCGAATCGTGGAGGTTGAAGTAGGTTTCCTCCAAAAGGATTATGAAACGTCCCACTATTTCTTGAAAGAATTATCCACTCCCACTTAAATTCAAACGAGATTGGTTCACACCCCCAATCTCTCAAACAACCACATCTAAATATTTTCTAAAAAACTCACTAAGTTTTCCACTACAAGAGGTGCCAAAAGAATATTTTTAGTCTAGGTAGGATCTCAGGGATAGGCATCCAAATAACTCCCTATTATCTGGTTCTCACATCTTCAAACATTAGAATTTGACAAATATGGAACTTTAAATCCTCCAAGACAATTGTTCCTAAAACAATAAGGCAGGGATATACCCATGAAATGTCGAAGGTCGAGGTCTGGTTGTTCTGTGTGTCCCCCCTTGAGGCACCCACCTCTCGGAAGGGATCCACCTCGTGGCCCATTTCTGTGGCCAAAAATCTAAATGTCACACTTTGATCGAGGTACCTAGTGACCAAATTTTAGGACATCTACCCAAGTGGAAATTGTGGGCTATAATTGCACCTTGATTGGATTTTGTGTGGTTATTGAGAAATATCGCCAGCTCTTTCGGGATATGCACCCACTACCCCTCATTATAACTAATTATTTAATCGTTCACTAGTTCCTCTTCCGGTGGCTTCAAACCCCACTGTCGAGTGCTATTGTAAGGTCCAGTGCTATTTGAGAGGAAGGACGTTACGTCTTTTCAGGACACGAGCATTGGTTTTCTTTGTTCTCCCACGCAGACAAAATTCACCTACCCACATGTATGATTCTTTTCAATTGATTTATGTATGATGCTCTTTTTATTACATGAGATTGTGAGATATATTGTGAAGGTCCATATTATACAAGTCTCTTGTTCATTTGCTTCTCTCATCACCATTTTGCACACATTCCACTTTGCTAGTCGGACATCATAGGGGACCCACATAATCCTCGTCATTCCAAATGCTTGCAAAATCTCCCTCCTATCCTAGGAGGATTTCTTAGTTTCACCAACTCACCGACTCAACCATGTTGGTCTCCAGTTTTGATCATGTTTTTGCCTATATTATATTCCAAAGACCTCCGTTCCTATACCCAGTACCACCCCTTTTGACCTTGTTTTGACATAATTGACATCTCCCTACCATTCAATGGGGTTACTTAAGGTATCTTTACGTTTCAAGCTATTCTTATGCATTTTGATGCTTTAAATTGATATTGGAACTAATGTAGATTGGGTTAGGTACCACTTCTATTTTTGGAATAGGATTGCCCGGTCTGGATTATCGACACAAGTACCCGTGGAGGTACCAATGGAGACACTCAAGATCTGTGCGTTATGTTGAATGAGAGATAGAGAGATTCACATGACAAATGGAGTTATCGCTCACAGGATGATTGAAGACATAATGATAAAACTCAGTCGTAATTCTTCATCGTTCACACTACATGTCACGAAGATGTAAAGATCGTTTTAAACTTGATTCCAAGCTATTTTGGATCGAGGATCCGTTTGTTTTATGTATTTTCCTTTAGGCTACGTTGTAGTAGGATCTGAATATAAGCAGGAGATCACTCCTAAGAGCGGGTTGGATTATGTTATGTAGTAGACACATGTTTCTGAATACAAACTGTTGTTGCGTTATGTTACTCGACTGGTATACAATTTGAGTATTTTCTTATGAATATTAATGGCGTGAAGTTTACACAGTGGTTGCATAGAATGATATAGTTGGTTTGGTTATTACTTAGCGTTTGTGCCGTTTAGTTGGGCCCACGTAAACAGGTACAAGCTTAAGCTGCTATTCTGTCATAGATTTAGTTATTTCAGTGTGTTAGTGTTTGCTTACATGATGGTTGGTTTAAAGATTAATTGGTTGAATCGTGTTTAATCGTTCTTCAATAGAATCGTTTCCAGCATACTGTTATCTTTTACGTTGATGAGTATTGAATGCATGACTGATGCTTGTAGGGTTTAGAACATGAACTAAGTTTGAGTAGTTTCTAGTTTTTGATTCGAACATAACTTAGAATTAGCATGAACTTTGCTTTGTTAGATAGTTAGTTACCCTTCTTAGTTAAGATAGTTAGATTATAGTTAAATAAGAGGAAGCTTCCGGTACCGATGGGTAAGTAGAGTATTACTTTGTTTTCCTTTGGGCAGATTAGATTCATTTGTAATGTTCCAGATTAAATGCATTTTTAGGAAACACTCTTTGTGTCATGGCTTAAATAGAAATGATGATGATGGTTGGAAATGGTATTGAAATAATTTTGTGGATACACACTTTTGAATAGAAATAGGCTTGCAGCATTTGAGCACATGACTGTTTTCTGTTGACGACTTAAATAGGAAATGCTAAGTTTTAAGATAGTCATTAAGATTCAAGTTCTCAGAATAAGTTTGTGTTTTCTTCTAAGGATAGCATTAGGATAGAGATCTTAGCCTTACCGCGCACATGGGTCTTAGCAACTCAAAGTTTACCAACTTTGGTTTGACAATTTAGTGTTTTAGGTCATTCAAATCTTCAATTTAGCAGCCTGACATTTTTGGCGTCATTGTCGGGGATCTGTTTAAAAGGTAAGAATATAATTGTCTTGATTAGTTTTAGGACGCACTTAATTTGGTGTGGTATGTTAGCAGGATGATAGTAGGGGAGTTGTGGAAACAAAAAGGGTGAAAGCTGACATATCAGTTATCACAGGTACTCTGAAACTCAATCATAGTTCTTTCATTTCATTTAGCTTGTAACTTCATGAAATAGAGATCCTAGAGGTATATTTGGGAAAATATAAAACCACAAAGAAGAAGAAACCTCCACCCAAAAGCGATAGAAGGCGGTGAAGTGCAGCCATTAGAACAAATCCTAGAACCGGGAAGCATCATATATCAGCAAACTCAAAATCTTGGTGATCCAGCCCTGGATGACACAGTTGATCAGAGAAAATACAATGTATAGGAACCCTAACTCTGTAATTTCACGGATAACAACTCGGTTGTGACATCCAAAGGCCATAAGATCCTCAAAGACCAATAGGAGATAACACTTCCGGCAAAAGTCCGAAGGTGGGATTTCACACCCTCACCAAGAAAGATAGGATTGTTTATACAATTCTTAGTGAGAAATCACACCATGGGATAAAAGAGGGAGAGACTTACATTGGGAACTTCATATTGAAAATGAGGTGAAGAACAAGCAGAGAACAAATTACCACCAGAAACTACCTTGGTTTCCTAATGCAGTTTAGTTCAGAATGTCACGATGAAAAATATCCCACTTTCGTACCAACCTTCCATGGGAAAAATAGTGACGACAGATGTCTTTCTTTTGAGTTCGACATCACGTTTGCAGGAGTTATAACTATCTCCGGGATGCACATAAGCTGAAATTATTTCCTGCCACCTTGAAGATTCTGCACTACGTTGGTTCCTGAGTTTAGGCAGGAAATACAACATTAGATCTTGGGAAGATATGAAGGGAAAATTTTTAAAGAAGTACGGGGACTATTATTACAGAACCAAGGATTCTCGGAATGACATCTTCAAAATGCAGCAACAAGATGAAGAAAGCCTTGAGGATTTTTAGAAAGATTTACCTATACCCATCAAAAATCTAAATATAATGATCTCGAGGATGAAATGGGTCAAGACTCTTTTCTTAAAAGGAGTTTTGGAGGGATACATTGATACCCTCAATTTAATGGCTTGAGGAGACATTTATCGAGAGAAAAACTTTGAAACAATTAGTGAACTCTGTAGAACTTACTCAAGAAGTAAAGGAAAGCTACAAAAGTGTGAGAACCGGTCAACAAAAATACCAAAGCATCCACATCTGGTGGAGTTACTAGGGTCGAATAGGGAAACCTTTTGGATAATTTTAAAACCGACCTGTTAGGAACAATTGTGGCTCTCAGTTAGACACTTGAAGATTAAGAGGAAACAGGAAGAGGAAAACCCTGTCCTAAGCATATTTTCCCAAAATGCAGAAAAAGACATCCTTTACAAGAATGCCCTTTGGACAACATCTTTGTATGTGCAATATGTGCTGAAAACCATAAAACAGAAGATTGCCCATCCTTACCTGGGTTGCAAGCAATATTCAAAGGGGGAGAAGCTCCAGGGACTCCATCTAAACCTAAGAGGCCTTGGCAACCTAAAAATCCAAATGCAAATGCATACCAATAACCATCCCCACAACCTTCCGGTTATTATCCACCCTTCTCTCAGCAGCAACAACACCCATGGGCCAGCCAAACTGGCCTTCACAAAAATTCCCCTGCTCAACCTTGGAACCAGGAATGGAGAGATCCGAACTTTGGAAATAACCAAGCACGGCCAGCATGCAGTTCCAATGCCCCAAAATCCATACACAGAGTATTCTCCAAATTTGCAGCAACTATTGCCTGGTTTTACTCCGCCTCCATTGCAGCAACTATTGCTGTTTTTTACTCTCACCTCCATTGCAGCAACTGGCCCAGCCGGACACTCCACCTCCGTTTGCCACCCATTCCACAAAATCCTCAGCAGCCTCAGAATCCACCATGTCCTACCATTTTGCCCGCTCAACCCATTTCCAAATCCAAACCACGGACCACCCTACCACTCCATAGTGTTGATTTCCAGAACTATCCAGCTTACAACATAAACCACGTTTCTATACAAGAGGTGGTGAGATCTGGAAAAATTTAAATAAAAAGACAGCCCATAACAAAAACAGCACCAAAGGTAATTATTGAAGAACATGAGATGAGCCTACAGATAATTTACCAAATGAGATACCCCTGCAGGATGTTATCATCCCAAAGCAGAGAAGAATCTGAATCCTGGCCTTAACGCAGCCTCAGTTTCCCAAAGGCCTCATTTTCCTGAGGAAGTGCTCATTGAAAAACCAATTGTGCAATCAGAGTTTGACATCATGGTGAACTGAGAAATGTCCGTGTTAAGATTCCATTATTACAGGACATCAAAGGCGTTCCCATTTATGCCAAAACCATCAAGAACTCTGCATCAAGAAACCAAGTCGAAAACAGAAAGATCCACCCACAATACATCTAGTAGGACAGTTATCAAATTATAATTCTGAAACACCCAAAATTGTAAAATATGCCAATCCAAGGAACCCAATAGTTTCAGCGACCATCAACAATATGTCTGTGGTAATACTTTGAGTGGATTTGGGGTGCAGCCATTAATATAATGACCAGAAACACAGTGGAACTATTGCAATTAAATCAACTTTTGCGTCCTACTCCTACAATTCTTGGTAATTTGATAGAACCACTATAAAAACTGTTGGAGTTCTTGATGACATCCTTATGACTTTAGCTTAGTAGGAATATCCTGTTGACTTCATGATTATTCATTCAAAAGGACCCACAAAAAGGCCATCCAATCATTTTAGGAATGTGGTTGTATACATCAACTTCATAGGATGTAGGTGGTGGAGATATGTTTATCTCAATGGTATTTCTTCACATAAACTTACTCTGTTTCCCACCTGCACGGCCTGTTACGGAAGAATTATGTTGGCTGAAGTGCCCCTATTTTGAGAATGGGGATGAGGAACCTTTATTCTCTGTTGATGAAAATCCATGCACTGCAAGAACCTATAGAGGATGACATTTTAAGTCAATTCATTTCCGTGACAGAAAATGTTGAGTTCCCAAAGACCTATCTGCAATATGATCCAGATTTTCAGAGAGGATTTTGGAGGCAGAGGTTATTTTCTTCATTTTTCACCATCCATGGTTTTCAACGTTTCTGAACACTCGGGGCCATGCTCTGTTCATGGGAACTTAGTCCAGGTAGATGTTTATACATCAACTCTAAATTGAGTACCAGTCAGCAGGAACAATTGACAAATCTCTTGAAAGAACTGATGGGGGCTTTTTGCTTGGGAATACACTGACAAGAAGGGAATACGCCATGACACCTGCATTCACCACATTTATATACAAATAGGGATAACCCCAGTAAGACAGCCATAGAGATGCATGAATCCAATCCTAAAGACTTTGTAAAGAAGAATTACGAAGCTGTTAAATGTTGGATTCATCTATCAAATTTTTGAGAGTAAATGGGTTTCACCTCTTGTTGTGAGTACTTAAAAGAGAAGTGGCGGGGAAAATGGAGGATGTGTAGACTTTAGGGAGCTGAACAAGGGGCAACCCTGAAAGACTATTTTTCCTTTACCCTTCATAGACCAGGTTTTGGATACCTTGGCTGGAAAAAGATATTTTTTCTTTCCTAGATGGATATAGTGGGTACAACCAAATTCGGATTGCTCCACGAGGCCGAGGGACAGAGACAACGCATTCACACATGTTAAATTGGGGCACTTATGCCTATAAGGTGCTGCCTTTTGGATTATGTGATGCTCCTGCAACATTTCAGAGGGAGAGTGTCATGGGGTCTTCTTTGATCACGATTCATGACTGTGTGTAGGTTTACATGGATGATTTTACGTCTATGGTAACACCTTCGAAGAAACCTTAAGTAACCTGGAGAAAGTCACGGTTACTTGCTTGAATCAAATCTATCCCTCAACCATGAAAAATGCAAATGCTCTTAAGCTGAAGGGATTGTGTTGGGTCACCATATGTCTGCAGAGGGAATCAAAGTAGACCCAACCAAAATTGAGGTGATAGTTAATCTTCCCTCTCCAAAACCCAGAAAAGTGTGAAACTTTTGGGAAGTAAATGGATGTCAGAGGGCCAAATTGGTCCCTTCCTTTCCACATCTCAATTGATACCTCAGACTAACTGCTTTAGGAGGAGTGCTTGGGAAAAAGGAGAACCAACGAAATTATGCAATCCTGCTACTAGCAAGAACTTGACCCCCGAATTGAACTACGATGCTTGAAGAATTTTTTAGCAGTAGTTCATTCCATCAATTTCGTCCCTACATTACTGGATATGAGGTTTTTGTACCCACTGACCACTCTGCAATCCAGTTCTTGATGAACAAACCAGTCCACTACTGGTATAATCACTGATAGTTTCTTGCTTCAAGAATTCAACATTACCGTAATACGTTGATCGGTCGGGGAAAGAGAATGTAGTTGCAGATTTTATTTCTCGTATTCCCAAGATAGTACTGATAGCCACCCGATTGGGCGATAACTTCCTGATAGACATTTGTTTTGCAGTAGCTGTCAAGACCCTTGGTTTGCAGATACAACAAAATACCTAGCTACAGGAAGATTACCGGCTCATATCACCTCCACAAAGAAAATTATCCAACAAAGTGCTTACTATTCTTGGGTGGAAGTGATCTCTTCTATACAAGTCGTGACATGATTATTAGGAGTGTGTCTGGGAAGATAAAATTCCCGATATCTTTCAAGCCTGTTATGATGGACCATGTGGAGGACATTTCTCGACAAAGAGCGGTATATAAAGTTTTGCAATCCCGAGGGATACTATTGGCGACAACGTTCAAGATGCAACGAAAATATGTAGAAGTTGTGACAGTTGTCAGGGATGAGGAAGGCCATTGCAGCAGACGAGATGCCCTTATGACCCCAAGTTGTAATTGAACCATTGTGTGGGCATTAGATTTTGTAGGGCCCAATTGCTCCAATGTCAAGGAAGAAAAAGTACATCTTGGTGTGCCTGAGATTTTGTGACCAAGTGGGTAGAGGAAAAAAGCCCTATATCAGGCAACTGAAATCAGTGATTGAGTTTATGTCTGAAGAGATCTTTACCAGCTCCGGTGTTCCACGAGAGATTGTCCTGAGACCAAGGTGCTCAATTTACTAGGAGATGAGAAAGAACTCCTTGTGGTTATGGGATCCAAACAACTTTGTAAGTCCTCTCCCTACCATCCAAAATCCAATGGGCAAATTAAGATCTACAAACAAAGTTCCAGAAGCAATTCTGACCAAGACCACACACTTGCATCATAAAGATTGGGCGAGATGGGCTTTAGGAAGCATGGGCATGGGACTACATGGAGGAATACCGGTCATACCCTTACGGGGTTATTCGGTAAAGCAATTCTCCGCCCATAGGTTTCAAGATCCATACATTCCGCCCTACTTGGGGTTGGGGTTGGATTTGAGTGAGCTCTGAAACAAAGGGTCATGCAATTTAATGAATTGGGAGAAATGAGGCGGGATTCTCTTCAAAGGACCATCATTGTGCAAAGTCAACGCAGCAAGTGGCATAACAAATACATCAAGAAAAAGCATTTTCAACCTGGGGATTGGGCATTGCTTTTCGATTGCAAATACGAAATTTTCAAAGGGAAACTTACAACGAGGTGGTTGGGACCTTACGAAGTGGCAACTGTTTTCGATAACGGTTACACATCGAGATCAAAACTATAGATGATTCTCAGAACTCCTTTGTGGTGAATGGACATCGACCGAAAGTGTACAACAAACCTTTGTCAAAAGATGATTTCTTACAGGAAGTGGCCAAACAATGAGAACTAAAGATAGTAGAGGGGAGTCTTCTCCTCCTGTGATCTTTGATGCTCAAATTTATTTTAAAATTCTGTACATAATAGATCTTTAGCAAAAAAATAAAAATATATAAAAATCGAAAAAGCAAAAATCAAGAAAAAATCAAATAACATATAAAAGAAAAAAAAACATTTATTTTCTTCTTTCTCTTGGATGTGTTGTGTTTTGTTTTCAGTTTCTGAGGGCCTCTCAGAACAAGTGTAGAACTGAACTCACAATAGGTAAGAAGGTAAGGCTGTTTTATTTCATGAGATTTTCTTATCAAATATGACTAACTTGTTTTGCAACAGATAAATTGAGCTTGTTTGCTCCCTTTAAATTGCTCATTAAAGTATGAAAAGGGCATTTATCAGGAAGGTTTATTCTTTACCAGACCTGGTGATTATTATGGGAAAGAAACCCCTTAGAGTCTTCTTTGGCATTTCCTCAAACTCTCTAAAAATGAGGAAGCAATGAGCATGTATACTAACTTGAAACCATAAAATCCACAAGTAAGTGATTATTGTTCTAAAAATTATGTTTGCAAGATTTCTATCTTCCTCGTGTTGGATGATGTGGAATACGTCAAGATCCACCTTCCAACAAACCTCACTCCATCGACATCAGCACCTTATCTGGAGGAGAGGTTAGAGATTATTTAGCACCTGGACTGCATGCCTTAATGGCGGATGTAACACTAACAGCCATGGGATACACCAATGTCTCTTGGTTGTTAGATCCTACAGGTGAATCGACACCAACACCTCTATTTGTACCTTCTAGGATGTGCTATAGTTATCTTGAGGCCCATTGACATCATAGGTGGGTCATCTCGCATCGGTTAGGCATTAGTTAATGGTACAGTGATCCGATGATTTCTGTTGTGTTCGACTCGAACATCTATTCACACAAATCAGACTTATACCATGAGTGAAAAGATCTTTCAAAGTCATTGAAGACATGATTTCAGTTGATCTTTTTCAGACAAAACAAAAAAAACATGTTCAGGAATCATCATCAGATAGTTTTTTGTTATAAACAGGAAGTTTTCGAGATGGTATTATTTGTTCAAATTCTTATACAGACTCCTGAATGTTCCAGTAATACCAGTCAGTACCAGCATACAATTCATCAGCTACAGTGGTCACTAGAAGTACCAGAGAAATTACAATTTTCACGCCCTTCAAATCCAGACTTAACTAGAACAATTCTACGACAAGACTTGCATAACAATGAGGGATAGATAATTTAACTTCGGGTATGTCTGGATTGCATTATTGATTTATTGTGTTAATTTGCATACTTAATAGTTTGAACTAGGGTGCCTTGATTACTCCATAGCGTTTCATCATTTCCACGACCTGTACCTAATAAACTAACTTACCATGACATTTCATGTCATAAAAAAAATACACCACATTACCAAAACTGAGTTCGATTTGGCTTGGATATGATAACTCTACACTCTTGTACGACTTTCATCATTTTCGACACCCTATCTATCTCCACGATAATTCAAATATTCTCATATAATTTTCTTCCCGACCGTTCCCTTCATCACATTCTCTCCTTCGTCGCCCTCATCGGCATGCACATGTGGGCAGAGCATGGCGGGTATAGGAATATGGGGCAGCAGAGATATATTTTTAAGCAAGCGGGGTGAGAGCCATTTCTGAAGAAGTTCGATGGATATAACGATGCAAACACACTCCAATTTGCTCTGCATTTTGAGGGTGGGACCGCCAAGGTGGGAGAGCTCGAGTTCAAGGTCACGGAGAAGTTCATTTTAGAGGCAATTCAATTGCCCACCGCAGGCCAGAGATGGACAAAGGGACAGTCAAAGGGACAGTCGGTTGATAAAAAAGCTCTGTACGCAACTTTTGAAACCACAATACCGGGAAACAAAGTGGTCCGAGGGAACATCGCGGTCGTGGTTGATTCCACGATGCGTCAGTGTTGGCCATCCTCGGTGTTACCTCCCGCGTGTGAGGGGTGATATACCATCATATTCCCCTACATTGCCCGACTCCTGTTACACTTCCGCGGGTAATCGGCTGAACATACCCTTTTTTCTTGTTGAAAAGTTTAAAAGGATGGCCGAACAGGTCCAAAAGGCTAACAGTTTCGAGGGAGTTTATTCCATTTTGGTCTAGTTAAAATATTGATTAAATGTGCACTGGCGAAGAAGCAAGAAACTTGGGACCTATTCATCATAAAAACCCTCGCTTGTGCCCAGTCTAAATATAGGAATGTGAAGCCTGTTCCCCCACACAAAAGTTGAACTCCAGGAAAAAAAGGGTCAAAACCCTGACTAAAGACTATCTTGGAGACCCTGATCCAGAACCACCAATTGATGGCCAGTAGAAGCCAATGTTGAAACTGGGAAGGACACCACACCTACCGATGCAAACATTGAAATCACGAGTTCTCACGAACGAGAACATGGTGGCGTGGAGGTACTAGCAGAGTCAACCGACAAGCCTAGGAGGAATTCGAAAAGAAAATGCAAAAGCATATTATCAGGAATGGATTAACTTGGTTCCCAGTTACCCTCCACAAGATAGATTGGAAATTATGGATGGTCACGAGGAGGCCACAGAGCCATCTGAGATGACCTGACTTTGTCTCAACTCATTGAAAAAACCGTAAAAGCAGTCAGGCCACTACCCCAAAAGATTATGGAGAATGAGTCAATTCAAGTACCAACCGGTACCTCTGTTCAGATGCCAAAAGAGCCCACTCCCTGACCTAGTCCAGCTAACACCTATGAACAAATTCCAAATGAGTTCACCCATGAACTTTGCCCAGACCATAATTTTGATCCGGTTGACACTTATGAGCTTGGCCGGATGGAGTTCACTCCTGAACTCAGTCAAATCATAATTTCGATGAAATTACCCACCGCTCAAAGTTCAGTTCACTCATGCATCTAGTCCCCTTCACCACAGCCGGGACCGGAGTCAAACAGTGCAACCAACTGCGAGATTTCCTCGGTCGATCCTTATATAGAACCAATGGTGCGAAACTAGAAATCAAGAATAGCAGTTGAAGGAGAGTTGCATGGTACATTGTATTGGATAGACATATTAAAACTGAAAACGAACTACTGAAGCTCAGGTTAACTCACCTCTTATCCAAAGTTGAAAGGTTAAGGCAGAGGAATAAGGATATTTTCGAAAGGAACAGACAACTTCAGAGATTGCTAGGAAGCATGTTATAAACAACAGGGTCCTTAAGAAATCAGGAATGCGAAGAAACGGGGAGAGGCTTCTAGATACTGGTTGCAGCGGCCCTCGGTGCTACCAGTCTTTAACTTTGTTGCACGAGGGACAGGCAAGGACTTAGAATGTGGGGGCATGTTGGTCTCGGTTTGATCATGTTTTGCCTATATTATATTCCAAGACCTCCATTTCTATACCCAATACCACCACTTTTGGCCTTGTTTTGACGCAATTGTCTCCCTACCATTCAATGGGGATACTTAAGGTATCTTTAATTTTCAAGCTATTCTTATGCATTTGATGCTTAAATTGATATTGGAACTAATGTAAGCTTGGGTTAGGTACACTTCTATTTTTGGAACAGGAATTGCCCGATTACCATGTACCGACTTCATTTACCCCGTGGAGATGCCAATGAAGCCGCTCAAGATCTATGCGTTATGTTCAGAATGGGGAAGCCGCTGGAGATTCACATGACAGATGGAGTTACTGCTCACATGATGATTGAAGGCATAATGATAAAACTGAGTCGTAATTCTTGATCGTTTCACGCTTCGTGACACTACGTGTCACAAAAATGTGAAGTCCATTTTAAAACTTGATTCCAAGCTATTTTCGGATCGGGGATCCGTTTGTTTTATATATTTTGCTTTAGACTGTTATGAAGTAGGATCTAGATATAAACAGGAGATCCCTCCCTAAAAACGGGTTGGATTATGTTATGTAAAGTGAACACATGTTTTGAATACTTGTTGTTGTGTTATGTTACTCGACTGTTATACAATTTGAGTATTTTCTTATGAGATAATGAAGCGTGAAGTTTACACTACGTTTGTATAGAATGATATAGTTGGTTCTGGTTATTACTTACAGCGTTTGTGCCATTTGGTTGGGCCCGCTAAACCTGTGCAAGCCGCTGCTTTATTCTTTCATAGATTTAGTTATTTCGGTGTGTTAGTGTTTTCTTACATGATAGTTTACAGTTTAAAGATTAATTGGTTCAGAATCGTGTTTAATCGTTCTTCAACAAAATCGTTTCCCGCATACTATTGTTATCTTTTGATTTGATGAGTATTGAATGCATGATTGATGCTGTAGGGTTTAGAACATGAACTAAGTTTGAGTAGTTTCTAGTTTTTTATTCGAACATAACTGAGTAGTTTCTAGTTTTTGATTCGAACATAACTTAGAATTGGCATGAACTTTGCTTTGTTAGATAGTTAGTTACCCTGCTTAGTTAAGATAGTTAGATTACAGTTAAATAAGAGGAAGCTTTCGGTACCAGTAGGGTAAGTAGAGTATTACTCTGTTTTCCTGTGGGCAGATTAGATTCATTTGTAATGTTCAGATTAAATGCATTTTAGGAAACACTCTTTGTGTCATGGCTTAAACAGAAATGATGATGATAGATGGTTGGAAATAGTGGTAAAATAATCTTGTGGAACCACACTTTTGAATAGAAATAGAAGCACCAGCATTTGAGCACAGGACTGTTTTCTGTTGACGACTTAAATAGGAAATGCTAAGTTTCAAGATAGTCATTAAGATTCAAGTTCTCAGAATAAGTTTGTGTTTTCTTCTAAGGATAGAATTCAGATAGAGATCAGAGCCTTACCCGCACATACAGTGTAGCAGCTCAAAGTTTACCAACCCTGGTTTGACAATTTAGTGTTTCAGGTCATTCAAATCTTCAATTTAGCAGCCTGACAAACCATCTCACACCCCGGTGAGTGCTACCATTTTAGGATCAGCTTTGCTTGGTTCCAATTTACTTGGGTCCACTTCCCAAGGTCATCCATCCACTATCTCTCCTTCATAAGGAGGTGGAGGGTACACTTCCTCCCAAGGGAGAAGTACACCCCCACCAAACCCCCCTCAAGGGTCAAGTTCACTACCTGCTCACACCATGGCTGGAACTAATCCTCCAATGCCACTCCATATGCCATATTTGGCCTCCCTCAACATACCATATCTGAGTAATCTCATGAATGATCCTATATTGCAGGACCCCACATGGCCTGCAATGCCTACCAAACTTCCTTCAGACATTCCCAAGTTTGAATGAAAGACATGAGAAGATCCCGCCAACCATATCATGACCTTCCACTTATGATGCTTTTCAAACAACATCATGGACGACTCCATCTGATTAAGGTTATTTCAACGCACACTCACAGGTTCATCAACCAAATGGAATGTGGACGAAAAATCAGGGTCCCATGTGACTTTTGAATCATTGGCCAAAACATTTTTTACCTTCTTTCAACTACTAGTTTGCCATGACAATGGTCTAGAATTGCTCTATGAGTTTAAACAAACCTCAACCACACATATCGCCAACCACATTCACGAATGGCGTCGGCGATGTAGTTTATGCAAAGCAGAAACCACCAAAGAATAATGCCTCGATTGGTTTCTCAGATCACTCGTCCCTCTCCTTGCCAAAGATGTGGTCTCCACCTTCCCCCAAATTGAAGAGACAACCATCAACAAGGACCAACAATATGAACTCATTTATGCACAATCATGATACTTATACACAGTACTACCGGATACCTCGAGACCCGTACCATTTGGCCAGGACAAACCTGGGATGTCTCACTCAACGAATGGATTGATTAGTACCACAACCCATACATCCAACCACCACCTATGTACGATACACCCCAATATCCACCGATGTATGGAGGACCCTGTTATTATCCTCCCCCCCTTATCAATAGCCATACCTTGTTGTCCTCCCTCCACCCATGAGTGGACCCTCGCCGACACCCATGACGTGCTCGATTATTCAACCAAGTTTGGGTACCCCATCTACCTCAGCTTACACCATGAGCACTAGTGAAAGCGCTACGCCTTCCTATGCACCCTACGGGTCATTACCAAAAAATAATCTGGACTTCCCATTTCCTGGTCCTCCACAGTCCATTGCTCTTCCACAAGGACAACCACGCGTTGGGGTTAACTTTGTTCAGCTCTCTCCCATTCAAAAATTTCAAAATTTTGAACAATTGAATACGACAAATCCGACGCATCAACCGAATAATGCCAAAAAGAAAGGAAAAAACTGAAACAATAATAACCCAGGAATAGGGGGAAACAAACCCCAACAGAACCAACCTACTGGGGGCAACCAGAATCAGGGGAACCAAAACCCCCAAGGGGGAAATAACAACAAATGTCAAGGGAGGAACAACAACAACAACCTCCAGACGAACTTCCCTTGTTCCCCTTGCGGTGAGCATGGTCATTATACACACCATTGCCCCCAAATTGACGACTTCAAATGGATGAAAGATTCCATGAATGTGCCATGTCCCCGAGCATCGCCTGCCCCTCAGCAGGCCCCACAACAGTATTTGCAACAACCACCCTCAGTTGTGTTGCAAAACCCTATTCCACACCAAGGTGTGATGAATACCCAGTAGGAGATGCATCCTACCCCACCACCGATGGGATAGTATCAAAACCCTGGGAATCCGGCGGATCGTAATATCCTTCTCACTAACGAAGAAGAAATTATTCTGCAAATGCGCAGTCGTCAGTACAATGCACCCCCTGAGTCTACTCCCACCACTTCGGAAGCATCTCCAGCCACAACTAGACAACCTTTGATGATTCCATGCCCTAACACTGAACCACCCATTTGTATTCCTCGCATCCCATTATGACGGAATGTCAACAACCCTCGAGCTAAGGCAGCACACAATTACAGTCTCGTCGATGACTTGGCGCAATCTCCTACAACCATGTCGGCCTTGGAGGTCCTCCAAACCTGTCCCACTCAACGGAAATCATTGCTTTCCGCCCTAGGGGAAGTCGACCCTGTTGATACTGGACTCATCACATTTGATCTAGATTGTAGGGAACCTCGTCTCCCCGCTTTAGTAGCTTTCCAGATACCAGTCAAAATTCGGACCATCACAGTTCATCAATGTATCATTGATGAAGGTGCATCCACATGCATCATGTCCAAAATAGTATGGCAAAAACTTGGCTCCCCTGAGCTAATACCATCCGCTATCACTTTGAGAGCTTATGATGGATGACCATCCTCTCCTAAAGGGCTCTTTCAAAATGTTCCCGTTGAACTCGGGGGAAAAACCATTCTTATTGACATTGAGGTTATCGACACTCCACTCGCTTACAACATATTGTTTGGACATAGCTACATTTATGCTATGAAGGTTATGGCCTCTTCTATGTTTCGAATTATGATGTTCCCCCACAATGGGAAGATCATCACCATAGACCAAGTTTCACATTACGAGCCTAACCATTCCTCCAACATCGATAGCATCCTACCTCTTGTCCTCACTAATTTTGACTCCTACCCACTCATAGAAATGGGCCACGGAATTTTCAAGTACCCATCCTTGTTGGGGACATACCATGGAGCACCACTGCTCATACGCCCCTTGGCACAAGTGTGTGTCGTATCTTCCAATGGAACTAAAACTGGAGATACCATTCCTCCCACAGAGACTTCTCCACCCCTCGACGTCCCACCAGTTGAAGAAATCCTACCTCAAGAATTACCTGAGAACCATATGACACCACTTACCCTCGATTTCACCCTTCCCCAAGAGCAAATCTCGGTTTGGGAGACAATCCCCCAAGCCATCACTCAAATCCCCTTCTTCTACCCCCCACTGGGCATACAAGCTTTTCAAGTATCCGCAACGCTTACCCTTACCAACATGGTGCTCGTCATTCTGGTATGGTATCTACACCCACCCACGATGGTTCCTCAACCCTCCCTCCCTCCCTAAACAGAGGGAATCCCGATGCAGATTCCAGTACTAACTCCAACCGCACCACCTTCACCCCCACTTGCCATCACCCCCGCCACAGCTGGGGGCAAATGGAGGAAGAAAGATCCCATCGCTCCACTACCTCCCTAAGTTCAAATCCCTTACGCCTTATGTGAAAGAAAAGGACACCCCACTCACAAATGTCCTTCTCTTCCCAAGCTATGCAGTTTTATCCAGCTTCCTCAAGCACCCCTTTTGATTTCCACTCCACCAAGAATGTCCCCCACTACTATGGAGTCATCAACCACACACAAACGGAATATATGAACCAATTTCGCCTATTCCATATGCGCAGAATATGGGCATTACACTCACCATTTCCCATCTATCCCATATGTCCACCACACAATAGTCATGGAACGCCACACATATCTGCCTGAGCTTCCTGCGACACTCCATACCAATGCTCCTGTCAACGTAATTCATTATAATTTTTCATCAGTCCTCGAACAAAGGGGAGTTCCACGTCCTCCCACCAAACTACCGCCCGATCGCCCATAGTTTCGGTGCAACTGGGATGGCATTATGGACCCACCGTCCATATCTAAGCCCTTTTCCCCTCTTTCATTTTTTGGTACAGGAGCTCATATGCTCCGTTTTCTGAACCATTTTCGGCCACTTACACAGTCATTTTCCTCGGGTTATCATTTGTACTTTTCCCCGGCAGAGCATATTTCCATGACACACCCAGGTACGCATGCTCATAATTATCAAATAGTTGTTATATGCTCTTTATCTTTATATATTGTTCACATCGGGTATTTGGTTTTCATGTGTGCAGGTTCTTGGTCATCACACACCAATGCAACCCCTTCAAGTATATGATCGACACTGGCATGTAATCATTCCCTCTTAATATCAATTGCATCTCCAGGTCACACCCTCCGACATTTTCCTGTAGGATGCTCACTTCCGGCTCTGCAGTATTATCACCTCCGTTGCATTTCAAGTACTGTTACCCAGTAACACTCTCCCCTACAAGAGTTGTCCCATTCATAGTCCCCTTTGGCACTTTGACACTCATGCTGCTTCACCCCCTAGGGATGGGAGTCCCGATAGTCTTACGCATGTTCGGGAACTGACCACATACTCCTTCTCCTCATTATACTATCTTTCCCAATGGACTCCTAGGATATCTCCTCACGGTTCTCATTTGACTGCACCTCTGTAGTATCATTAACCCTCCATTTCATCCACAGTCAGTTTTCCCATCTGCAAATTTCCCTCCATTCATTTACCTCATACAGAAACCCACCTATGGGGCCCCCACCCTCCACCAGTTCTCCCCACAACTTGCACCCTCGCAGGCCAAGCCATCTTGCACTAGGGCACCCATTTCTGTATCTGCACACTTATCCCAAATTATTCTTTATTCATTTGGTAATTGTACAAAGCCTTTGTTTCTAGCTTTTACATAGCTTTTTTGTTGTCGCCCTTCCTTTTCCCGGCAAAGCAACCCATGTCGCCCTTGCTTGGGGCATTCATTACCTTCTACTCTTGTTGACATAGTCCATAAACCCCGAGTATCCCACAGTCCATGTACCTTTGATCTTTGAGTTTGTCCACTTTGTCACGCCTCTCGCACAATTTCACCCACGTCTACTCGTCCCCCTGACGCTAGATCTAGTTTCACGGTTGTTGCCACTCATACTTTACATATATCCCCAACCAAGGGTAGTATTCAGTCTCACCACATCTTGACTTCGTCCATGTACCTCATCAGTTCTTGATCTCGTCCAGTGGATTTCATGAAGCCCTTTGCTTCTTCAAGTCGCATCTCCTTTTCTGTCGACATCAGCACAGTTTCCAGAAGGGTGACAGTATCTTGACTCTCATTAACTTTACAATGAGGAGTCTCGGACGACACAGAGAGAACCATCATTTCCCTCTGCTATCATTGACCCCCATAACATTCAACATCAACATAATATCATGTTACGGTGGGTCTTACTTTGCGATTATTGCAGTTGTTTTATACTAGTCGACGACCTCTGAATTTGTTGGGCCATCAATGCCTACGAGTCATCAACACTTCTTACATGTGTCCTCGCCTCTTTTTAGAGTATGATTCACCATATTAACTGTCATCTGCCATTATCAAACTGCCCCGGAGGGCGCTGCAGTTATCTACATCAGTATACAGCTTTAGTTACTGTCTCACATATTTGAGTTACATGACATGAGCATGGGGCATGCCCGCCTCGTTTGTATATAGACTTTATTTTCATACCTAGAGAAAGGTTCGGTCCCACAGTTTACCCTCTCCCTCCGATGGGTCGCTCTTGCAGTTCCTCTCAGCACTCTTTCTTACAATGATACTCTCAGTAGAAGAAACATTGATGTATTTTGTCTATACGTATGCTCCTAACCTCACACATCAAGGGGCATCTGTTATCACTGAAATTTCATCTGCAAATGGTTACAAGAATCTAGCATCTCCAAACACCTATTAGTTCACCTATAGCCCCAAAAAACATTTCCAAAAGGCACAAACTATACAACTGGTTATAAAATTGACATGTGCAGAAATACTACAGGAAGCGCACGCACGTGCGCAGGCTAGAGAATCCAAAAGAGCGCACATGCACCCGATGCATGACTGTGTATGATAAAAGTCACACACTCTTGTGAATGACACATTTATGGTTCTTGTCGGTCCCTCACCCACTTCTATTTCAGCTCCTAATTCGATTTGACCCTCAAATCTGAGCTGAATCCGCATGGGGGGCTGGTCAAAGACCCGAGGGTGCCCTAAAGGGCCCCTTGTTCACACTAAAGACCGGTTGGATAATGCCTTAAATATTTTCTATAAAAGGAGGCCATGGGTGCACTATGAATTGAATAATCTCATTGTATTGTTATGTTGCCTCTATTCTCCTACAAGGAACCTTTTTCCTTTTTGGAGCATACTAGCATCATCTCATTGAGCTATTCACCTCGCCTCTTTAGGGAATAAGCTTGGATTTCTTCACCATTTACTTTCTAGTTTGTCACTTGTAAGAATAGCTCTCACATAGGGGACTCAAGAGCCCTCCCTAAGAGGAAGAGGGGATCCATAATTCCCCCTTTCTCTTTGGTATTTGCCCACTAATATAATTTCTCCATTGGTGGCATGAATATTGGTCAATTGTTTGATTGAATTTGGTTCTAATTTCCTTATGCATTTTAGTTTTGTTTCTTTAGTTGTTGTTAGCTTAGTTGTTTTTTTATTTCATGTGATTGAGTCATTTGATTCATACACTAACCTCTATCCTGTCTAGTAGGCCCAACTAGACTTGCAAGTGTCCCTCTTTTGCTCATTCAAGTGGCAAAAAGGATCCAACACCAACATTATCCCACTTGTTGTCTTCTTTGTTGAAACCAAAAGACCTATGAACTTTCTTTCACATACCCAGATCAACAATGCCCATTGCCTCCTTGCACCAAGAGAACTTCACAACACTCACAGCCCTAGTCAAAGAGTTTGTTGTGTTTTCCAACGTGTTTACTTTCTCCAGCAACAACTTGTTTCCTTCCACCATGTATTTCATGAAATGGTATTGTACATCAATTTTCTTAGTCTTAGAATGATAAGTTGGGTTCTTTGCCATAAATATTGTGCTTTGACTGTCGCAACTTATATTCATAGCTCTTTGTTCAAACCTGATTCCTAAACACAACCTTTGCAACCATATTGCTTCTTTTCTTCCATTAGTGGCTACCATGTATTTAGCTTCTATTGTTGACAAGGCAATGATCGCATGTTGCTTACTCATCCAACTGATTGCTCCATCGAAAATTTTGAACACATATCCACTAGTCAACCTCCGTCGATCCAGATCTCCAACCCAGCCAGTGTCGACAAAGCCATGTACATTTAATTCACTGTCACCTATAGGTTTTCCTTGGTAGCATATAACACAGTATTTTGTGCCACACAAATACCCGAATACTCTATCGAGAGTCGTCCAGTGCTCCTTCCCAGGTGTCGACATGTATCTACTCAACACTCCCATTGTATGGGAAATGTCTGGTCAAGTGCAAATGATCACATACATTAGACTACCAACAACACTTACATAGGGAACATGTGCCATGTCCTCTATTTCCTCTTGTGTCTTTGGACATTGTTCAACAATTAGCCTTGCTCCCATAGGAATTGGTACCTTCATAGGTTTGCAATCCTACATGTTGAAACGTTTCAAGATTGTTTCAATGTATTTCATCTGGTTCAACCAGAGCTTTCTAGTTGTTCGATCTCTCTTAATCTCCATTCCCATAATTAAGTTTGTTGCACCAAGATCCTTCATGTCGAACTTGGAGGATAATTGTTTCTTCACCTCCTTTATTGTGTCCATGTTGTTTCCAATTAGTAACACGCCGTCAACATACAATGCTACATATATGGAACTCCCACCTTATTCTTTGGAATATATTCAATGATCAACTTTGCTTCTCAGAAACCCCAAACTAAGGATGTATGTGTCAAAATGTTGGTACCACATCCTTAGTGATTGCTTTAGACCATAAATGGATCTTTTCAGTTTGCACACCAATTCTTTCTTGCCCTTTACTACAAATCCTTCGGGCTATTTCATGTAGATTTCCTCTTCCAGGTCCCCATGTAGGAACACTATCTTCACATTCATCTGTTGTATTTCTAGATCAAATGTTGCAGCTAGAGACATTAGTACTCCAATGGAAGTTATTTTTCAATAGGGGAAAAAATATCATAGATGTCGACTCCTTCGACTTGGAAATATCCTTTCTCTACCATTCGAGCTTTGAATTACTCGACTTGACATGTTGCATTCATCTTCTTCTTCAATACCCATTTTCAACTGACATGCTTCCTTCCACTAGGTAACTTGACCAAGTCCCATGTCTCATTCTCGTGCAAGGAATCTATCTCTTCAACCATGGCGTCCTTCCAGAGTTTTCCCTCTTTTGAGTTGAGTGCCTCGCCGATCGACTTGGGCTCATCGTCGATGGCAGTTAACACAAATGCGGAACGAAATTCGGGTGGACTATACCTTTCAACTGGTTTTCTTACCCTTTCTGAACTCCTTAAAACCGGGGTCGGTTGTTCCACCTCTTCTTCTGATTTAGTCGACTCATTTGAATCAACTTCTTTATTCCTCAGTTCAAATCGCACCTTCTGTGGATTTTTCTCAGTTTGAACAATTTCTTCAGGCTCAAACTTACTTCTGAATTCTTTGAAGACCGCATCTCAACTGTACACTATTTCCATTGATGCAGGATCCCAAAGCTTATATCGTTTCATTCCTTCTTTATATCCAATGAAAATACATTTGAATTCCTTCTTGTCTAGCTCGCTCCTCTTTTCCTTGGGAACATCCACAAATGCATCACAACCAAAAAAATTTGTTGGGTTGTTATACTCTTTGCAGTGAAAGTTTGGGTGGATGGACTAACAGTTGAAGTTGAAGGTTGAGGTGATTCGACCGAGTAAAGTCGAAGTCGAAGGTCGAGGTGGTTTGATCAGGTAAATTCAAAGTCGAAGGTCGAGGTGGTTTGATCAGGTAAAGTCGGGGTCGAAGGATGAAGACATCGAAAACAAGTCGAGGAGGTCAACCAACAAGAGGTCGATAGGCGGGTATGTGCCAACTGAATGAAGGTTGACTGGTAGTCGACTGTAACAGAATACCGAGATTCGCGAGATTTGTAGCCAATGATCTATGTGGATTTGTAATCATTTTTGGGTGCCATTTATTTAGGGCTTTGCCTACTATAAAGCCTATAAATAAGGCATGTTGTAATGATATAAAAGCTAATCTTTAGATGATGAATGGCTAATTGCCAAGAGTCTGTAATCATAGAGGTTGTTGGTCATGTAGATGTAAGTTGAATTGGCTACATGGTTGTTCTTGTGTAAGAAAGAGGGTATGATGTTGGTTGTGTATTAGGTGTGGACCAAGGACATGTAACCTTTTATTATGAGTGAATAAGATAACAATAGAGCATAATTCTCAAGGAATGTTGGTTTTCTCTGTTTGGGTTTCCAAGGTAAAATCTATGTGTGTTGTTTGTTTGCTTTGTCATTTACTTTCTTGATTAAATGTTTCTTCCTCTCTTCTGCTAGGTTTAGCATGGAAGTGTTCCTCGTTTCCTAACATGTGGTATCAGAGCTTGGTTTAAAAACCCTGGATCCGAGCTAAACCCTAGGTTCAGTAAGAGTCATAACTCATAAATTGTGTTAAAGATCATGTTAAAGAATGACGAGCAGGTTAAGAATAGAGATCGAAAAATTAAATGGTTAGAATTTTGAGCTTTCGAAGCTTAAAATTGAATAATTTCCTTGTAGATCGAGAATAATGGACAACAGTATGTTCAGGTACCATGTCGACATGTATGTCGACGAAAGAATGGGAGAAACTCGAGAGAAGAGTAAGGAGTATGATTTGACTTTGTTTTGCAGATTCGGTACTATTGAATTTATCAAGTGAAGATTTGGCCAAGAAACTACGGGACAAGTTGGGGAGCTTGTGATCCAGGAGGATCTTAGTGGCCACCCACCTTTTCCAACTGGCTCAAATCAGTTTTTTGGGAACTTACTATTTTTAGCAGTTTTTGTGGGTCCCAAATTTATGGGGCCATTTTGAGAGCCTAAATGATGTTTTTCACGACCAAGCACCTCAATGATATTTAATGGCTCTAATTGAGCCCCCTAAATGAAGCTCCTCATCGATACCTTTTCAACTAGCTATCATGCGCCCTAAACAAAGATCGTATGCAAAAGTTACGACCCCAAGAAGTTGATGTACTAACTTACCCCAACGGGGCCCACATGACCATCTCCTAGGGTTAGCTTTTTGGGTGTCTAGGGTTTTGGCATTCATGATTATGTTAAAAAGGCCTTCAGAGCCTTATTGTACTCATATTCTTGCGAATGAGTGTAGTTGTCACATCTCTTCTCATAGATAAGCTGCCACCATTCTAGCAAGCTTGTTTTAGTCTGCATTTTACAGTTTTCAACATATTTCTTATTTAATAGAAGTCAATTTTTACTGTATCTCTGTTATTGTTCACTATTTCTCTGTGTTAATTTTATAAATATGTGGTTTCATTTCGTTCCGCTCATAAATCTGGATCAGTGGTATCGAAGCGATCTACTCCTTGTCATTTTTTTAATGCATGTCCCTGACGCGGTCAGGGTATAGAGAGTTGGGTATCAAGATTGTTTCTCTTGAGGACAACTCCTCTCGCGCTCTCAAGAAACTGTGCATGGCGAGCGAAAATAAAGACGAAGGGACATGAAATCCTTTCAAAATTTTGTTGGAGGAAGCCCTTGAGAGACAAAGGAACGAGATGATGGACAAATTTGCACAAATCCTTCGACGGTTGTTGACAAGTGACACATCCAGCTCAAGCAGAGGTGCCACCCCCTTCAAGGTACAAATCAATTTTGATATTCCTATATTTGAAGGTCAAATAGATGTGGATATCGTCGATAAATGGTTAAACCTTCGAGAAGGGTATTTTTCTATCCACAACTTTTCTGATAGAGAAAAGATTACATTTGTGCTCCTCAAGGTCGTCCCCCATGTCAAAGATTTGTGGGAGACTTTCTGTGAGAAAAAGGAAATAAAGGGATCCACATTATTTGCAGTTGCACCCACTTGGGGTTCAGGGATGTTATTAAGGAACAATACTACCATGTTGGAAGTTATGATGACTTGTATACAAGATGGACCACACTGTGACAGGAAAGAGACCAAACAGTGTCAGATTTCACCAATGTCTTCCATACCTTGCGCACCAAGCTGGGTATCAAAGATTTTGAGTGACATATGGTGCTCAAGTACCGCAACATTCTGCATAGATACATCCAAACATAAATGGATTTTTTGGACATCTCATCCTTGGGCGTGACCTATCGATTTTTCATCAAAATCAAGCAGAAGCTTAAACAAAAGACGCGACAGTTTGGGTCTAGGAACCCCTCACAACAGAAGCAGTGCAAGGGTACCCCAACCTGCTGAACAAAGGAAAGAACAAATAAGGGCAACCTCAGGACAACCAGTCCAAGCCATAAGCAAATAAGGACAATAGGAAGATGAAGAAAGATACTGAGAAGTGGTGCGACTTCCATAAGAGCCCCTGGCATAACGTTGTTGATTGCCACTCAAAGTAGTCATTGATGGCTGAGGTAAAAGCCTTTGAATAAGATGTGACTTCTGAATCTGAGTCAAAACTAGAAAAGGGTAGACAGATCATTGACGCAAAACCCAGTGCCACTATTTCTACCACCAAGATCCAGCCTAGTGAACCTGATGAGCCAAAGGAAGGTGAGTGCCTATTTCATTCACATATGTGGGTGAAAGGCACTCCGTTGCACATCAACGTTGATAGTGGTAGCCAGCAGAACCTCATCTCAATAGAGGTCATCAAGCGGTTAGCCCTGCTGACAACATCGCACTCTCAACCCTACACCATCGGATGGCTCCGTTAAGGAAACGATCTTCGCATTAGCCAACAGTGTCGCATGTCATACGAAATCAAGCCATTCAAAGATGAGGTATTGTGTGATGTTGCTCTCATTGAAGTTTGTGATGTTATTTTGGGCAAACCTTATTTATGGAAATGTCATGTTGTATATGAGTCTAGGCCACACAATGTTATCATTACTTTGAACAGGAAATTGTATGGGATACCCGAGGTAGTCCCACCTAGTGTTATTTCATTGATCTTTGCCAAGCAATGAAGGAAGGTCATTTCTCAGACCAGGAAGTTTGTATTCTTCATGATTCACTCTTAAAGTGAGTGAAAGGTTGCAACCACATCCATGGCCTGTGCGGTCGACCTCTCCACGCAACAGAAGCAAGTGGATAAAGATGTGGAAGAATATAAAGACATGTTCTCATCACCTACTGGGGTACCTCTGCACTGTCAGGTTGAGCATTCCATCGATTTGACCCCAAGTGCACCGCTACCCAATGGGCCAATCTATCGCCGCTCTCTGCTAGAAAATGAGGAGATCAAGCATCATATCCAAGAACTGCTCCACAAGGAGCACATCTGACCCAACTCATCACCTTGTGGAAGCTCAATCGTGTTGGTGCAGAAGAAAGATGGGAGTTAGCAACTCTGCATTGATTACCAGGCCCTAAATAAAATCACAGTCAGGAATTGGTACTCGATTCCCCGAATCGACGATCTCCTTGATCAACTCAAGGAGGCCAAATACTTCAGTAAGATTGATCCGAAGTCTGGCTACCATCAGGTCCCAATAGAGCAGAAAAATGTATGGAAAACTGCCTTCAAGTCAAAATAAGGTCTTTTTGAATGGTTGGTCATGCCCTTTGGTTTGAAAAATGCCTCAACAACTTTCATGAGGATGATGAATGATATCTTGTGTCCTTTCACTAATTATTTTGTGGTGGTGTATCTGGATGACATCCTCATCTACAACAAGACTTGGGCAGACCACTTGTAGCATATTCAGTAGGTTATGCACACTCTGCGACAGCACAAACTATATGCCAACTTGGAAAAATTCTCCTTCAGCATGGACATGGTCCACTACCTGGGCTAGATTCTTAATGTGCATGGTGTGCATGTTGATCCAGCCAAGATCCAAGTCATTCACGACTAGCCAAACCCAACCATGCTCATTGAGCTTCAGAGCTTCTTAGGCCTTGCCAATTTCTATCGCAGGTTTGTGTTGGGATTCTCCCATATTGCATGAGGCCTCAACAAAATAACTAAGGGTGGTGGTAAGGCAAAAATTGTGTGGGGCCTATCCCAATAGAAAGTGTTCGATGATTTGAAGCAACGCTTGTGCCTAGCCCCAATGCTTTCATTACCTGACCTACAACAACCCTTTGAGATCGAGACAGATGCTTCAAACTATGTTGTGGGCGTAGTCCTCACTCAACATGGCTACGTTGTGGCCTATCATAGTGAGACACTATCAAATGCCATTCGTAAGTACCCTACTTACAACAAACAAATGTACTCCATTGTGCAAGCCTGCCACTAGTGGAGGCATTACATTCTCGGGAAGGAGACAATCATTCGCAATGATCATAGGACGTTGCAGTTTATGTAGGTAGAAGACAAATTGTAGAATGACCGCCATCAGAAGTCTTCCACATATTTGCAGTAGTTCCACCTCAACATCAAGTGTAAAACATGAAGTACCGACCGAGTCGTTGATTTCCTCAGTCGACCTCCAGTCGGGACACTCACCATAGTGTTACACTCTTGCAACCACGAGACCTTCAAATGGCCCCACCTATATGAGACAGATCCTGACTTCGCCGACACCTACCAGATGTTGGGTGCAAACACAACTGTCACTAATTTCCATCTTCAAGACGGGTTGCTATGCCATTTGGGCCATCTCTGCGTTCCATCAAGCGAGTGAGCAAAGCTGATTTGGGAAGCCCACTACAGTCGGGTGGCAGGACACTTCAACATGGAAAAGACAGTGGTAGTGTTGCAATGACATTTCTACTGGCCAAAACTTCGACAAGATGTCAACAAGTATATATGGTCCTACACTGTCTGCGTTATTGCCAAACCGACTAGTAAGAAACAAGGCATGTACACTCCTCTTCCTACTCTTGATAGACCCTAGGAATTTATCTCAATGGACTACATGTCGGGCCTTCCGTCCACCAAGTGGGGAAATGACTGTGTTTTGTGGTTGTTGATCGCTTTTCCAAGGTGGCGATTATGGTCGCCGGTAAGAAGAGCATCACAACGAAGGCCACTATCGAGCTCTTCTTTGAATAAGTGTGGGTACACTTTGGGATCCCACAAACCATTATCTCAGATCAGGACAGTTGGTTCCTCTACACATTCTAGTTGAGCCTCTGGTCACTGCTGGACACCAAGCTCACCAAGTCCACTACCTTCCACCCATAGACAGATGACAAACCGAGGTCGTCAACCAGATGATCATGCACATCCTGTACATGTACAATTCCAAGCACCCCCGCACCTGGGATGAGAGTCTTCCCTATGTTCAACACAACTACAACAGAGCCATACATAGCTTAAACAACCACAACCCCTTTTAGGTGGGGTTGGGATTTCAACCATTGGGTCCATGGATGTTGCACTACCCCTTGTGGCCACCCAGGCAGACTCATCACATGATCCAACTGAAGTCGATAAATCCACTCGGTTCATTGAGTGGATACAACACATTCACCAATAGGTTCATGCTATTTTACAGAAGTCCAAAGCCAAGTACAAGCAGCGCCATGATCAACACCGGGTGCCACACTAGTGTCAGGTGGGAGACAAATTTTGGTTGAACTTGTAGAAAGAACGACTTATATAGCCTCATCGGAATCTTATTCCACTCTATTATGGACCTTACACCATCACCAAGGCTATGGGTGACAATGCTTTTGAGCTCAACCTCCCCCTTTCCTTGGCTTGCAACTAGTGTTAATGTGGACCTCCTTCGGCCTTATTTTCCACCATTATTGGACACCTCRGAGATAGCAGAACAATTGACACCAACAAAGCTCAAACTTGACTGCATGGAACATGCATCCACTGATTAGATCATGGACACACAGGTCAAGTTCACTCACTAGCAGAGGATCCAACTTTATGGGGTTGTCAAAGTAGGGAAGCTCCTGCACCAAGGAATATGGCTCACCCGGGGCCAAATTCAGCAGAAATTTTCTCATTTGATGGGGGAACCAAACACAATGGAGATATTACTTCTTAATGGGGGAGGATTTATCCAAGAGGATATCGGTGGCCACCCACCTTTTCCAACTGACTCAAAACAAGTTTTTGGTAGCTTACTATTTTTAGCAGTTTTTCGGGTCCCAAACTTCCGAAGCTATTTTGAGGGCATAAACGACAGTTTTTCACGATCAGGCACCTTTGAGATTGCAAATAAACTCTTATTGAGCCCCCTAAATGAAGCTCCTCATTAGTACCTTTCCAACGAGCTATCATGTTCCCTAAACGAAGATCGTATGCAAAAGTTACGACCCGGGGAAGTTGATGTACAAACTTTCCCCAACATGGCCCACATGACTTTTGGCGCTTCATCTCCCAGGGTTAGGTTTTTGGATGTATAGGGTTTTTGCATTCATGTTTATGGTAAAAAAGCCTTCAAAACCTCATTGTACTTATCTTCTCACGAATGAGCGTAGCCATCACATCTCTTCTTAGAGATAAGTTGCCACCATTCTAGCAAGCTTGTTTCAGTCTACATTTTACAATTTTCAACATATTTCTTATTTAATAGAAGTCAAGTTTTATTGTATCTTTGTTATTTTTCACTGCGTCTCTGTGTTAATATTATAAATATGTGGTTTCATTTTGTTTCGCTCATAAATCCAGATCAACTTGTACCAGTAGAAATCCTTGGTAAATAAGTTGTTTCTCATAAAGAAACTATATCTTCTGAGGATGAGTGAGGACAGTTTGATGACTGAGCATTTAAATGAGTTCAATACCATTATAAGCCAGTTATCTTTTGTGGATATTAAAATCATTGAGGAGGAGAAATGTATTATCTTATTATATTCTTTGCTAGACTCCTCGGATAGCTTAGTCGTGGCTATAGGGAGTAATACAATGACATTAGCTCTATAAGACGTGGTTGCATCTCTATTGTCATGAGAAATGAGAAGGAAGAACATGAATGGATCGACCAATTGACAGAGATAAAGGAAAATTCTTCGGTAGAAAGTCTAAATCAAAGGGTAGATCTAAATCCCATGTTCAATCAACAAGAAGATGTTGGAAATGCGGTAAAGTTAGACATTACAAAAGAGATTGCAAGTAGAAGGAAATGGAAATCAGTATAGGATCCAACGAGAAGCAGTTGACTAAGAGAAAGATGACTCCAAATAAGGGAGGCAATGTGTACTTGGCATCGACCAATACACAGTCGGATCAAGATGTTTGGTTGATCGACTCAGGAACATCCTATCATATGACACCACATAGAGAATGGCTATGTGAATATGAACAATATGAAGGAGGAGACGTGTTCTTGGGAGATGAATCAAAAACCAAAATTGTCGGATGAGGAAGAGTTCGACTGATACTGGACGATGGGAGGAGTAGAACCCTTCCAGGTGTGCTACACATTTCGGGTTTGAAAAGAAACCTGATATATATTAGCAAGATGAGTGATGCAGGGGTGCACACTCTATTTCAGAAGGATTCATGCAAGATAGTCATAGGTGTGATGCTCTTAATGAAAGGTGTTCAGATTGGAACCCTATACAAGTTACTAAGGAGTGTCGACTTGACTGGATGCAACAACATTGTTGTAAGTTGACTCGGCTTGGGCTGAGTCAATTCAAATTGAATCGACAAGTCATCATAAAGTTGAACCAACCACGATATGGCACGAGAGGATGGGACACATTGGAGAGAAAGGACTTCAAGCTATGCATACCAAAGGTATGGTCGAAGACTTTCGTGCATGAAATTTACAAGTTGATTTTTGTGAACATTTTATATATGGAAAACAAAGTCTGGCGAGGTTCCCATCTAGAGCGACAAGGGAAAGTGAGATTCTAGAATTGGTTCATGGTGATGTGTTTGGCCCTAATTCATTGCCTTCACTTGGATATATTTCATGAAGAAGAAATCAGATGTTTTCGAGAAATTCAAAGAGTTTAAATCTTTCGTAGAAAACTAGAAAGATTAGAAGATTAAGGTGTTGAGAACTAACAACGGTGGTGAATTCTGTGGAAAATAATTTGATTAGTTCTGTGAGCAGTGTGGCATAGCATGACAAAATAGCACATAATATACCCACAACAAAATGGAGTTGCTGGGAGAATGAACATAACATTGATGAACAAGGCAATGAGCATGCTCAGTGGTGCTGGGCTTGAACAATAATTTTGGGCAAAGGCAATCGACACTACAAAATATCTATTGAATATGTCTCCTTCGCCGACAATAGTCGACAAGACTCCACATGAGGTATGGTCAGGTAAGAAGCCTTCAGTTTCACATCTCAAATTATTTGGTTGTGATACATTTGTTCATGTTCCCAAGGAGAAGAGGAGCAAGCTGGACAAGAAGGCAGTCAAATGTATTTTCATTGGATACAAAGAAGGAATGAAAGGATATAAGCTCTGGGATCTTGCATCAAGGAAAATAATGTACAGTCGAGATGTGATCTTCAAAGAAGTCAGAAGTAAGTATGATCTTGAAGAAATTGTTCAGACCGGGATTATTCCAGAGAAGGTGCAGTTTGAACCAAGGAATGAAGAAGTTGATTTAGATGAGTCAACGAATCAAAAGCAGAGGTGGAATAATCGACCCTGGTTGTAAGGAGGCCATAAAGAGTAAGAAAACCAATCGAAATGTATAGTCCACCCAAATTCCCTTCCATGTTTGTGTTAACTGCCACCGATAATGAGCCCAAGTCGGTCGAGGAGGTAGTTGACTCGACAGAGGGAAAACTTTGGAAGGATGCTATGGTCGAAAAGATGGAATCCTTGCACAAGAATGAGACATGGGACTTAGTCAAGTTACCTAGTGGAAGAAATATTGTCGGTAGCAAATGGGTATTCAAGAAGAAGATGAATGCAATAGGTCAAGTTAAGAAATTCAAAGCTCGACCGGTATCGAAATGAAATTCCCAAGTTGATGGAGTTGACTTCGGTGATATTTTTTCCCCTGTTGCAAAATTAACTTCTATTAGAGTACTAATGTCTCTAGCTGCAACATTTGATCTGGAAATAGAATAGATGGATGTGAAGACAATGTTCCTACATGGAGACTTGGAAGAGGAAATCTACATGAAACAACCTGAAGGATTTGTAGTAAAGGGCAATAAAGATTTGGTGTGCAAACTAAAAATATCCCTTTATGGTATAAAGAAATCACTAAGGATGTGGTACCAAAATTTCGACACATACATCCTTAGTTTGGGGTTTGTGAGAAGCAAAACTGATCACTGCATATATTCCAAAGAAGAAGGTGGGAATTTCATATATTTAGCATTGTATGTCGATGACATGTTGCTGATTGGAAACAACCTGGACACAATAAAGGAGGCGAAGAAGCAACTATACTCCAAGTTCGACATAAAGGATCTCCGTGTAACAACTTCATTATGAGAATGGATATTAAGAGAGATCGAGCAACTAGAAAGCTCTAGTTGAACCAGCTGAAGTATGTTGAAACAATCTTGAAACATTTCAATATGCAGGATTGCAAACTTGTGAAGGTGTCAATTTCTGTGGGAGCAAGGCTAACTGTTAAACAATGTCCAACGACACAAGAGGAAATAATGGACATGGCACATGTTTCCTATGCAGGTGTTGTTGCTAGTCTAATGATTTGATGGTCTACACTCGACCAGACATTGCCCATGCAGTGGGAGTGTTGAGCAGATACATGTCGACACCTAGGAAGGAACACTGGACAACTGTCAAGAGAGTATTCAGGTATTTGTGTGGCAAAAAATATTATGCTATATGCTACCAAGGAAATCCTGGAGGTGACAATGAATTAAATGTACATGGCTTTGTCGACGTCAACTAGGCTAGAGATCTGGATCAACGGAGGTCGACCAATGGATATGTGTTCAAAATGTTCGGTGGAGCAATCAGTTGGATGAGTAAGCGACATGCGGTCGTAGCCTTGTCGACAACAGGAGTTGAATACATGGTAGCCACTCATGGAAGCAAAGAAGTAATATGGCTGCAAAGGCTGTGTTCAGGAATCAGGTTTGAACAAAGAGCTATGAAGATAAGTTGTGACAGTCAAAGCACAATATTTCTTGCAAAGAACCCAACTTATCAAATGAACTCATAACTAAATGTTGAGCTTGGAAAGGAGTTGAAGGTTAAAGGATAAATGAAATGGATTGGAAAATATGAACTTAGACATAGTTAAAGTAAAACATTTAACCAATGAGCAACTGGTACTGAACTATGCTCCTATCCACATCAATGAATCAATTACATACCTTCATCAAATGTGAACAACCTTCCTTTGTTGTACGTGAACCCTCTACAAGCTCGGCCTTTTAACACTCTTCCAAATCATTAGAAAACTAAGAGCGCTAAACAAAATCAGACTGTAAAACTCATCTTGTGAGCAAAAGAACAACAATCTCGTCTCTGTTTTCCAAAGCAACAAACAATTTTTTCATTAAAACTGTAACCATAATTCCATTTGTGGAAGTTAATGACTTGATGGAGCCGATTACGTTGGTGCATTTCCATAAATGAAATGACAGTCATTCCATAAATCATGTTGCTTTTATGGGTTTGGCTTGTAGGTTTATACATAACTATGCGAAAATCAAAATCGTTGACCAAGGCATATATACCATTTAATGAATCAAACCATAAAATTTCATACTTTTCCAACAAAATGAATATAGTGCTTTTGCCAATATTATTATACCTCCCGCGACATGGTATATAATGGTCGATATGGTATATAATGGTCGATATGCCGCTGACTGCTTATTACTTCAAACGTTGAACGTAAATTTATGGAATTTTCCAAAGTTAAACTTTATACCCTACAATTTTTTTATTTTCTTAAAATATTTAAATTATTTTTCTATCTTCCTATTTGTCTGTAAATTGAACCCATTATTGCACATGTGATAACAGGATTTAAAGACGCTATTTAATGATATTAAATGTAATATCAGTAAGTGTCAAGGTTTAGGACGACCAGTTTCGTGTGTCAGGGCTTATATCTGCCAATTTCGTCTTGGTCGATTCGACCTGTACCCGCACGACAATCTTATCTAAGTAATGGGACCACCAAGTGTTCAACAACCATCCATGTCGGTCGGCCTCAGAGTTGGGAAGTATTATGTGAGAATTTGAAATCCATCCATACATAAAGGAAAGACAAATCAATGATCGAAATTGAAAGTTGAGTCAAGCTTGACTTGAGAGGATGATGAATCTAATTGGGTCACGTCTTATATATGTTCTAGTTTACATGGCTTGCGTGAATCCGAACAACTTCTTTATCAATATGCTTCTCATGCTTTCTATTGATCGAGCTTTCAGGTTTCATAGAAGCACTGAAAGGTTGTACATTCTAGGTAAGAGGCGGGAGGGTTGTTTCTTATCATTTTGTCTCCATCATGAGCCACGAATCCCAAATAGAATAATCATGATCGGTGTGTGCATGACTCTGTTGAATTGCACTTTTAGTCCTTGGTTGTTTTGTATTAAAGATCGACATATGTCTATGTAGGACTTATTAAGGAGTGGCTACGGTGGCATATGTTACAAAACTCACTATCAGGGACTCCAATGCCGCCCCTGCACCTGGCTATTTCATAATTATTTATTTATTGTAGTAGGTATGCTGATAGGCAAATCTTGTTTTATAAACTCTTCAAAAACCCATTTCACAATTTCCACTTTAAATCTCGCAACAATTTGATAGTTCTTTGACACACATATCACCCTTATATCCATGATACTTCGCGTTGATCCCATGCCAAACATGCAATGAAGAAAACATAATTGTTCATATAAACATATATCCATATACTCCATAAATTATGATGAATTCTTGATGTAGCTATAAAATATCATCCTTTTAAAACTCATTGGATAACCTCCTAGTGGGACCCCTGCCAAACCTTGGCAAAGTTGAGTAATGATTAAGCTTTAGTTTTGCAATCATTTGCAAGCTTTCATGGAGGTTGGACCATAGATTGGGTCAACACCACCTAGCTACTTGGTTGGATGCCTCTCAACTAGAAAAAATGACATAGGGGGGTGGTCATAACCCAAAAAAATGACCCAATTTCATTCCATGACCACATCCCCCTTTTGTGCCCCCTCCAACTCCTTTTTAATCCCTTCAGGTTCACGAGTTGACCCTGATATAAATGACAGATTGTTAATTTCTTGAACTATGTTATCATTGTGATGAAAATTTGCCAAGGGGATAACTGTAGGGAAGATAAATCCTTTGTCATAAATATGGCTCAATCGGGCACGTCTGATGATATTTTAGAGGAAGGGATGACCAAGATAGATTTGTAAGAGACTATGCATGAAGAAGTACCCACTCACGAGCCTCCTTATGAGGAACCCAAAATTTCCCTCCATGCTTTGTTAATAATTACAACTCCCGAAACCTTGAAGTTGGTTGGATATATATCTAGCACATGAAGGTGTTTGACTTAATCGACAATGACACGACACCTACAATTTCATCCATTGTCAAGTAGAAGAGGAAACACATTGTTATGTCCACATGGTGCACAATTTTCAAATCATGATAGCTAATGGAGGTAGTATGAAATGTGGTACTAAGTGCGAGAATGCAAAACTCTAAATGGGTGGCTATTTCCTCAAATCAAACATGTTTGCCAATGAAATGGGAGATTGTGATGTAGTTCTATGCATATAATGGATGTGAATAATGTACCCTATTACAATGGATTTGAAGGAGTTATACATGAGCTTCAACAAGGAGGGACATAAATACATGCTCAAAGGTCTTCGAACCAGTGCACTGGAAATCATTAACTCTCACCATATGGAAAAGCTCTCAAAGAGAGGTCACTATTGCACAAGTCAATGCCATCCAAGTTATGGATAACTCCTAGTAGGAAATTCATCATTATTTATAGTTGGTTTTGGACAAACATCATTGGGTTTTTTAAAACACCTTGCGACTTACCATCCTCACATGGAGAGCGTGATCATGGCATCTTGTTGATTCCATGTAACCAATCACCCAATGTGCATCCTTATCACCATCCTTTTGCACACAAAAAAATTTAAAAATATAGTTCGAAAATTGTTAGAGGCTAGTCATATGTTCTAGTACTAACCCCTACTTCTCTTTGATGGTCATGGTTTCAAAGAAAGAAGGAAATTAGCGCATGTGTTTGGACTTCCACGCTCTTAACAAGTTGATGGTCAAAAATAAATTTCCCATTCTCGTCATTGACAACCTCTTGGATGAGCTTCACAAACCACAATTCTTCACTAAACTTATTCTTTGTTTTAATTATTTCCAAATTAGGATGAAGGAAGTAGAGATACCTAAGATTACCTTTCACACACATGAAGGGCATTATGAGTTTTCAGGGATGCTTTTGGAGCTTTGGCATGCCCCATCCACTTTCCAAAACCTCATGAACAAGCTTTTTTGACCCTTTTTATGCAACTTTGTCCTCATTTTCTTTAGTGATATTTTGATTTACAACAAAACTTGGGAGGCACATGTGGATCAACCATTACAATTACTCCGAGATAACCACTTATTCATCAAACATTCCAGATGTGTTTTTTTGGCACTTCTGAAGTGGAATATTTGGGTCACTTTGTTAGTAGGGATGGGATGCAAGTTGACCCAGTGAAAATTAAAGAAATGAAACACTGGACATGCCCAAAGACCCTAAAAATCTTGTGTTGTTTCCTTGGTCTTGCTAGCCATTGGAAAAAAATTGTGCAAAGCTATGGTAGAGTTACTACCCCATTAACATCCTTGCTAAAACAAATGCCTTTGTATGGAAATATTTAGTTGAGTAGGACTTTTAGGCCTTAAAGAAAGTTACGTGTACTACCCCAATCTCGTGTTGGACTTCACTAAGACTTTCATCGAGAGATGTGATGCCTTATAAGCAAACACAAAACCTTATAAACAAACATTTCTCAAGGAAAAGAGTCACCAAAGGATAGTACCCAAGTTTTATGGCCCCTATCAAATCCTCTAGGTCTACACTACAGTATTGGCCAACGTTTGATTCTCGCAAGGTCTATTCTACATGGAAAAACAATGATCGAAAACTTATAGGTAAGCATCGAACTTGTAATACTAGAAGACATGCACACACACTGACACCCCATGTAGACATCACATGATGCAACAACAAACAAACACAAAGCTACATATAAACCTTAAACTTTGCAAATTAAAAAATAAAAATAAAATCTAAGGTATTTTGGATACTTGTCATTTTTACGAGTAATTTTGCTTTTTATTAATATGTGGGGAGCTACAAATCCTACCATCACATTATTGTAGTACAAACCCACTTTAACAAGGAGGGAAATAAATTTGAACCTCAAAACTCTATGAAGTAAGAGTAATGTCTTCACTAATTCACCATGGGTAATTCCCTTACAATTTGCCTTGTCAATATTGGAAAGGGATAGACACAATGAAACAAATTATCATTACTTGCCCTAACGACAAAATATGTCTTGAAGATATACCTCAAATACTATAGATTCCTTTCGATCGACTTAAGGCTAGGTATGATGGGTATTTTTTATACCAAATTCATCATGGACTTGCACATGACCTTCATCACTGTTTTAACATATCATTTGAGTGTGGTTAACCACACCATGAATGGAGCCATGTATACATTTAACACTTGTCAACCATGTCCTAGTTGTCAAAAGTCATCTGCTTAAAAGAACATACCTATCAAGAGGCATCCAAGTGGAAGTGCTTAACATGTGACTAGCATTGAACTTCGAGGTTCACGCAAAACTCATGACCAAATATTTTCATCACCCTTCAATTTATGTTCACATAAATCTAATTGCGAAATTAACATAATCAAGTGCAAATTAGTTTTTTTTTCTTAACATAGGATATAAATAAAGTTTGTAACATTACCTCTTTACATCACGAACAATATGTTAGCATCCGTGACTATCTTTTCCCTGTTTACTTCAAGTCCACTAGAACCATTCACTAGCTGACCTTTTTCATGACCACTCCTCTTCTTGGCACATGCAACGGTTGCAATCACAAGCCACCATTTCCCCCTTAACTGTCATAGGATTTAGTGTCCCACGTAAACAATACTTGAAATTATTATGAATTTTGGTATCCACCACAAAAAGATAGGCAACATCTTGCTCAACACCCATTCTAAGATACATAGACTCCTAGTATGACACCCACTTATCACCCAACTAGAGCATGGAAGGAAAATTTCTATCCACAGTCTCACTTTTGTTAGTTATGATCCATAACACCTTGTTCGACAACAAATCAAGGCCATTGTTCCATGCCACACATGCATGAACACGTTGCATTCTTTCCTTGAAACACTTCAATCACAATGCCGTGGAAAACCCACCAATGGACAAAGAAACTACACACTTTGTCAAATATTGCAATGTCCATGCCTTCCATTATATCCAAGCCATAACATCCCATGTCCTAGCGGACTTTACTCTACAATTCAGGTAGAGGGAGTAATGAAATACAACAAGCTTATAAAAAGAAGATGATGGACAAAGTGTTGCCTAACTCACAAAATCTATATGTGTTGGATTATTTGCTCCACAGCTTTAACACTCTCTTCTCCGATATAGGAGTGAGTTAAAAAGTTAATAGACTTAACCTTTTTGTTGAATTTTTTTTTGAGTTAAAAAGTTAATAGACTTAACCTTTTTGTTGAATTTTTTTGAATATGGAAAATAATTTGGACCTAAACCTTTTGAGACCACCATGTTGAATGTGACCTATTTAATATGGATTCGTGACCGTAACATTTCATGCAAGGAATTGGAGTGAACGAGTCTTGGCCGTCGATTTGAAAGACTGACGTCAGCGAGCTCTACCGTCGATTTCATTCATATCAACGGCTCAAATAATTGGAACAATCGTGAGAAACGCGGGAAACATTGAAAAGCGTGCAAAGGTGCGCCGCCCAAGGGTTTCATGCTCCGCGATTCGTATCGGAATGAAGCTTTAGTCTTGCAATATACGTTTCGGAGCCATTTCCGAACTTGAAATAAATCTCCTAAATCTCCCCGAAGCATTTGTGATTTACGGCGTCCTTTCAGGTGCGGTATGCGCCTCTTTCTATTTACTTGTGTTTTCGAAACTTTTTCGCGTTTTTCCTTGCAAACTCCAATACGTAAAGTAGATTATTATAGGCTTATAGAACCTAGTTACGAGGCCTTTAAGCAATTCTTTTACACGTTGAAATGTTAAACTTTGTTAGAATCTAAAATTTTGTGTTCCTCTGCCCAGAAATTCTGAAGAACGTGTCAAATATGTAAATTTTCATCGCACCAGCGAAAAAATCACGCATCATCAGAGTATTTTCCATCGATTTTAAAGATATCATCAGAGTACTGTATCAGTAGCCGTGGAAAAGAAAGATAGATTGGAAGCTGTCAATTTCCGTCTGTACGTTATTTTGCCTTTTCCTGCTCTGTTGTGCAGTCTGCATTCTGTTATATGGTGAAGAATCCATTCTAATGAGGCTTTATGGCGTTCTAGACATTTAAGAAGCTTTGCTCAAGAATTAGTGGATTTTTCATGAAAGATTCTCAAGATTCAAAAGAATTGGTTCAATTTTGCGCGATTCGTCCGAGGTTTGTCAAAGTTCTTCTAAATTTTAAAGCATTTTCGTTCGTTATTCGAAATGACCTTGAACTGACATATTTGAGTATTATTTTGCATTTTACCTATTGCAAAGGCAGGCGGGCGTACTTTCATAGACTTTAGTGGATATCTTTGCTCTACGCTATGGCAAAACTCAGGTCACGGGAGGTAGGAGTGGCTTCGGTTGCGGAGGAAACCCTAACACCTGCGCATTCTGAGGATAAAACTCCGTCGGCGAATTGCAAAACAGTCAACGGCCGTCGAATTGGCGGTGGAGATATTTTGACTCCCACCAGCGGTTCCGTAACAGGAAGTGTTAGGAGAAGCGCGAGAATTAATGCTAGGTTAAATGTTGTACCGTTCTCTCCAGGTAGTAACCTTGATCAAGAGTCGCCTTCAACTGCAGTAGTAAACAATGGCGGTGATGGAACCATAGCCGATGGACAAGATTTTTCTGTTAAGAAGGATAACGGGGGAAGTTCGAGGAGGGGTAGGGGCAAAGGCAATGGAAGCAGCAGAGGTCGAGGAAAAAGAAAGGGTAAGCACAACTTCTCTGATAGTAATGAAGCATCTTATGATGATGTTTATGTTTTTGTTTATCTTTAACCTCTTTAGAGACCTACCTGGTCTACAAGATTCTTCTCTCAGAATCATAATTGAAAATTGAGTTTAATCAAGAAATTCAATCAAAGATTCTGCTGATTTTTAAACCTATTATTACTTTTAACACCCTTTGAAATTACCTGGTCTATGCGACCTCTTCTCTTAGAATTAAAATTGAAAATCGAATTCAATAAGAATCCAGTCAAAGATTGATTTAGTAAGGATCTAATTACATTTTTATCAATGATGTTGATGATGCTATGCTTATGCTGGTTTTAACTTTTTACCATCATTTGAGGCCTACCTGGTCCGTAGAACCTCTTCTTGTAGAATCAAAATCGAAAATTGAGTTTGGTCAGATTTAATCAAGGATGCTGCTAATGTTTACACTTATGCTTGCTTTTATCGCTTTGAGGCCTACCTGGTCTATAGGATCTCTTCTCCCAGAGTAAAAATAAAAATTCTTGTCTAGGACCTCTTCTCTTAGAGTCCAAATAAAAAATTGAATTTAATCAAGGTACTAGATAACGTTGGATTTGAATTTAAGTTATTATTTGACACGAAGTGAAGAAACTGATACTCTTGGTATTGAAGAAGCTGATACTATTGATGACGGGAATCGTGGAGCTAGAGGTGGAGGAAGTAGAGGAAAAGGGAAGCGGAAATTAAATGATGGGATTCCCCAAGAAACAAAGTTTTCTGAGGTCGAATCCGAGGAGGATTCAGAGTCTTCTGAGAATGATGAAGTCAAAGTACATTTAGAAGAAAATCACGAAGAAGAAGGAATTACTCCAATTGCTGAGCCTGTAGATATGGAAGCATCTTCTCACCAAATGAATTTATCAGAGAATAACGAGGTTCCATCTGCTGTGCAAATCAATCCTGTTGGCGATGATGTTCAGCAAGATGTAAATCCAGGTGCCAATGTTGTTGAACAAAATGTAATTGAAGAGAATGGTGCTCCTCGGAATCAGAATAGAATTACATCAAGAGAGAGGTTTCTTGCAATAGCCCGAAGACGGGCCTCACATTTTGCGTATTTCAATCCTGAAAATGGTCAACCATCATCTTCTCAGCAGAGGCCCCAGCCCAATGCTACGGTTGGAAATGACGAAGAGAGAAGAGATTGGCCTGGCCCGTTTTCTACCGCCAGACGCTTGGTAGAAGAAAGAGCAACAGCATTGGCAGCTCGTCAGGAAAAGCTTTCTGGCAATGACAACCCTGCTTCTTTAATTGAATGGAAGCCTTCCCGGGACAAAGACTTTGTGACCCAAGTTATACCTCCTTCACTGTATGATTTATGTTTAAGCCTTTTGTGCAAACATGTTGAACATATTGAGACACTGGAAGGAATTCCTGATTCAGCCAAGGAGAGAATCTGCAGTGCTTTCTGTGCATTACGTAAAATGACTCCTCGGACTTCAGGATTATTCATTACAGGATCTCCAACACAAATATGCATTCCAGACTGCTCTCTTATACCAGAGGAAGATCTTACCAAGCTGATTGCAGAATGTTCAACTACTAATCTAGAGGTTCACTGCTGTTTAAGTTTTGTTCCATTCTGATTTCTGATAAAACCTTAAATGTTATTTCAATTTCAATGGCATCAAGTTCTTGCCTTTTGATGTTGGTATTCTGACTGGTTGGAGAATTAATGGTTCTCTTTTGAGGTCATGACCAGACAGAATTGCCATATTGACAGGTACTACAATTGGGCATGTGTGGACGCGCTTTTTCAGATCGTTTACTGCAAGCTACCTTTGTTCGTCCTTCTGTGAGCTTGCCTTTCTTAACTTGCCTCTCTCTGAAGGGTGCATATCGCCTATCAGATGTTGGATTGAGTTCGCTTGTGAAGATGGCCCCTTTACTAAGTTCTGTAGATTTGAGTCAGTGCTCATTATTATCTGAGGCTGGCATTAATACTCTAGCCGACAGTTTGGCTCCAGTGCTTAAGGAATTGCGTCTGGAGTCATGTCAGCAGCTAGAAGCCTTCAAGATTCTGCCTGCATTAAAGAAGATGCAGAAATTGGAAGTGCTATCAGTGGCAGGGATAGCAGGTGTTACCGATGAGTTTCTTAGCGAACTGCTCGCTTATCTGGGCTGTGACTTGAAAGAGCTTTCTGTATCAGACTGTGGGTAAGTGGTTCAATTTCTTTTGTGTTTTAAATTATTAAGTTCAGATAACTTGGATAGTGAAATATCTTTTCAGAATACATCTCGTGCTTATATTAGTTTAATACTTAACGCTTTTGAGGGTGCCTGCTGATCATTAGATACTTGTGATGCAGAAAGCTGACTGATGGTGCCCTAGAAGCAATAGGTGCTGTGTGCTGTGCACTGAATGTTCTCATCCTGGACAATCTTTCTCTTTTGACTGACACAGCACTTGTCCACCTTACAAATGGATGCAGATCACTTCAAACCCTATCATTAAAAAGATGTTCATTCAGGTTAGTGAATGACACTTAACCATTTCTAAAGGGTGTGATGTAAAATTGTTGTAAGCAGCATTCCCGTTGAAAGTTTTTTGATAATGCTTCTTATGCATGTTATTATGATTGTCGTTTTGTCTGAAGTTTTAACTAACCTATACAAACCATATTGTGATGATGTTTGTATAAATCTAGCCATTGCTAGAACAACCCTTATTTGTTGATGACTTTGATTCAAGAGGCATTCTGTACGGTGCAGATATACTATACCTTTGCAACTGACACTCTTTGTTAGATTCATTTTTCCTGTTTTTGGTATTTAGTTTGGAGATATCTGAGGCACTCCTGGGATGTTGCATATCATGTATTTAACAGTACCATTTGATTTAATTTTGATCAGCTTTGTGACATTAATGCATTTTTTAAAATTCTTTTTCTTATTCCCTTGGTCCCAGCAACTAGCTTTGGAACATCTTTTTTTCCGAGACGACAGCAAAGAAGGAAATATACATACTTAATATTTTTATTTTGTGTTTCCTTGGCTGATTGTTGACAAACTATAAATAAAACTTTAGATTTTCAACAGCTACATCTAAATTTTTGGTGGTTAATTCAGTCTAGTATATAGAAAATTGACATTTCCTGGGTATTGTCTGTAATGCAGTAGTCCTGTTTTTTTCTTTCCAAGGATAACATTGCAGGGAAACCCAAGGGGATGCTTCTCAACATTCGTGAATGGCATCCCTAGTAAACCCGTTGGTGTAGAGTTTAGAGTAGTGTGCTTCACCCAGGATGATTTGAACCGGGCACCTGCTTGCACGGAACTAGCCAAATGCCTAACAACATTGGCAACAACTGGTTGAGCTAACCCCATGGTTTTTTTTAAACTTCGCAGGGAGACCCCTGGGCACTCCTTGCATTTTGTGGACGGTGCCCAGTGTAAACCTGTCAGTGACTCAGCGCTGATTATGGCACTTGAGCCAGTAGGGATATCAAGTGAGGCCTGTAAAAGAGGCAGCCAGCCCAGGGGATTGACCCCGAGACTTCCTGCATGAAGCTCAAAGCACTCAACTACTCAAGCTAGCCCACCGTTATATAGTACTTGGAATGTTTAGTACTTTCAAGTTAGAACATCATATTGCTAGTTTAATTTTTTTCCAGTGTAAACTTTAAAGTGGTTAATTCCACTTTAATTTCTGGTGCTGGACATAGCCAGTATTGGTTTCGATGCTGTCTTTGGATATTAGATTGTATAGCTTGGTCATTTCAACTATTTGTGATACAATGTCTTGTATTGCAGTGATGAAGCTGTTGCTGCATTTGTCGGTGCTTCAGGGAATTGTTTATCTGATCTTTCCCTCAACAATGTGAAAGAGGTAATATGCTAGTATTTCAGTTTATCATAGAGTATGACTGTTTTTTCGGTTTAAATCTGCTTGGGGTTATTAATTGTATCAGTCTATCGGTTAAATGTTCAGTCTCTTATTGTTTTAATAGGTTGTTGTGAAGATTTATTTCTTTTGCCAAGAACAAAGGTGTGAGGTTGTGAGATTAATGTTTGAGTTCTAGTGGTAAAAATTTTCAAATGGTAGTATGTGTGCATGTGCATGTGTGCATATGTCAATATAATGAAATACAAGATACAATATAAATTACAAGATCGACCATGATAGCATATAAATAAACAACAAACCAAAACACAAGATAGATAATTTCCAATACACATACAATTCTGAAAATGTTTATCGAACTTTAGAATTTAAAATTGGAGTGTTTCCCCCTCAAGGGCAATTACTTCCAGATCACCCTCTCGGGGACATAATCACCTGGTTCGTGTTTGTGTTCGAATTCTACATCTATGAAATTCGTCAAAAATTCGCCATCTAAAAAAATTTGATAAAATTCGTCATTAAATTCGAATATATATATTAAAAAAATCTAAATATATAGTTTATATATATATATTTTAGATTTTTTTATTATAAATATATTAAATAATAAATATATTAAGTTTAATTTTTATATAACATATATTATATAAATTATAATATAACCGATGTATTAAAAAAATGATAAGTTTAATTAATTAAAGACTTAAGTTTAATGATATGTTCACAAATTTATGGGATAAAAGTATACTCTAATGTAAACATTTGGGAAAATTTGGTGAGATGAAGTAATGTGCGGAGTTATAATTTAAAAAAAAATTGATAAGCTTTAAAGATGTAAAGATATGCTTACTGAAATTGGGGAAACATGCATTTATTGGAATTTACGGGATATACTTTACCAGAATTTGGGAATTTACAGGAGATATGTTTCCAAAATTTGGGAAGCGTCTGTAATATGTGTAGTACGCAGTAATTTGCATCTCAGATCCTGAATTCCCATCAACCATGTGCGGAGAACCGTAGGCGTCTCAGGTCCCGACTTCTTAGCAAACAAGTGGACAGAGCAATAACTGTGTGAAGGTGACTGAAACATGGGCCTAACAACAACGGAGACTACTTGAACCGTAATTATAGTTCCTAATCACCTATAAATTGACACTTGCTATTTCATATGTTGACTGTTAAAAACTCCCATGCCGAATTTATACAAAAGTTCGACGAATTTGATGTGCCACTTTAAGATTCTCCTGAATTCGAACTCTATCCTTCAAATCTGGCTAGCACGGTGACTTATTTGAGGGGTGCATTGATGCTGCTTGGATGAGCTCCCTGCTCATATCTGCCAGTTTCAGCCTGATCATCCAGTCCTTATAGTCTTACATCATCCATGAGTTCTTTCAAGATGACTCTACCATGGTATATCAACTCCTATGCTTTAAATCTCAGATGATATGTGCTTGCGTAGATGGTACTTCATGCTTCATCTTTTCAGTTGATATGCTATGATTTCTTGTGTGGATTTCTTATCTAGAAGTGGTGTGATGGTTTCTAACCTTGTCATGAAAGTAATAAACATTGGTTATATCTTATAACACTTCCTAACGCTAATAATTTTATTATTTTGTCTTATTTTACCATGGGGGGACATAATTGTCCTTAAATAAGTATGTCACGACTGAGGACTAATTGTACTACTGGTGATCTGGTTGAGTAGTGTATCCATATCCTAACCACATCTAACACTTTCCATCCTTTCCCTTTCACTACCATCCCGTTCTTAAAAAAATACCGTTCCTGCTTATGTTTGACTTATCAAATGTCATCCAACAATGTCTAAATGAAGAAAAATGTAAGCCAAAGTAAAAAATAAAGCCAAAAAGGCTAGAGGTGAAGAGCAATAATGTTAAAAATGAAAAAAATATTAAGGCTAGAACTATGCCACCTCATTAAAAAGGCCTAGCCCCAAGGTCTTGCTATTGCACAGTGTGTAGATGCAAGAAAGGCTAAATAATAGTAGGTCAAACTGGCGAAACATGAACCTTCCCCACCCAATGTCACCACAATGGGGAGACTCTTTCTATTTAGGGAGGCTAGGCCCAGGGGAGACGTCCCCGGTAACCTGGGGTTTTGAAAGGGCAAAGGCTAATAGTACGAGACGCCCCAGAACTCCGGCTTTGAAAAGGCAAAGGCTAATAGTACAAAGACAATTTCCTCAATGATTACCTAATCAGAGAACAAAGCAAAAGAGGAAAAGCACCCGCAGACAACATCAATAAATATGGTACTAATAATGCAACTTGGTTAGTACCTCTCATAAATCAAATGACTATCCGAGCATTCAATATAAGCAGTTTTAAAGTAAATATTGACGGGTTTCAATGCTTGCAAATGGCAAACAGATAATATTACTTGTCAATAGATACAAAATGATATGGTATCCAATGTAACCAATCATTATTTGGTCTAATAAACGCTTTAATCCACCATTCAATTGTTTATAAAGTGAAACGTTGTTGCATCAAGATGAAATAACCAAGGGGTGATGTCAAAGATTCTAGGGTTGGTGGTAGGTTAGGGTTTCCAATTCAGCGAGCCGAGAGTGTCGGTTCGCGGTCTTACTTCAACGCTTGAGGCCGAGATCGCCTTAGGGTTAAAATACCGGAGTCAAAAGAGTGAAGGACGCAAAAGTTGGAAGGGGATGAGATTCAAAGGACTAGAGGGAAAGGTTTCTAGGTGTTGCTAAAGCAAGGCCCAAAGACGCCGTAACCTTAGGGGAGAGAGGCTCAATCGGCAGTTGCAAGTAAGGCCTCGTGTTCTCTCCTCCTCCCCGGCAAACGACTAGCTCGAGCAAAGCACAAAACAAAGAATAGAGCTTTGGGGAGGGAGAGAGTGTTTTTCGCTACAAAGAAGTTCTTCAACCCCAGGAAAACGACCCCAGTGTAGATAACTCCAGGGCCTAGGGACGCCTTCCTGGATTTCTAAAGGTACCGGCTAGCATAAAAGGAAGAAGGGGAAAATGAGGTAGCTGGCTAGGCTCTTCCTCTCAATGGCTTAAAGTTTCATCGTGGACATGAGACAACCACCTACTTCAGTGCCTTTGTTCCCTGTGGCTTTGATTCAACAATTTTATACAATATTAAGAAATTTAAACTACAACCATTTAATAAGAAGTTTCGCAGAAAAAAACACTTACAATTCATGAAGAAATAACCATGCAAACCCTAGTTGTAACACCTTCCCTTCAAGAGAAACACCATAAATGCCAAAATCTCTTCCTACAACAAGTGCACCTCACAAATTCAACCAAATAACCCAAGTATAGAGAAAATTTCAGACCTCACTATGAGTGAGTTATATTTGATGATCAAAATGAGTCAAAACCCTGTGATAGCGTATCACACCCAATTCTTACCTTAGGTCATAAAAGGTCGACAAGGTCATAACAAGTCAAAATCATATTGTTTTTGCTAATTAAAATGTTAAGTAAAGCTAAGCTGCGTGAAACTGCTTCTGGAGTCGAAAAATCAGACGACGTACCAACTGGTATCGATACGGGAACTCGGTCCGTTTGGCTGTTTATTCCGCACGACGCTTCTCGAATGGAAACGCCAGACGGCACGCACTGGCCGACGCTGGTCAGACCACTGCATCTACCGGTTTCCGCTTTACTTTAGCAACGTGTACCATAATAGTGGGGCCCCCAAACAACAAATTAGTTTTAATTAATGCCTTTTTGGCCTTTTCTAAATAGAATTAAGATGATTTTTTGTGTTTTGTTTTAATTAGTGTTCAGATGCAAACTAAACCCTAAATATCCCTTCACTAATTGCTATATGAAAACCAATTTGTTTCACTCCATTCTCACACTTTCATTATAAGAGGAGCTCCATGCTAAAGAAGTTAGAAGGAGATTGTGTGTGGTTTTAGTGAGCGGATTTCTTCTCTATTTGGTGAGTAGATTTAATTTATATAGTTTGCTTAGCAAGCTAGCAGTTTTGGTAGTTTTAGATTTCTCTACCTTTATGAATTTTGTGTTTAGGCTTGTCATTGCGAGAATTGTTATTGCCACCATTAGGGTCATTTTCCTCGCCTATCTTTCATTTATCTCACAAATTAACCATTGAAAGTTTTGTTTAAGTATTGGATCTGAAATGGTTAGTTTTCATTGAAACATCACATTGAGAAGCCACATCAGCCGCCGCAAGAAAAGAAGAAAATGAAAACTTTGTTCACCAAACAAAACATAAAATTAGTTTTCATGGTTAGATTATCGCTACATCTAATCCCAGAGTCACTGGCGCAAGGTGCAAATAGAATACCTATCCCCTTTGGAGGCATGTTACTAAGGTCAAGGCTATGGGTGACGGTGGAGGTTCATGGGAATGGAACAGCACTGGCGTGTAAGTAGTTGATAAGAACTTCAAGGGCTTTTACACAAGAGTCAAGGCTCACATTTTGCATGAAGGGAAGGGTGTTGAAGTTTGTCGTCATACCCTTGATCTGTAGGTGAGGGATAGATTCCAAAAGAGCATGATGATGCTCAAACCTGGCGGATAAAGAGAAAGATTGCTATGCATGGCGTAAGCCTCCTCCTCCTTCCTTGGGTGTTAGCAATGAGCCAAGGATTGTCTACCTAAGCAAGGGAAGAGGGGAGGGCGAGAGGTAGAAATGAGATAGCCAGTCATCGCGTGGAGGACGAGTTGCAGCTTCAGAAAGCAGATTGGTGAAGATGTTCAACAACACAAAGAGAGAAGAAACAGAGACAAGAGTGGCAAGGGCCATATTTGCAAGTGGCATCCCATTTAATGTGGTTCGTCCCCCTATTGGAAGGATATGATGAAGGCAATTAACAAAGGCTCCCCTGGCTCTTAAGGGGCCAAACTATGAAAAACTCTGAACAATGTTGCTATAGAAAGAGAGGTCATTGATTCATGATATTCTCAAACCAATCCGTAGCTCATGGACTAGCACAGGGGTTTCCATTGTCTCTGATGGATGGACTGATAGAAAGCGGAGGACCTTGATCAATGTTATTGCATCATCACCAAAAGGAGCAACATTCTTAAGAGCAGAAGATTGTTCATGTGAGGTAAAAGACAACAAATCTATCACGATCTTTAATTCTCACATTGAACAAGTAGGGCTATCAAATGTGGTGCAAGTTATCACAGATAATGCACCCGCTTGGTAAAATAAGCAGTGGCTGATTGATTGTAGAGAGTAGATATAATCATATTTTTGGACTCCTTGCATTGTCAATAATTTAAATCTCATTTTAGAAAAGAGATTGAGGCAAAAATTGAATGGATTATGGAGGTCATAGGGCAAGCTAGGAGATCATTAAATTCATCGCCAACCACCACAAGCCTTAGGCAATGTATCGAGAATAATCCAATTTGGAGTTGCTCAAAGTTGCCGAGACAAGATATACCAACTTCACCACGCTAGTCAGCCTTGTTGAGGTCAAAAGTGCATTGGTGAGTATGGTGGTGGGTGTGAGTTGGGCTGAGTGGAGACAGTCATATTCAGAGAGAGGAAGTATGGTTGGGAGGGTGTTGATTGATGAGGATTGGTGAGCAAGAAATCTATCTTGCTCAAGTTCACATTACAAGCATTTGAGCCCGAGTCAGCAGCAATGCATACGTACTCATTCCCGAGATTTATGGGACATGGCATGGATACCATGTATTGAGAAAAACTGTGGAAATTATTACAATGAGGGCTCCCACTCGCTTTTTGTCTAGGTTGACTTTGTTGAGCATGTGAAGTCCATCATTGTTACTAGGTGGAATGGATTTAACACTCCATTGCACACTTCGGCACATGCTCTAAATCCCAAATTTTATGATGAGGATTTCATTGCTCTAAGCAATGGGAAGAGGAAGGCCCCACATAAGGACAGGGAGGTGGCCACAGGAGTGAAAAAAGCCTTCCAAAGGTTGTTTCCATCTTTTGAACAAACAAATGTGAGGGAGGAATTTACTTGTTTTACTATTGGATTAGAGGATTTTCCAGACATACCATCTTTGGAGGAGAGGAGGACAATGGACCCGGTGAAATGGTGGACTTATCATGGGGAAAATGGTGTATATTCGCAAAGCCTTGCCACTCGTGATTCTACCGCAAGTGGTGCTCTCATCGTGCCACAGTAAACGAATTGGAGCACCTATGGTTTCCTTCATTCAATGAAGCGCAACAGGTTGGGATCAAGTAGAGGTCGAGGGATCTTGTATATGTGCATTCAAACCTTCGCCTTGTGTCTCTCAAGAGTGAAGAATATACAAGTGGACCTCATAAAGAGGGATGTGGGATGCAGAAAACCCCGAATTTAGAGCTCTTCTCGCCTTTGATATTGTTGATGATGCAAGTGAAGTGGAATCTTGCTGCCTCTTTTTCCCATCGAAAATTTAGTCTCCTCACGGGAACATGCATCCTTGTTCTATTTTTTGCGATGAGGGATGAGGACGATGATATGTGAATTGTAGTTTCCCTTTCAATTCTCATGTTTTTTTTTCATTTTCAAAGACATACAACCCCATTTATAAAGGCTGATTTTGGATGTAAAGCCCCATCTATAAAGGCTAATTTTGGATTTTGCTACTTGCATCATGTAAAGAATGATATTCATCAGCTATGGGAGCACATGGACATGGTTTTCCCTTCTAAAATGCTTCTATGTATCATTATATTTTTCTTGCAATATAATGCTTTTTATTTTTTTAAACTATATATATATATATATATATATATATATATATATATATGCTATATATATATATATTTTAATTTTTTTATATATGTATACTTCCTGACAAGCTTCCATTTTTATGGCATGTTTCAGACGTACTCTTGTTTCGAAACTTCAGACTGCTTCCCTCCGCTTCGCAACCTAGGTAAAAAGCCCCAATCGGCAAAGATGAGAGTAAAAGCTCATATTCGCGGGAGGCACTAGCCCTTTCTAGTGCAAATGAGACACCAAGGAGCAAAACGCTAGTTCTCCGCTGTGGGCCTCCAACATGTCACACGCGGGCCATTGTTGCCCAGTCTGCCGCCAAAAGCGCCCATGAAGGTGGATGACGCCATGGTGAATATGGGGACGTCCCAAGCCTTCCAAGGCTGGCTTTCCAATGAAAAGGGGTCATTCCCTCCTGCATCTATCCCGCCACGGAGTGCCTCGGAGCTGGAACGCCTCTTCCTCTCTTTGGTAAAAGCCCCCGATCCATTCCATCCCGCCTCTACCGGAAGGGTTTCTGTGATCCATCTCGGTGGGCTCTTCAAAATTCCATGGAGTTCCAACCGGTCATCTCCCATGTGGCCTCCCATTCAAATGGTACCTCCGCTCGCTCTGCATGGTCTTGCAAATCAAAAGCTACGCCCTCAATGGTCTCATCAGTCATCGAGATCATATAAATGTTAATCACATCTCATCATCAATAATATTATTAAAACATATGCATAAAACCCCAATACATCAACCAATAGCTCAAAGACATTAAAAAACCCGCAATACAAGATTGGAGAAAAGACAAGACGCCCCATTGGGCTAGTATCCACAAGAAAAGGAAAGTTTCCAAGAAGACCTTTATCCAAGCCATGTAAGTGAGGTGGATGTGGCTAGGGGATGTTCGAAGGGTGCAAATGAGGGCCAAGGATGCATAATGTTATTTGTGGGTGCCTTTGTAGAAGGCGAAATGTACCTGGCTATGGATACATTTTTTTCCAAGCCCGTTTTGCCTTTATTCTTTTCTCTTCCTTATTTGCCTTTTCTTTTTTTTATTTCAAGGAATAACTAGAGGACACCGCCTTGGCATGGTGACCGAACAAAGATACCCACAAGTACTTTCACAGAGATGAGTAGAACTTCTACCTTGATGTAGGACCTCCCCTTTCCCTCACATGTAAACCAAAGGTCAATATTCTAGCGTGGTAACTAGATGGTGGCAATGTCATAATGATAAATACCTATGAACATAATAGGGTCGGGTTCTCGTGGATGAGACCCCCTATCCTCCTCAATTAGGTTTATTTGTTATTTTTCGCGTCCCTCTTGTTTCTTGTCGAGAGGCCTTTATTGCCTTCTCAGGGATCCCCGCATGTAAGCATCTCGAGGTTTCATTTTTAGGCTTTTGTTTTTACCAGCTGCTTTTACCTTCGCCTTTAGCCCTTCTCTTCCCACGTAGATAAGGTGCAATCCTACAATAGGTCAACCCAATTTGGACAAGGGGAATGGGATAAATGAGCTGAGATAAGATGAAACAATGGTGCTAAGATGGGAGCGGACGATGGTTTTTCGTGAACTCTAGTGCAAACTAAGACTCCAAGGGTACATATGCTTGTTAGGGCACCTTGTCAATCTCCCAAGCATGGTCAAGTGAGATAATGTAAGATCCAAGTGCTTGTTAGAGAGACAGTGAATTAGATGCATATATTTAAAAGTTTCAATGATCAAAAGTGACACATACCATGATACCTAGACCACCTACCTCATGGAGCAATAGTCTTCCCCGATACAAGACTAGGCCGAAGGTGATGGATGCTACTACTGCTAACAAGACAAATCTGATGGAAGGAGAAAAGGATAGGCCCTCCAGGACCATGCTCGGTCAATCCCGCCCCTTGCATCTATGTCTAGGGATCTCAGGCGTTCCCTAAGATGATCTCCTAGTTATCCCTAAAAACGTGGGATAACATCTGGCTCCAACCTTGGGACATGTGCTTACCAGAGCCATGAGAACTACAACATCTCCGCATAACCCGCAGACCGCTCAATCTCGAGTAGGGCATCACTAATAAAAATGGGGCGGTAATGCTACCCCATGCCATAGATATATATATAAGATGAAGAAAACAATCAATAATGCAAATGCACGAACAAACCAACATGAAATGCAAATGGTATAATACACGGTCACAAATGCCTACTTACTCCCGTGACTTAATTGAAGTCGTCTCCCACCTTGGTGGGTTTCGAGGAGGTGCCCGCCGAGCAGGGTAATGCATGCCTTCTTTCTCTAAAGTGATAGATAATAAGTGAGTCGCTAACCCGACCGTAATTCCAACTTTGAAGGTCCAAGCCATGACTGCGTGCTTCCTTTACATTAGTTGGCTCTCCTTCCTAGGTATCCCACATCCATACCCTGTCCCCCTCCTTGTACTCTTTCCGGGACTTTGCATTTGGTCGCTCCTTACAACCCCGGTGTATTGTAGTCAGGGAGTGAGGGTGGGCTCTCGTCAGAAACACTTCTTGTTGAGATTGGTGAATTTGTACATCATCTTCATGTTTCTTTAATATCCTCACCGTCCCAATCTCTTTGTTCTTGAATTCATCTAGGAGTTGTTGGTATTATTCTTCTTGGGCCATTTGATCTCACCAAAATCCTCTTCCATTGCAAATGGCATATCTTCTAGAGAATACTCTTGAAGAGTTTTTACCACCGCCTTGTGCTTTGTTATTATTGACTGGTGAGTAATATCTGCACATGGTCCCCTGCTATTGGCATATTCAGGAGACGGCCTATTGTTCCATTTTTGAAAGGCAATTGCAAGAATGTGAGGTCCATCTCAAGGGTGCCACCTAACATTGCAACAACTTCCTAGATAACAAATATCCCCACACATCCGGGACATCAACTACCAATGGCGTCAATGTGGACCATCTTTGGGTAATCCTTTAGGCAAACTTCAACATTTTTCAACCACCCCATGTGTGGTGGGTATGGCTTTAGATTCAAGCCACACACATTTCTCAGAAGGTCGGGTGACCTTCAAACCCACTTGTCGAATGACTTTGAGGACATCATGTTGGCACCAACACATGTATCTAACATGCAATTGTTGAGGTTCTTGTCGTCCACTGCCAACGCCATGAAAAAGGGAGGGTTCTCACCATATTGGACTTTGAGGTGATCAACTTGCAACATAATAGGGGTCCGCGTTCATCCGATCCTGAAAAGAAAGTGTCAAAGCTTTTCTTGATGGATGGGATCTTGATTGCTTATCTCAGGGGGACGTTTACATGCATTTCTGATAATGCCCCTTCGAAGTCAAAGTTCGGGGTCAACCCACCAACCTGACAACTGGGAAGAAGTATTTCCAAGGGTGGGAGCTTTGCCTGATCAACAACTGGTTCTTTCAAATTCTTTCTTCTGCATTAACCTGAAATTTTTTTAGCTTCTCCTTTGATTCCTGGTCCCAGTTGTTTATTACCGCCATCCTATTGGACTGGCCGGGCTTCTTTTCACTAGCTTTTCACCGATGTTCTTCATCGGGTGATATTTATTCGAGGGAAGCTCCATGAAACAATTCCATGTTGTTGGACTTGTTGATGCAATTTCACCATTATAAGTACTCATGTTCCCAATGTGCTTCAATGTATTCTAGGCACCAAGGATTTTCATCAACAAACTTTGCAGGGCCAAATGTATTTGGAATTTCATGCTCATTTTTGGTTTATAAATTGGCCTCCCTTCTGGAATTCCCCTTTGCACGGGACCTTGGGTGCTTGGGTCCGAGATCTTTCCAATTGGACAATCCCGCTTCATCATTTCCCCTTGATTCTTTATGATACCATCCATAGAGGCTTGTAGCTTCGCGATACTGGTACATAGATCTCAAAGTAGGCTTAGCATTTTGAACTATCTTTGGTTTAGTGTTAATTCTTCCCCTTGGGTTGCTAGCAAAAGGCCTCGGGATCTTGGATGAAAGGAGTTTCCTCTCATTTTAGTAGCGCCTGGGCTTCTTGAATGGACTGGGGTTTTTTCTCTAAGAAGATACCCTAGTTGGCTGCAAACATGGACGCAGGTAGTCATCTTTCTGGATGATGGATTATGGAATTCTTTGCGTGAAAGTCTCAACTGTGTGGAACTCCCCAATGATTCCCATTTTCATATTTGGCAAGGTTATTCAAACGGGTGAGGAGCATATTATTCTTTGACACTCTATCTTTTGAGAAATGTTAGAGTTAGGGTAAAAATTGCAACGTTATTTTAAAATTCAAAGCTTAAAACAATTAGACTGCTGTTCTCAAACAGAAAGGACACAAAGAGAGTAGGTCTATGAAGGACAATATCTTCTGATCACATGAACATAAACTCAGATCTAAACTCAAAAAAACAGATCTAAACTTAGAGTATATAGACCTAACCTTCAAACACATAGATCTAAACTCAGAACAAATATATAGATCTAAACTTAGAACATATATGTATATATCTCAGATCTAAGACAGCAGTGAACAGATCTGAATGCAACAAGAATGCCATGGGACTAACACATATTTCAGATCCAATAATTTTGTCTAATCACTCTAATAACCCATATATCTTTAGATCTACATAATGCATACCATATTAAACAATTCTGTAGTTAGATTAGATCCAAATCAAAGGGAGATAAGCAAGGAGCATACCTAATATAGCAACCTACCTCTGAAGATGTTCAAACACAGGTATAGACCCCGCTTGTATGTCAGACAAAGGTTCAGTCCATAGATCTATAAAGGATCTCTATACCACAGAATGAAAGAACTTTGCCACCAAGCTTAAGGGCCACAGGGAGAAGACACAATTCCAATCAGAGGTAAATAAGAAAAGCCCAAAACCCTCACACAGTAAAAAACCCTTACCCAAGAGGGTCAGAGAATCAGACTGAAAGTATAAACCTCAGATCTCGACTAAAGCAAAATGTGAAAAGGAGTCAAGTAGGAAACCCTAGCAAGGGGAAATGGCACTCCACAAAGTACCCTAGCAAGAGGGTCACATGTTGGCTAAGTTCTTCACACAGCAGGTTGTGAAGAGGGGTACATAAACCCTTCATATCTGATCTCAGAAGAGGGCCGTGTCCTCAAAGGATCTCACTCAAAGAAAGGGACACTGCTCACAAGCAACTCAATACCCAGCCAACGCACTCCATGAAGATTGTTCCTTCACTTGCACCAATCACAAGAAGGGTCAGTGACTCCATACTCTACAAACCAAAGACAAAGCAGCCAAGGGAGTCGGAAGGTCACCCAATGCCTGACACCCACGGCAATGAAGAAACCATAGCAAAGAGGCGGCAGGCCGAGACATCAACACCCGCAAAGCAGACAATACACATGGGGCCAATGAACAAAGGAGAGGGTTTCACCCCTACGCTCAGCCTTCTAAGGAAACCGCAACCATGCACAAAACCTGCAACAAAAAGAAGAGGTTGTTGCCAAGTATCTCCACTCAAGCAAAAGGGAAGGTCGCAGCTTCAACAACAGAGAAGGAGGAGCCTAGTATCCACAAAGAAAAACAAGAAGAAAACTCTACGTAAAATGAAGAGAGGCCGCAGGCTTGAGAGGCTCAAAGCTAGCACAAGAGGATATGAAAGATAGGTGAGTGAAAGAGAGGGAGGGTTTGTATTATATAGGTTTGTGGTTAGGGCAAGGGTTAAAATAATATTTAAATCACATGTTTAAATTCTAAATTTAAACATGTGATAAATAACAACATTTAAAATTAATCCTTAAATTTTAACCCTTGAGTAAGACAATAAAACCCCAAACCAATCAAACAAGGGTAAGGAGGGTTTGCAAGGTGGCATTACTTGTTCCTTCACATCATATGGTGAACCTATTACTATCATCAATCGCATATGGGACTTATCCCTCTTGTGGTTATGTCCTTCTCTTCAAGGAAGGTCATACCATCGGGCAATTTGATTGAAATCAAGTAGCCCTAAGACTTTTCCCCCTGGTCTTATCCACCTAAGGTCGAGACTGCTGATCAACCTGTTGCTATATGATTCCCCGAACATATCTGTGGGCCCTAGAACACATCTTAGGGACTTATATCATCAAATCCTCACCAAGAATCACATCCAAGGATCAATCCAAGCACTATAGAGGATTCCCTCTGAACACATCCAGTGGGCCCTAGAACACATCTAGGGACTTATATATCATCAACCACCAAGGAAATTCGCATCCAAGGATCAATCCAAGCACTAAGTAAGGATTCCATAGAACACATCCAAAATTTAGAAATTCTCATCTAGGGATCCTATATCATCAACCACCAAGGAACACATCCAAGGATCAATCCAAGCACTAGGCAAGGATTCCCTGGAACACATCCAGGGGCCCTAGAACACATCTAGGGTCTTTATCATCTTGGTCCCAGACCAAGAACCTCAGTCATATACTGTGGGCCCTAAGAAGGGTCTTTTGTCATGGCATTTACTGTTTGGTTCCAGACCACATACCCCAGGAGTGCACTGGGAGCCCTAGATCTCGTCTAGGGTCTTAGCCATCCTCCAGGAGAATGGCTCTTGCTGCTGCATATAAAATTTAACAAGAAAGGCCTCTTCAAGTCTATCTATGGTTTTGATGCTTCCATCCGGAAGGCTTAGGTACCAACGCCTTGAGGCATCATAAAGAGTAGCGGAGAACAACTTCATGACCAAATCTTCAGCATCGTCACTAATGGGATGAAGCTGGAAAAATGTCCAAAAGTTGCTCATGTGCTCTTCGACACTGATTGCATCAGTGCCGGTGAATTTAGGCAACCACTTCTCATACTTGGGTGGCATTTGCCTAGGGTAGCTTGGTATGGCTAACATGTCTAACGGTTTAAAAACAGTAGACGACCATTGTCTTTGATTGTTGGATGGGTTCGTTGTAGCGGTCTGAGAGCTAGACATGATTCTTAAAGGAAGGCTTTTCTCGAAGAGTGATTTGACAACAGGAGAGCTCCTGGGAGGCTTCCTTCTGCAAGACAAAGGAGGATTACTGAACCTCTTTTTGGTTTGTGGAGTCGTCAGATAGTTTTCTTGAAACTATCAAAGAAATAGGGAAAACACCCTAGTGGAGTTGCCAGGTAAGCTTGTAAGTAAAGGTATCTGAGCCAAGGCTTACCGAAAAGATTTGTCGTTTAAGGAGAATTGACTCAGTGTTCCCGGACAACGACGCCAAAATGTTATCGCATAGTTTGTAGATGCAAGAAAGGCTAAAGAATAGTAGGTCAAACTGGCGAAACAGGAACCTTCCCCACCCAATGTCACCACAATGGGGAGGCTCTTTCTATTTAGGGAGGCTAGGCCCAGGGGAGAC